>CM064495.1:1537658-1667658 GCA_032716605.1 Paralithodes platypus
CTATGAAGTATACTGAAAGTTGGATAGGCTACATGACAAGTCAAAGTCTGCATGGATACCTTCAGGCTCTGGAACAGTCTGTTGCGGGTCAGTAAGAGAACTGAAGACTTCGTCCGCACCAGGCTGTCCACAGGTCCTGACATTCACTGCCACAGTGGGAGAATCTGGAGGAGAGGAATCAGGGGACCTATGGTAGGGTTTCAACATATTTATATGGAATACTTGCGTGGGCTTTCTCCTGTCTGGGGTAGTTACTAGATAATCGGTAATGCTCACCCTCCGAATGATCTTATATGGGCCCCTGAACTTGGCAGATAAAGGTTGGCCAAAAAGGGGGAGCAGGACCAAAACCTCATCACCGGGCTGAAACTCCCTCTCACGGGCTTTTCTGTCATACCATTGCTCCATGGAGCTTTTAGCCACTGTCAAGTTTTGAGCGGCAAACTCACATGAGGATCTCAGCCGGGTTTTGAAATCTGAAACATACTTGAGGAGGTTTTGGTTCCCCTCCTGGCCAACTAGGCTATCCTGCAATAGTTGCAAAGGACCTCTTACCTGGTGACCGAAAACTAGCTCATTAGGGGAAAAACCCAGGGATTCAGTTGGAACCTCACGAGTAGCAAATAAAAGAAAAGGTACCCCCTTATCCCACTCAACTCCGGTCTCTGTACAATACTTACGTAACATTCCCTTTAATGTCTGATGATATCGTTCGAGAACCCCTTGACTCTCTGGGTGGTAGGTGCTAGACTTAACATGCTCGATACCCAACTCCTTCAGGGACTGCTGAAAATGTTAGAGGTAAAATTAGTTCCTTGATCACTTTGCACCTCATGGGGGAAACCCATTCTGGTGAAGAATTTGAGCAGTTCCTTGATGACAGTTGGAGCAGAGGTAGTCCTTAAGGGTATAGCCTCTGGGTAGCGAGTTGCCATGTCCATGATAGTTAATAAATAAATGTTACCTTGGGAAGTCTTAGGCAATGGGCCTACAATGTCCACTACCACCCGAGTAAAAGGATTCTCGAAAACGGGCAAGGGCACCAGAGGATGTACAGGCACCTTCTGATTGGGTTTTCCTGTCATCTGGCAAGTGTGACACACTCTACAAAACTCCACTACATCTGCACGCATTCCTGGCCAGTAAAAGTGGGCTCTGATTCTGTCTATTCCTGGCCAGTAAAAGTGGGCTCTGATTCTGTCTAGAGTTTTTCTCACACCTAGGTGTCCTGCCAATGGTATACAATGTGCCATTTCCATGATATCTCTACGACAAGGTTTGGGGACTACTACTTGATGGACGTCCCAAGCCCCGTCATCGATTGGTCTGTGTGGCGGTCTCCATCTACGCCACAATACTCCTCCTTTGAGGTAGAAACATTCACCACCCTCCTTCTCACATTCCTCTTCACTCACGGACCTGGCAGCTAACTCCTTGCATTCACTATCATCTCTCTGTAGCTCTACCAGGCCACTAGGACAATTTGGAGGGGTTTCATGGTCATCGTTAGGGTCAAGATGAGCCATAAAGGTGTCAGATAAATCCACCTCAGTCACATCATCAGGCACAGTTGGAGCGTCATTCACACTCTCATCATCCCTTTCATCAACTCTTACATTCGGTACATTTCTGTCTGAGGGAACTGCTACTTGAGACATTGAACGTGTGACAGCACACACAGGGAAAACAGTTGGCATCTCCTTTTCGAGCTCACCGGTTAGTGGCTCGTTAACAGGGGAAAGTGACAAAATGGGGTCTGGTCGGACCTTCTCACCTGCTACATCATTCCCCAAAAGGAGTGTTACCCAGGCACAGGGATATCTTGGGACCTACACAAAGCTATGGTGGCCTCACCCTGTAGTAACTCACATTCAATTTCGCCTTTTACCAAGTGTGCATAAAATTGGCCTCCAGCACCTCTCATTACAACTGGTTCGCCAGGTGGGCACTCAGTGTAAGGATTCACCATGAGGGTGCTAGTAGAACCTGTGTCTCTCAGAATTTTACCTCATGCATACAACCATTTAATCTCACGTTGCCAGATGAAATAAAGGGACGGTAACTGTCCTGCACTGATGGCGAAATTATTATTGGCTTAACCCTAGTGGGTTGCAACACATGCTACTACCCCTGTCTAGATGATTTACGTTAGCTGCTAGGTACTCCTTCTGTCGGAGTCCTGCATTAAAGGAACTTTTGGTGCTAGGTACTCCTTCTGTCGGGAGTCTGCATTAAGATTTTTGGTGCTAGGTACTCCTTCTGTCGGGAGCCCTGCATTTGCACATATGGAATTTGAGATAGGCGAAACTGTCTCCGATCTCTCGGTCTCCTTGAGCACTTAAGCTAGGTGCTTGCACAAAAAGTACATACTTTAGGGGATACGGGAACTTCCCTCTTTGAGCATTACTATTACTTGGGGACCTCTGTTACATTGCCTGAGTCCTCTGTACAGTAGGCTAGCTAAGACGATCGTGACTGGGTCTGTCCTTTTGTGATTGGGACAAAATTAACTAGAATATCGTAGGGCCCACGTTGTACATTGCAGCCATAAGCGGGTCGGCACAATCTACTTTTTCATGAGCGTTTTTAGTAGGAACTCCTGTGAATTACTAGGTCTATTTGGGGTGACATTTTTTGGGTAGATTCTGGTTGCTTGAGATTTCGGCTTCTTGCATTGTGTGTTCTGAGCGAAATCTAGTTTTTTTGAGCACATGCAGCTCTGTCCCGCAAGACAGATCTCTTTTTTCATAGGGATAGGATCAGGATAAAACTAACAGGACCAACTCCTTCAGATCGTTGTAGCTTGTGACTTTCTTACTCTTGACCCAATGATTGAAAGTTTTAGTCATGGTCCTGGCAAATACCTTATGGGTTTCTTCTACTTTCTTCTGGTTTTTACGGAAAGATTGCCTGTAAGCCTCAGGCTGCAATTGATAGGTTTTTAGGATAGCTTCTTTGAGATTGTCATAATCCTGCCTAACTTCTGCTACTTCTGACAAATACGTGGCTCGAGCCTGCCCTGTCAAAACGGTTTGTAACATAAAAGGCCATTGATCTCTTGTCCACTTCATACCTCCAGCAACTTCCTCAAACAAAACAAAGAAATCCTGCACATTATCCTCAGTGAAAGGTGGAATGACACTAGTCATAGTCAATCCCAGAGGGGGAGCAATTACGGGAGCATTTGTATTGACATTTAGTTGAGCCGTTTGATATTGATATTGATAATGTTCGGTCTTTATTCTGGCTTCTTCGGCATTTATTCTAGCTAGTTCTATATTTAGTCCGGCTTGTTCGGTAGTTACTCTGGCTTTTATGCTGGCTTCTTCGATATTTGCTTTAATTCTGGCTTCTTTGGTATTTGCTTTTATTCTAGCTTCTTCTATTTTTAGTCTGGCTAGTTCCAGTACTTGATCACCGGTCAAACCAGGTGGCAATTGTTCATCAAGTTGGCTAGGATTACTCGGGATCCCACCAACTGCTCCGTCACCCTCCCCGCCTTCTACAGGGAACAGGTGGGTTTTTATGGTCTGAGCCACCTCTACTTTAGACATGTTTGAGACAGTTAATTGGAGATGTGAGGCAAGCACTTTCAGTTCGGATTTTGACAGACAGTCAATATCAGGGGCTGTGGGTTCTGATTCTATGAAAACTCGAGCATCTTCGTCATTAATTAAATGAGGCATGATTAATATGTCTGATGAGTGATAATGTAGTGAACTGTATGATTTGGCAGTGTGACGGAATTTGAAGTATCAAGAGCGGTTATGGTTAATATCACAGAGTGTGATAACTCACTATAATCGTCAACTCTTTTGTATCCATTGTTAGTAAGATACTAATGAATCAAGATACAACAAAGATTGTAGGAACGCTAAAAGCAGTAACAAAAAATATGGTCATATAAGTAAGAAGCTTGCATGACTTTGGTAATCCCGAATGACTTACGAGCAGCATACGTTTTAGAGACTAAAAGAGTGAGAGATTATTATTATTCTTGTTCTGGAATAACAGACTATAAATAAGAAAATTTTATAATGTGCTAAATTAAAAGGAACAACTTGAGATGGTTCGGCCATATAACGTAAAAGCTAGATGAATAAGATTAAGAATGTACAAATAGCGAATATGATAAAAAAGTCATAACCAATTTGTATTCGACTATACAGATGCATCTTCGTCTATTCATCAGTCAGGCAATAGATAGATAGATAGATAATATATTGATTTTTAAGTAATGAAACTGAGTGAAACTGTATGAAACGAATCCTGGCGAGGTCGCCACTCTTCTGTTACGTATCTTGATCCTCAAGTGGTTAACTTGATGAATCTAGATAGCACAGAGATATATATTAAGGTATCAGTCAGCTGAAGGCAAAACAAAAGTAAAATCTAATAAAATATTCCTGTTGTTGCTTCCTTTCCTTTTGGATCTTAGGACTTAGTATCCTTATTGACTGATACTCTTTAATTATGAAAAATACTGAAACTAATTAAAGTCATGTAGTATTTATAAAGAATTATTATTTAACCGAAGCTTAGTAGGCTATGGTTATGAACCGAAGAAGTTATATCTAAAGAAGGACTATTAATTCTATAAAAAGTCTTGAAAGATAAATATTAAAGTAAGAATATTTCTGTCTCTTACCCTTTTTGAAATGAATAGATAGTTTTCTTATATGTCCTTTTATTTATATTTAATGTAATTATTCTGGTTCTTGTCTTACGTTAATAGTATTATATTATTATCATCAGGATTAATATCAAAGTCACATAAAAAGTTAGATATATATTTAATAATTAGTTAAATGTATTTCTTAACCACGTAACATTGAGGTTTGATTATGAGTAAATTAAGTTACAGGATCGCTTCATAGATTCGATTCAGGTCTCACTCAAATAATATGAAAAGCAAAAATAATATTTTGAAGCTAAAAGAATTTTCTTCAGCTTAGGAAATCACTAGAAGTAATATTAACACAGCCATGTTAGTCTAAGGCGATATTACTAATATGAGACAATAGCATCACCGTACTAAGCACCGTTAACCTCTCCGCGGCGCACAGGGGGTTTTCTACAGGGTAAGACTGTGCGCACCTATGATGATTTTGGGACCTATTGCCAATTTCGATAAAAAGTACATCATCGTGTAGGGAATGTTTGCGTGCATCGGCCCATATATTTGACCCCCCAAAAAATGTCTGGGGGGGGGGGGGAACGGTCCGTAGTTGAAAAATGTGGAGCGAATGGCACCGCGCGGCTAGATTGTCATCGAGCGGCGAGATTTCCCTGCCGAATTTTCACGCGCCCAGGGGATAGAAGGAGAGGGAGGAGGGGGTGGGTTACCGCGTATTATCACGTATATCTCCTTTTTTGAGCCCTTTTAGGCTATGTAGAGTATGTATACGTGTGTAGGCCACCCATATAACAATGAATATGCCTCATAGTGACCAAAAATTGCAATATATAAGGGAATTATAAGATAATTTTTAGGTGGGAATGAAGATGTTGGAGGTTTGGCGGCAATTTATGAGCTGAGAGTGTGGTTTACGCCATACATATCACGTATATCTTGTACGTAGAGCACTGTCATGCTATAATACAGACTTGTACGTATGTATACGTGCCATATATCAAAATATATATACCGCATATAGACCAATTCATGCGATATTTACGCACATTATCAATGAGTTTCTATGCGTGAACCAAGGTGTGAGTGAGTTGTGCTGGGAATGAAAGGGGGAGAGGGTGTGTTACGCCATAAATATCACGTAAATCTTGTATTTAGAGCACTGTCATGCTAAAATAAAGACGTGTACGTATGTAGGCGTCCCATATAACAAGGAATATACCGCATATAGCCCAATTGATGCGATATTTACGCAAATTGTGAATGTGTTTCTAGCAGACGGAAGCCTGAAAGGGTGGGTGGGGGTGGCTGGGTAGAGGGAGGCTAGCAGGGAGTGAGTGAGTGAGTGAGTGAGTGAGTGAGTCGTGGAGAGATGGAAGGCAGGCAGATCTCTAGATAGATAGCCAGCTTTGTGATAATTGTGGAGGCGCCCGAGGCGTATTGATGTCTTGGTATTTTGAACCTTATGTCTACCAGGTGTCTGGTGTTCGTTGCCACCCAAAGGTCTACAATAACATGAGTCAGGAATGGAGAGAGAGAGAGAGAAACTGAGACATGCGTATGTCGTACGTATAAATGGACTTCAGAATTGCATTTTTATGCAAGCAGACATTGCATTTTAGACACATGTGAAGTACCACAGAAACATGTAGGCCATTGACTGTAAATAAAGTACTATATTATAGACCACCAGCGAGGGTGGTCAGTAAACACAGGCAGATTGCCTTTTGTGATAGAGGGCTAAATATAGATTACTTGCGAAAGGGTAGATTGCACCAGAGAAACGTTATACTTATTTATTTCCAAGTAATATGCAATCTAAATGTATATTCGAGACCTACTGCAATTATTTGTATGACAGTCATGACTATGTATAATCCAATATACGCGCGTAGGCGAGACATAAGAAAGCTGGTTGAGCAATTTTCGACACCCACACAGTTATTATCATTTTTATTTACAATCTTATACAATACAAATGTATTTGTGAAGAGTATTTTATCCATTATTGTATTTATACCAATTTTGTTCCCAGACAGAGCTGCTGTAGCTGGAGCATCAAGGAGCGACACTTTGAGTTTGCCAGTCGGCGACCGTGTGAAACCATGCCAGTGGAGCTCATACCAAATATCACTCAAAACTTTGTGTCTACAATCGAAATGACAAGTTATACAAAATTACAAATTAATTATCAGAGACCAATTTACGTTTGTAAACCTTGGCATGGGATTATAATTGATATCCCATCAATTTATACAAGTTTGTCTTTGTCAAGAATTAGTAATTTTTTTATTTGTCAAAAATTGCCCATTGTAGACACTCAGCAAAATTGCCCCTCTCAGTGTGAGCTCCTGTCATGGTTGGTAACGGTCGCGGACTGGAAAACTCTTGCCGCTAGGGTAGTGGGATCGAATCCAGGAGGGGGTTATGGGGAAGGTTTTATAGTGTCTAGAACATTTTTGATAACAAATTTTGTTTACAAGATCATGCCATTGTATTCAAACAATATGAAATATTCATAGAATATATCATATTGTAAGAATACAATGACATGACCTTGTTTTTGTTTTTTTTTTTTATTTTTTTTTATTATCTTAGTAGGTTTGACAAGGATTTATTGAAACATATTTATTTTTGTACAATTCATTTGAGGTAAGAAAATAATTATATACACATTACTTAGGCTAATAACAAACATATATATTGATATACTAAAAAAATAAGGCATATTACATGTAAATCTTTGAAACTTATAAACTAAATAATGAAACATACAATTATATAATGTAAAAGCTATATCACAGGGACATCTTTGGAACTTATACATTATATAATATATGTTACATTATGAGGTAGTGTGATCAATTAGGTCAGGTCAGGTAAGGTAGGGCGCGAGTCCAGGACAGGGCTGGGTAGGGGGTGAGTCCAGGGCAGGGCACGGGGCGAGTCCAGGGCAGGGCAGGGCAGGGCGACACTCAATAATTCTTGAAGGTGTGGTAGTCCCTGAAGCAGTCACCCAGGCAGAGTGGAACTTTGCACTCGGCGCACATTGAGGTGACTCTTTTGGTGACATGGGGTCTCCTGACCTTGGGGCTGCAGACGGTGCTCTGCGCCTGCCTGTGACGAGTGCCAAGCATCTCAGTGTTGATTGGGTAGTGTCTTTCGACACCCAGCTGGATGCGGTCAGGAACGTGATCCCCACGCCATGCCGTACGTCTGTGAGTGGTGGTGCCATACTTCTCCAGGGGAAAACAAAGGGGTTTTTTGTTGGTTTTTTTTTTTTTTTTGTGGGGGGGGGGGGGGGGGGGGTATGAGACGTTGTACACGAACTCCCGGAATTTCAGCTTCTGGTCTGGGGCCATATCCTTCTTCACCAACCACAAGTTGTAGGCGTTCAGCATCGTTATGTCAACTAGGTGGAGGAAGAGCTTGTGATACCACTTCACAGTCTTCCTCAGACACTCAACGCCTGACAGCTGACAGTCAGACTTGTCCACCAGGCGCATGTTTTGTGTAGTCCACTACCATGTCGGGCTTGTAGATTGTCTTCCTGGTTCGGTAGTGGATTTTGCCAGAATCCACCTGGGCACCTGTGTGGACGGTGGAAAGCAGGTGGACGTCTCGCTTATCCTTCCACTTCAGGGCTATCAGTTTCCCACACTTCTCGAGCTGCTTGTATTTCTGCCCCTTTCGTCGCCTTCTTCGCACATGCCTCTCGCGGTGTTCCTGGGCCAGGTCGTCTTCTGAAGGTGTGTCACTGGAGGAGGCATCTGTGAGAGGAATGACATTACCTGTGAACTTTGGCATAAACTTTCTTGTCTTTCTGACAGTCCCACATGACCCCGTTTGGTTGTCATGAAGAAACTGGCAGAGAGCAGGAGAAGTATACCAGTTGTCAGTGTAGATGATGTGGCCTTTGCCCAGGTAAGGTGCCAACATTTTCCTGACGATGGCACCTGACATGCCCATGGGGTCATTGGCAGCGGCTTTCGGTATGTCAATGTCAGTGCCTGTGTACACGATCATGTCAAGCACTATTCCAGTTTCGCAGTCGCACAACGAAGAGCTTGATTCCGAACCTATGCCTTTTCAAGGGGATATACTGCTTGAAAACAAGACGTCCTTTGAAGAGCACGAGCGACTCATCAATCACCAAATTGAGGAAGGGGTAAAAGTATTTCCTATACCTCTCCAACAACATGGTGAACACATCCCGAACTTTCCATATCCTGTCAATCCTGTTAGGATTTTCGTTGTCTGCAAAGTGCATAAATCTTAGCAGCAACAAAAATCTGTCACGAGTCATGAACTTATTGAAAGTTGGGGTGGCGATGAGAGGGTCGTGCTTCCAATAGTGTTGCAACACATGCTTCTTGATCAGAGGCATGAGGAACAACAAGGCAAAGAACGTCAAATTCTTCCACAGTCGTATCCACCCAGCCTCGTATTCTCGCTTTTGGAGAAAGGACGTCCAATCTGCCAAACACCCACCTGTAGTAGGCGTTTGTTTGGGCAACGATGTACGTCATTACCTCCATGTCGAAAAAAGCGAGGAAGAAGTCGCTTTCGTTCGCTTGATCATCACAGGGCCAGTCGTCAGTTGTTCCTGACGTCCCAGGATTGAACTGGGGCACGTCAGGTACAAAATTGACCCCGTCAGACCAATCGAACGAAGGCAGGCCAGGGACCGGAATGTCGTCTGCGTCTGCTTCATCGTCTGAAATATCGCTTCCATGGTCGCGATACAGCACCCTCCTCTTCACTTGACAGACGATGCCCTTCCTCATTTTCGTCACCGACGTCGGACTCACTCCCACTGTCCACTCCCAAATCCCCCCACCCTTGGTCCCGTGCTAGGGCTTCGTCGTCGAAACCCGGGCTGCCAATGTCCTGCGAATCACCATCAAACAGCAGGGCGGCATACTTTGATGGTGTCAGAGTTTTCCGGGTCACTTTTGCACGTGCGGGAGTCTTATGGACAGGGACAGCAGAGGCGGTGGCAGAGGCGGTGGCAGGGGCGGCGGCAGGAGCAGCGGCAGGGGCGGCGGCAGGGGCAGCAGTGGTGCGTGGCCTTGATGGCAAGATGATGGTGGTGCCTGTCGCCCTTCTCTCTGTTCCTTGGGCAGGGGCGGCAGGGGCGGCAGGGGCGGCAGGGGCGGCAGGGGCGGCAGGGGCGGCAGGGGCGGCAGGGGCAGCAGGGCCGGCAGGGACACCAGGGCCAGCAGGGCCAGCAGTCACTTTCCCTCTCCCTTTTCCTTTCCCCTTCCCCTTCCCTTTTCCTTGGGCAGGGGCAGGGGCAGCAGGGGCAGCAGGGGCGGCAGGGGCAGCCGGGCCAGGGGCGGCTGGTGGTGGTGGTGGTGGTAGGGGCACTGTGGCTGGCGTACGGGTTCTCTTCCCTACGCCCGTGCCTTTAATTTTTCCTGCCCCCGCAGGTTCTGCAGCCCTAGGGCGGCCTCCTGCGTCGCTGGTACCGGTGGCAGGGGTGGCAGGGGTGGCAGTGGTGGTGGTAGTGGTTGTTGCAGTGGCCGGGGTCGTGGTGGCAGTGTCCCGAAACACCAATGACCTCTGTACATTGTCGTGCTTGCACGTGTTTTTCGTGCTTTGGGTGCAGGTGTTTCGTCCTCCGAGCTGTAGGGCATGTCGTACTGGTAGCTAGGGTCTTTGGCAGCCACCCTCTGCCTTCCACGGCGGCTAACACCACCAGAAGGAGGGCTGGTTGTGTCATCAGGGAGCGAGCGTGAGGGACGTGTGGGCTCCATGACTAGTGCGTGGTTACTGGCGCGGTGGTGCTTGCACGAGTGCGGGGCGAGCGTTTGGCGGGGTGGTGTCGAGAGTTGACATGTAGTACTATACCCACACCAATTTTCAGCCGCCTGGCTATAAACGCGCGGTTTTGGTACGTGTTCAAAGCTCTGCTCTTAAGAGCCTCCCGCAGTCCGCCGGGGGAACTCTTAAGAGACTCCCTGCAGCTCCCGGGTTAAGCAATGTACTTATTCAAAGATTAAAGAACTCGTAAGTATTAATATCCATAGAATTTTCATAACCCAATTACTTAAAGAGTTGCTTTAGTCCACAGTTAGTCAACTAAATAGTAAGTACATAATAATAGCGTTAACGAATTCAATCAAATAGTTAAGTACATATGCGTTCGTTATTTCCCAATCAAATAGTTAAGTACATAAATAGAGCTATTTCCCAATCACATATCTCACATGTAAGTGTTTACCGAACACACTCACCTTATATAATCTGAAGGACAGTCACAATCCCATTATATTTCATCTTTCCAGCATTCCTTCAACCTGAGTGATTTGCATGCACACTCTTATTGACAATGATGTGTAGGCGAATGACCTATCCCTAACCACAGATTCGATCCAATGGAGTCTCCGTGATCATACGTCATAGCGTCTGAAGTAGTTTGCAGGGTCCCTATGACCACAGGTGTGAAGTTGTTGCTGGTATGATTTTACTCTGGTTCGCTATAGTTGCTGATGCTTGGGTAGTTTTGACATTTCTATCTAATCAACTCATTAAAAATTTATGTCAGAATATACAAAACAAGTTCCACATTACTATTCTACTTATATTTATTGAAACATAATCTAAAAGAACAAAGAGTCGAATTCCTAAAGCATGGTTCACACATACAGAGTCGGTGTTTAAGTCCAGCACGATAAACGATGGGTGACACTCTCACTCTCGTGACTCTGGAAGAGGAGTAAGTCACTGTTGATCACCAAGTACAAAGGAGTACAAAGGAAATCAAGCAACAACAGATCTAATGACCCTTCTAGGTTGCTTGTCCTCCAAAACACTGAGGATCAAGTGTCCAAACAGTGGTTTAGAGTGGGTAAGGGAACATTGGAAAGGGGATTACTGCCCTGGAACTAATGTCCGTGGCAGGATTAGGAAGTTAGTAGGACAGATGGGTTAGTAACGGGGGGGATAAAATAAAGTTATTCATTTACAAACGCAGTCAGTCGCGGGTTGATGCGAGATATTTGTCTAGGCGGAGTTTTTAAACGAATCAACGGTGATGCAGTCTATAACGTTTCGGGGAAGCCCATTCCACAAGTTGACAACTCGATTGAAGAAGAAATTCTTAGATTCGTGCGAGTTAAAAGATTTACCAATAATTTTGCAACCGTTTCCCCGCGTGTAATTAGATTGGTCGATAGTGAAGTACTTACTACAGTTCATATTGTCGATGCCTTTGATGATTTTGAACACTTGAATTAAGTCACTCTTAATCTGCGCTGGGTTAAAGGAAATAGATTTAATTCTCTAAGACGCTCTTCGTATGGTTTGTTCTTTAGGCTAGGTATCATTTTGGTAACTCTACGTTGAACTCGTTCTAGCTTGTTTATATCTTTTTGGTAATAAGGGCACCAGGATTGAACGCAGTATTCCAGAAGAGGGCGGACTAAGGAATTGTAAAGGGTTAGGATAACTTCTTTGGATTTATGCTCAAATGACCTGCCTATAAAGCCAATTATTTTGTTTGCCTTCTTAACAACTTCTGAACATTGTTGACTCGGTTTTAGGTTACTCGATATTGTTACTCCCAGATCGGTTTCTCTTACATTCTTAAGCTGAGTGCCATTCATCGAATAGTTTGCTTTCTCATTTAGGTATCCGATATGTAGTACTTTACATTTATCCGCATTGAAACTCATTTGCCAAATTTGGGCCCAACATGACAATTTATCTAGATTGTGTTGCATATCGTCAACTTGTTCTTTTGAGAGTACGCTATTTGCAATTTTTGTATCGTCAGCAAATTTTGAGATTGTACAGGTGAGACCCTCATCTATGTCGTTGATGTAAATTAGAAAGAGAATTGGTCCTAGTACCGATCCCTGGGGTACCCCGCTACTTACATTGGTCCATTTAGATGCCTTACCGTTTATGACTACTCTTTGCTTTCTGTTGCTGAGCCAATTTTCTATCCATTTCAACACACCGTCTTGTATTCCATGCGCTTTTAGTTTTAGCAGTAAACGTTTGTGGGGAACTTTGTCAAAGGCCTTTTGAAAATCAAGGTATATAATATCTACAGCTTTACTCTCATCGTAGAGGTTGAGGATATCGTGGAAGAAGTCTAAGAGGTTTGTTAAACAGGAACGTTTTTTACGAAAGCCGTGTTGAGTATCTTTAAGTATGTTATTTTCCTCTAAGTGATTTACGAGTCTGTCTCTTATGACCGTTTCTAGCATTTTACATACAACTGAGGTTAAGCTAATTGGACGATAGTTACTGGGTAGGGATTTGCTGCCTTTTTTGAATATCGGTGTTACGTTGGCTAGCTTCCACTGATCAGGCATAGTTCCAGACTGCAAGGATTTATTGAATAGTAATGTCAGTGGTTTGGAGAGCTCATCCTTAGCTTCCTTTAGAACTCTAGGCGAGATTGTATCAGGCGTTTTATTTACCTTGAGTTTATCTAAACAATTCAATACTTCTCTCTCTGTAACGGTGATATTGCTTAGAACATCTGAATTATCAATCTGAATCGGCGATGGTGTAGGGATATCACTGAGGTCTTCTGTTGTAAAAACTGATGCAAAGAAGGTATTGAGGGCATTACTCATTTGTACTTCGTCTTTGGTGTATTCTCCATTTTCATCGACTAATGGTCCAACAGTTGAAGTAACTACTTTTTTCTTTCTGATATAACTATGGAATTCTTTCGGGTTTGTTTTACTTTGATTCGCAATATGTAACTATAAGGTCTTTTTACTTTGCTTAATTAACTTTTTGGCTTTGCGTCGTAGCTCTACAAATTTCACCCGTTCTTCGTAATTTTGTGAGGATTTTAATCTATCATTAGCAAATTTTTTAGCAAGCAGGCAGTTTGAAATATCTTTATTCCACCATTTGGGCTTATTATTATGGCCTGGACGCCGTATTTTCGATGGTATGCAGTCTTGCACTGCTTTTAGGTAAATGGTTTCGAATAACTTCCAAGATGTATTTATGTCGTTATTGTTAATTAAAAAGCTCCAGTCAGTTTCTTTAAACATAGCTCTAAGTTTATGAAAGTTTGCTTTCTTGAAATTAGGGACTTTTTCGATGCTACTATTTGGTTCGTTACTAGTAAACTTTAAAGTGAAAGTTATCGTACGATGGTCGTTGTTACTGAATTCATCACCAACATTCAAATTCTCTATCAATTCTTCTTTTGTTGCGAGAACAATGTCAAGAACGTTATTACCACGGGTCTGCGTTCGAACAAATTGATAAAGCAACAATCAATAATTGATGAGTCAATAAGAGTCGGTACGTGTTCATCCAAGAGTCAATACCAGTCATGGAGAGTCACGAAGAGTTTAACACGAACCCAACACAAGTTGAGGAAATTTGAAAAAATAACGGTCCAATTCCAGGGTACGAAAACAGAGTCGGTACGAGTCAACAGGAGTCAACAAGAGTGTAACAAGAGCCAACAAGAGTGTAACAAGAGTCACGAGGAGTGGCGTCATCTGGGGTGTCAGCGGACAATGTACCGGCATATACTGTATGTATGTATGTGTGTATGTATGTATATACTCATGCACACCCTGTAGCTGGGGGTGGCCGACTCAAGACAGACCGAACAACATTTAAAGTTCCAATTTTTATGGCTTGGTACAACTTTCTCGTTCCCTCACCCCTTTCTGTCTCGTCTAGAAGATGAAATTTACAAGGGGAGGAGGATTCCTAGCCTACCGTCCCCAGAAGGAAAAGTAGGACAGTACAATAGACAGATAGAAAATAGTAAGTAAAAAGTATATAGTACAAATATATAGAAAAAATATATAAAGAAAAGAATTAGCGCTAAAAAATGTCATAAATTGTCGCACACATTATCGCTTGCTTAGACCGAATGACCTGTTCCCCTCTATCAATCTACTGTATTTATCTTCTGTATCTAATTATCTGAATTATTAATGAACAGAATTATTTGTTGTTTCATGTTTTTGTAATCATTATTTAGCTTCTAATGCTATAGAATGGACAAAAATACTATCCTACCATTACATTAATAATAATTATTATAAAACAAAAAACATACATTAAAAACATTCCCCCTATCTTTTATGTAAGGCTGAACTATGATTCCGACACCTTATATTATCAGAGAGTATAGGCATATTTCATAATTCGCACATTTTACGCTCACTTGGACCTAACGAGCTTCGATCTATATCTTCATTACCTACTTATCTCTCTTATTAATGGACATAATTATATGTTGTTTGATGTCATTTTAATATTTGTTTAGTTTCTAATGTCGTGGAAATGAAACAAATAATGTCCTACCATTACATTAATAATTATTATGACAAAAGAATATAATATAAATTTTCCCTGTCTGTTATTCAAGCCGATCTAGGCTATTGACAATTTATCGTTTCAGAAATTTAAGTCTCGGTTTCATAACAAACTTATTTTTGCTCACGTTATCGATCGCTTTCACTTCTCACTGAAGAATAGGGAACATAATTTGTTACATTTTTTAATCGACTTGTGTCATTTTGCTCATTATGTGTTAGTAGTATAATTAGTTTATTTAGCCCATCAAATCAGAAATTACTCACAAATTCCATGGAGACCAAATAACAAATATAAAAGCTGATAAATAAGGGAAATAGCCAGATGCAGATGGAAATGAATACAATAGATAGAAATATAAGTAATAGAGAGAGAGAAAGCAGATGACAGGGAAAATGATAATACGAAATGTACACAAATAACACTAGCGGTCTCTGTTTTCTAAAGGGTCACCGAAGTTACGATGTTTTCGATCTGTTTTCTAAAGGGTCTTCGCAATTCCGACGTTTTCATATGGTTAAATATGGTTTAATATTATATTTTCAAGAAGTTGGGTCACAAGCGAGTCACAAAGAGTTATGCAGAGTTCATCAAGAGTCAAGACAAGTCACGAAGAGTCAACAAGAGTCAACACATGTTGACACAAGTCTTCACGTATGTCCTTCGGACTCGTGACGGGGACAAGAAATTTCATGCAGGTTTGACATTTCTAGGCCACGTCACGAGTACCCAGGACACACCCTGATACCAACAGTACTCACACGAGTGTAACACGAGTCACGAAGAGTATGCCAAAGTCATTGCCGAATATGGAAATTTAATCACTCGTGTCGGACATCAACCAGTATATGTGTGATGAAGGCTTAATGCTCCAGGGGACTGGTTGGAGTTGGTAACGTATTCAATAATCAATGTAAAGTTAGCTCACACTGGAAATTATTTATTATGGCATAGTGTAGTACTTTTGAAATTGGTAAATTGGCCAGCCGTCCGGCTGGCTCAGTTGATAGCGTGCCTGATTCCCACCTTGAAGGTCTCGCGTTCAATCCCCGCTCAGATTGAAAAGTTTTTCTGGGATACAGCCGGCAGTTACCATCTCCCCATGAACAAGGGGGATGGGTAATGGTCTCTGGTAGACTAAAGAAAGCCAATCGCTTGCGAATCCTCGAAGAAGGAGAGACGGGCGCTATATAAGTAACCAGAAGATTATTATTATTATTATTATTGTTTGTCCATGGCGCTCTTATTTATGATTAAATAACGTTTGAAGTTGGCAATACATCATTGGTATAATCACAACAGTTAACATTTGTATGACTAACTTAGCTCCTTATTATCTCGCTCTCGCTCTCTCTCTCTCTCTCTCTCTCTGTCTTTTATATATAAATACTGTATATATATATAAATATATATATATACTGTATATATATAATCCAAGTATAAAATTAAGGACAGGAAAACTTTGTATGTAAATAATTTAACAGCCAATTTGAAGGGCAGTAGTGACTTTACAGGAGAGTTGCACTAATGGAATTAACACGCCTACCTTAACATCAATCACTAAACATCATACTTCCCTCGAACAACCACCTCCCCTTGAAAAGTGTTCATTAATCTAACAACAATCCTGAACAATATAATACAAAAATAAAATAAACATTACAAGGAACACAGGCACAACACATATTGAAGATGGAACCACAGCAGTAGTTTACTTACACACACACACACACACACACACACACACACACACACACACACACACACACAGATATACCCAGACATACAGTCAGAGAGACAAGCACACAATTGGCCACATTAGTGAAGGCAGGTGAACAAAGAGGAAGAGCTATTGTCTCTCAGATGTCAACTTTTCTTTGGGTTCACACTTTTGTAGTTTCTTACGTAATTGTTGCCTGCGATGAAGAAAAAAAAATGATAAATGGCAAAAATATATTGTTCTCAATTCGTGTTTCTTTCTGTTTTAAGCATCACATAAAGAAATTACGTATATATGAGACATGCTTTTATTGAATTATAGCTTTTAGGATAAGGGTAATTTACACTCTGACAACAAAGAAAACTCGATATGATAAACTCCTAAAGAAAACGTTTTTGAGATACCGAGAACATATGGAGAGCAATAAATGTATAGTTTACATGAAGTGTGTCATTTGCATGGTGCTCGAGAGGAAAACTACATACCTGCAAATACAAATGTTGAATGCCTTAGTTCGATGCAGTTGTCGTATACGAAGTACTCGACCACAGAGATTTTGTTTCGATATGTAAACATTTGATCGCACACATGATGAGGTGAAGACATTCTGGGACAAAACAGAGGCTGTAAATACTGATCCCTTCGAGTACGCTACTTTCTGTTAATCTTATTCATATTAATAAGAAATAATTTACTTTGGTGCAATGAATACAATCCGAAAAATAACAGGAAAATAGCACACGTGCTGCTATCGAAAACGTTTTTTGAAATTACGGTTTTATTAGCTGCATTTAACTTCATTTTCCGAGAACGAAACTATAACAAACTAAAACAATCAACTGTTTGCTCTTATTTATACTGCTGCTAGATCAGTTATATGTTGTCGATAGTGTTGTCATTCCTGTCACCGTATACTGTATATTTGAATGTTATTCCGCAGTGTAAAGCTTAACTTACTTAATCACGATGACGTGTTTTTGCATTATTTCTCATGTGTATCAAGGGGCCAAAAGCAAAAGCTGCTTTAAGGCTCTAGCTCGCGACTGTGCTGCGGTACCGGGTGTTTTGACGATCTTTGGGCTATGTTAACTCTTCTGTAATTCAATGAATATGGCATGTAATGTTATGAATAAAAAAGAAAAATGTTCCACAAACCTTCCTCTGTAGAATGGCGTTAAGTAGAGGTCTCTAGCCCCTCTGGTTGCATAATGGTGAGCGCGGGAAGACGAGTGCTTTTCGGCGGCAAATTCTTCCCGCGTTCGGATGCGTCGCCCCGGCCACGGCTACGACGCACCTAGCCGCTCGTCGCGCCAAAGTGTTTATCTCCCTTAGACGATTTTAGTGTTTGATATTGAGAATGTGAGGTTTATTTGATATTTTTATAGTTATTTTGAGGCCAATTATATAAAGTATGTTTATTAGGGTATCACTGTCACTAATATTGCTCATTTTCACTCAATACCGTACATTTTATTAGTAATTGAGGTAGGTTATTGTTATATTAGGCACTGATTATTCGTTATCACAGGTGTTTATTATACTTTGGCCATCAAGTATTGTGTCTTGTGTCACTTTCACTTTGATAAATATGCTTTAGAGAGTGTCACTGTCACTGATAATGCTCATTTTCACCGAATTTATTAGTAATTGAGGTAGGTTATTGTTATATTAGGCACTGATTATTCGTTATCACAGGTGTTTATTATACTTTGGCCATCAAATATTAGGTCTTGTGTCACTTTCACTTAGTTATATGCTTTGTAAACGTTTTATATACAATTTATTGTGTCTTTTTTCACTGATTTATATATTCATATAGTTTATAAACATATCAATGTCACTTATTATATACATATGTGTCACTTTCACATATTATTATGGTGTAATTGTATTTGTATCAATTTTCTCATAATACATGACTTTTGTATAACAATAAATTGGTTTACTTCCACTTTTTGCCTATATATACTGTACATATTGTCCTTTTCTTTGTCACTTTCACTATGATTATTAGAACTCCTGCTTGGAGTGGTAATCAAAGAAGCACCCTATAGCACAGAGTGCCACCTTGCACTCCACACACTCCATGGTGGACTTTTTACCTGACCTCGCCCTCAGCCTGCTGTTGTAGCAGACATGGCACCGCTTCTGCTGCGTTCTTCCTGATTCATTCTGAGGCAGGGAACCAAGCCTGTGCCTATTCATGTAATATGCACACTGCAAGCGGTCAGTACCGGCGGGCCCAGGATGTGCCACTGCCCTCTGTGGCGTACCATACTTCTCCAGGAGCTCCGTCAACACCTGCTTTTGGAACCTCCGCAGGCTATTGAACTTCATGGGTGTGTTCACATTCCGAAGCTTGTATATATTGTAGGCATTCAGAACTGACATGTCCACCATATGCAGAAAGAACTTTTTGTACCATCTGCACGAGGTACGCAGGCAGTCAATGAAGCCTATTTGATGTTGTAGTCCAGGACAGCATCGGGCTTGGTCACCCTGGCCTGGGTGCGGCGATCCACCTTGCCAGTCTCCACCATTTCACCCTTGTGGATGGTGCTCAGGAGGTTGACCTTCCACTGGTCGTGCCAGTGGATAGCCAGAATGGGCCCCGACTTCTTCCTGAACATATCACCTTTTTTGGTCTTTGGAGGGAAAGGTGGCATGCCCTTCCTTTTCCCTCGTACTGTGCCTACAGTCCCCGTCTTGCGCTCATGCAGGTACTTTGAGAGAGTGGGGGACATGTAGTAATTGTCCGTGTAGAGGACGTGATTCTTGTGAAAGTAGCGGTCCATCATGGCTTGCACCACTGCTCCGCCAAAGCCAATGAGGGGGTCCACAAGCACGTCCCCTTCCTTCCCGCTGTAGACTAGGAAGTCCAGGACATAGCCAGTTTGGCAGTCGCACAGCACAAAGAATTTTATGCCAAAGCGATGTCTTTTTGAGGGGATGTACTGCCGGAAGCTGAGTTTTCCCCGGAACAGCACAAGAGACTCATCAATGACGACCTTGCGGAAGGGCTTGAAGTAGGAGGTGAAGCGTTCCCGCATCATCTCGTACAACGTCCTAATCTTCCACAGCTTGTCTGGGAGGTGGACGTCAAGGTTGGTGACAAGATGGAGCGCTGCGAAGATATCAAGGTACCGGTCGCGAGACATATATTTCCCGAAGGCAGGGGTGGATATGAGATCATTGGTGATCCAATAGTCAGGCAACCTATGCTTCTTGACATGAGGCATTAGCATGGTGAGTGCCAGGAACACCATGAACTCTTTATGAGTCACTGGGGTCCACTGCCTCATGTGGCCCTTGGTCACCTTGCCCAAAAAGTGGACCTGGAATTGGTGCTGCTTATTTGTCTCTTTGACAACATAGCCTACCACCTCCTCATCAAAGAAGGCCTCAAATAGTTTGTGTGGTGGAGCATTGGGGCCTGCAGGAAAATTGGGGGTAATGACTGAACCCTCCAGTACCTCATCAAAAGCTGGCACATCAGGGTTGTATCCATCCCCATCAACTACGTCTTGCCACTGAAAAACGTAGAATGGGTCTTGTCTACGCTGACGAGGAGCTCCAGCTGGTGGCCCAGCACGCCAACGGCCAACTCGGGAGGCGCGCGCCCTAGGGCGGCGAGGGCGTCGGCCAGCACGACGCCGGGCCAAGCGGATGGGTCGAGGGTCGTCGATGTCCATATAGTCATCGTCAGAGTAGTCATCTTGCCCTGACGGTGGACCTATGTAATCATGGCCAGAGTCTTCAGAGAGGTGCCCTTCATCATCAGTGGCCCCCACATAATCTGGCGGGGAACGAGTGATGCGTTCGGCGGCGTGCGGGTGGGCGAGGTGGGGAAGGAGTGGCAGGTGAGGCTGTGTCCCCCCTGAGGTTCTGGGCTCCTTGGCCTGCGACGAGTGACAGAAAGCAATGCTTCACTGTCACTAGGCCCAGGTGTTGGTGATGCGAGCTCAAAGACTTCGTCAGGAACATATGTTGACGGCTGGACAGGTGGGGAGGACCGTGGGGAAAGTTGCGGGGGCGTATAGCTGGGGCCGGCAGGGGTGGACGCCACGGGAGCCTCGAACAAAACTCGCTTACTTGTCTTTCCTTTTTTGGCATATTTGCTGCCTTTCCCCTTTTCGGCAGCAGTATGTCTCCTGTCGGGGGACCTAGGAGGCAAATAGGCCGAAAGTGGGGGGTCCTCAACCCTTGGCAGTGGTGGGGGTGGTGGGGAAGAATGCGGGGCACCCGGGTCATCCGGGTCATCTTGGGTGGCGTGGGTAGATAAGGGAGACAATGGCGGGCGAGAAGGGTCGTGGTGACCACGCTCACCCTCACTCACAGCCTCATCCTCACCAAGTATTTTGGCTTGTTCCCTAGCTGCCACGGCCGCCTTTTCAAGTATTTTCTTCTTATATAAGTGTAGCTTGAAAGGCGATTTAGCTGGCGAAGGGCTTGGGGTCGTGTCACTCATGCGAAACTTGGAGAGTGACCTTGAACTCTCCCACTCACTCACTCTCTCAAGTTCACCGTCTGTAGGTAAACCAGCTTCCTCAAAAACTGGTACATCACCTTCATCACTCTCATGTTCTCTCGCAAATCCCAGGAATTGCTCTTCTTTGTCACTCTCATGGCCATAATCACTCGACTTATAATTACTGGAGTCGTCACTGCCTTCATCATCAACAATATACTTGGCATCAGCACGCTCATAAAGTCTCAATGTCATCTCAATACCTCGGGAGATAACACATTTAGGCGATGGCGACGGGGTAAGGCGCGACGAACTAGCACGGGCGTCGTAGGAAGCATGGTATCGGACACAGCGGAATCACTATTTGGCGTACTATCCATGATGGCGTCGGGGTAGATACTGATGCTGTGGCGTAGTTTACGTCTGGTGGCGCCACCTACCCTCCCACGATACCAAAAATGTACGCGCGGCATTCGAAAGCACTCACGCAAGCAATGGGCGTTCAAGAGCCCTTCCGGGTTGCGCGGGCCGAGGTTTTTATGGGCGTTAAAGAGCCCTTCCGGAGTGTAGGGGTTAAACGGCGACCTCGATTTCGGCCGCTAAATGACCTCCGATTTGGATCTGACCTCATCCGTACCCCCAGTTTGGGGGGCTGCGAACAACTTTCGTTCCATACACCTTTTCGACCGGAGGCCTCCTTCTGCACCAAACGGCAATTTTTTTCAAAAAAAAATCGCTCCCGTATACTACATAAGTTCTGCCGAAAATTTTATTAAACAAAAGTGTTTCTGATTTCCACTAAACTCGCCTAAAACCATCTCCAAAGCCTGGGCTTTCCAACGGTGCCCCACACTCCCACCTGGCACCAAAACTGTGGGAGGAGTTTAGTAGCAAAGGTCAGGTAGGTCGGGTAACTGACAGACAGACAAACATTGACCTTTATTTATTAAGATCTATCTATCTCTCTATATATCTATCTATATATATACAGTATATATATATATATACAGTATATATCTTGGAATACTCACGCTTGTTCTATTGCTGTCCGCAATATGGAGGAAGCATTCAAACGGTACCGACGCCTTCAAACTCAAGAATCTCATTCTTACTATGTTTCTGCTTAGAATCAAGCCAAATCTGTCCTTCGACTCGCCAAACTCTCTTTCATCAATAATAAATGCACGGACCTATCCAACTCTAGCTCTTCCCAAGCTTTCTGGCATCTAGCAAAAGACCTCTCCAACAATTTTTCTTCCTAGTCTTTCCCTCCCCTTTTCTACTCTGATGGCACAATCATCACTTCTTCCTCTGACAAAGCTGAACTCTTTGCTCAAACGTTTGCTAGAAACTCCACCTTGGATGATACCGGTGCTGTTCCTCCCTCTCACTCCTACTTATGCCTAATATCCTAATATCTTTTAGAGATGTACTTTCTACCCTCTCTGGGCTTAATACTAAAAAGGCGTACTCAAAAACTGTGCTTCCGTGCAGACTCCCTGCCTAGACAAACTCTTCCATCTCTGTCTCTCTTCTAACATCTTCCCTTCTTGCTGGAAGTTTGATCTCATTCAACCTGTCCCAAAGAAGGGTGACTGCTCTCAACCCTCCAACTATCATCCAATTGCTCTCATCGCTTGTAGCCTATCTTTAAAGTTTTTAAAACTATATTTACTTCAAAATTTCTTAAGCATTTCTCTTCTCATAATCTACTCTCATATCGCCAGTATGGGTTCTTTTAAGAATCACTCTACAGGTGATCTTCTTTCATATCTTACTAACTCTTGGTCATCCTCCTTTCGGGACTTCGGTGAGACCTATTCTATTGCGCTAGACATATCGAAGGCCTTCGTTAGAGTCTGGAACAAATCTCTAATTTCTAAACTACCCTCCTTCGGTTTCTATCCCTCCATCTGTGCCTTTGTCTCATATTTCCTTTCCGGCCGTTCCATAGCTGCGGTTGTGGATGGCCATCGTTCACTTCCTCATCCTATCAACTCTGGTGTTCCTCAGGGTTCTGTCCTATCTCTAACTCTCTTTCTAATTTTCATAAATGATCTTCTCAACTGAACCTCCAGTCCTATCTATTCATATGCAGACGACTCTACCTTACACTACTCAACTAGTTTTCCAGAATGCCCCAGCAAGCAATCCCTCAAAAACAAATGTAATGAAGCCATACAACACTTATCTTCTAATCTACTGTAACTACCATTTCCAATTGGGGCAGAGAAAATCTTGTTTCCTTTAATGCTTCCAAAATCCAATTTCTCCATCTATCTACCCGCCATGAACTCCCAGAGGACTATCCCATATACTTCAACAATACAAATATTAACCCTTCATCTTCTCTCAATATTCTTGGTCTCTTTTTCTTCTGGTCTCTCATGGAAGGACCATATCACCACTCTTGCTAAGGCGGCCTCCCAGAAGCTGGTTGTGCTCAACCGCCTCAAGGGGTTCTTTACCCCTGCACAGCTTCTTGCTCTGTACAGGGGCACAGTGCATCCTTGTATTGAGTATTATTCACATGTGTGGGGAGGATCCTCTCACACAGCACTTCTAGACAAATTAGAAAGGAAAGCTTTTCGTATCAATAACTCCCATCCACTCACCGACTCTCTACAATCTCTCTCTCTCTCTTCGCCGCAATGTTGCATCTCTCTCGCTATTCTATTGCTACAACAATAATCAGTGTTCCTCAGAGCTCTCTCAGTGTATACCACCTCATCTATGTAGGGTACATCCTGCAACACAATCCCACCCCTACTCCTTACAACTCTCCAACTCAAGAGTGGAACGATACTCCATATCTTTCTTCTATTTAACAGCTGAGGTCTGGAACTCTCCCTGAATCCATCTTTTCCTCATCCTATGACTTAAATTGGTTCAAACTCCGTGTGTCTAGACATTTTGCCTGTTGTTTCCCTCATCCATATATATCACTACGGATATAGGCAAACAGTATGCAGATTCAACCGATCAGTGAAGTCAGGTCATAATTATCTAGATGATATTTGCGACATCGCGCAAGTTTGAGTGTTGCAGCCGGCTTGTTCGTGGTCTTAAGGGGGGGTCACCAGCTTTTTCTTATCTTTCTCTCCTTTTCTCTCTTTCCCTGGCTTGTATCCATTCGGCCCGATTCAGCCAACTGTTTTAAGACGTTTATCCCCATCCAGGTGTTGATTTCTTCCTGGCGAGCGATAGCGAGCCAGCATTTTATGGAGAAATCCGGCTTCGCCGAAGAAATTTTTCTATCGAAAAATGTACAAATTTAGCTTGCTGTCAAAACAAAATTATATATATGCTGGCTCGCTATCGCTCGCCAGGAAAATATTGACACCTGGATGGTAGTAAACGTCTTAAAACAGTAGGCTGAATGGGGCCGAATGGATACAAGCCAAAGAGAGAGCGAGAGAAAGAGAAAAAAAGCGAGGTGGGCTCCCTTAAGTTTAGTATTTGGTCTACTTATATATTTACTTTTATAGTTTTTAGTTTCCTCGCTATGCCTCCATCAAGCTTAAAAGAACACCCCCTAGATAAATTTGTACAATTTTCGATAGAATAATGTCCCGTCCCTCTTAAAATTATACTCGCTATCGCTCGCCAGGAAAAAATTGACACCTAAATGACTCAAAAGGCCTTAATATTGACAAAAAATGGGGCGATAGGTCTTAAAATCGCCAAACTAATGGACCTAATGTCTTAAAATCTGAAAATAATAGGACTAAAATTGAAGAGGGTCCAGAAAAACCGACCATCCAATGTCTTAAAATCTGAAACTAATGGGGCTAAACATGAGAAAGAGGATCCGCCAAAAACTTTGAAGAAATATGACGCCCTGATGGTCCCCTCTTGCCCGTTACAATGATTATGATTTTCGGGGGGTGAAATCAAAACTATAATACCTCGACGACGTATACAGACTAGTAACACACATAAAATAGCCACTCCAACAGCTTCATCTCTCTCCAACACCCCTTCTCCCCTCTTTGTGTTGAAATGGATAGAAAATTGGCTCAGCGACAGAAAGCAAAGAGTAGTCATAAACGGTAAGGCATCTAAATGGACCAATGTAAGTAGCGGGGTACCCCAGGGATCGGTACTAGGACCAATTATCTTTCTAATTTACATCAACGACATAGATGAGGGTCTCACCTGTACAATCTCAAAATTTGCTGACGATACAAAAATTGCAAATAGCGTACTCTCAAAAGATCAAGTTGACGATATGCAACACAATCTAGATAAATTGTCACATTGGGCCCAAATTTGGCAAATGAGTTTCAATGCGGATAAATGTAAAGTACTACATATCGGATACCTAAATGAGAAAGCAAACTATTTGATGAATGGCACTCAGCTTAAGAATGTAAACAGAGAAACCGATCTGGGAGTAACAATATCGAGTAACCTAAAACCGAGTCAACAATGTTCAGAAGTTGTTAAGGCAAACAAAATAATTGGCTTTATAGGCAGGTCATTTGAGCATAAATCCAAAGACGTTATCCTAACCCTTTACAATTCCTTAGTCCGCCCTCTTCTGGAATACTGCGTTCAATGCTGGTGCCCTTAATACCAAAACGACATAAACAAGCTAGAACGAGTTCAACGTCGAGTTACCAAAATGATACCTAGCCTAAAGAACAAACCATACGAAGAGCATCTTAGAGAATTAAATCTATTTCCTTTAACCCAGCGCAGATTAAGAGGTGACTTAATTCAAGTGTTCAAAATCATCAAAGGCATCGACAATATGAACTGTAGTAAGTACTTCACTATCGACCAATCTAATTACACGCGGGGAAACGGTTGCAAAATTATTGGTAAATCTTTTAACTCACACAAATCTAAGAATTTCTTCTTCAATCGAGTTGTCAACTTGTGGAATGGGCTTCCCCCGAGACGTTATAGACTGCAGCACCGTTGATTCATTTAAACTCCGCCTAGACAAATATCTCGCATCAAACCCGCAACTGACTGCGTTTGTAAATGAATAACTTTATTTTATCCTCCCCTCAGTTACTAACCCATATGTCCCCTACTAACTTCCTAGTCCTGCCACGGACATTAGTTCCCTTTCCAATGTTCCCTTACCCACTCTAAACCACTGTTTGGACACTTGATCCTCAGTGTTTTGGAGAACAAGCAGCCTAGAAGGGTCACTAGACCTGTTGTTGCTTGATTTCCTTTGTACTTTGTACTCTACACTCTTCAGAAAAATAGGAAAAGTAGAATGTAGATATGAGGTGCCGTTGTAAAGGCTTATCCCTCAATACCTGCACCTTTTACCTGACTCTCACCTCAATTTTTTTTTTTTTTTTTTGCTAGACGCCGTAATTCCCGTGAAGGAGTGGCCATGAACATTAGGCGTCTGTCACTGCTAGGTCAAGTTGCCTGGGCTTGACATCTACCAATAACATTTTGACAGAGCGGATATGACCTCCCGACCCTTTGAGCAGCAGCTGACGCTTTACTGACTATGTCTAATGATAGCCATACTAAAAGGGAGAATGCGACATGATTCTTTATTGCAAAAATAAAACAACTACGGGTACTTAATTTTAATATTCATAATTATAATTGATAATACATTCCATTATATACCTATACAGTAATTCAAATACCATTCTAAGTAATCAAAATAGAATCCCAATATATTTAGCCCTGTTAAGATGAACAGAATAACAAAGTGGCTATAGTCCTTAGCCTCATTATTTTGTGCATTTCCAATTTGATATTATCTTTCATATCTTGAGAAGTGTTTGATATCTTGCATTAAAGGGGGCCCACCTCGTTTTTTTCTCTCTCTGCCTCTCCCTCTGGGTTGTATCCATTCGAACCCATTTCAGCCTACTGTTTTAAGACGTTTATCCTCATCCAGATGTCAAAATTTTCCTGGCAAGTGGTAGTGAGCCAGCATATTTATATGTTTTTGACAGCAGGCTAAATTTGTACAATTTTCGATAGAAAAATGTTTCCTGCGAAGCCGGATTTCTTCACACAATGCTGGCTTGCTATCGCTCGTCAAGAAGAAATCGACACCTGGATGGGGATAAACGTCTTAAAACAGTTGGCTGAATGGGACCGAATGGATACAAACCAGAAAGAGAGAAAAGGAGAGAAAAAATCAGGTCACCCCCCTTAAGCACTTAACAATAGCACTTACTTCAGTAGGGCAAATGTCCTGATTTTGTGGCTCTTTAAAGTAAGAAAATTCACCTCCTGACACGTTGTAGTCTCGTCTGAAATACCTCACTGACACATCTCGTTTTCCTTCCTTCCCTAGCACTTTTCCAATGAAATAATAGTCTGAATTAGCTTTTTTGCCTGTAAACTTCACAATAACATACGTCCCCTCCTTTATTTCATTGTTCTTGCTCTCCTCCTCGTCCCCTTCCTCTTCTCTTTGCTCCTCCTCTTCTCCTTCCTCTTCTCGTTCCTCCACTTCCCTTTCCTCCACTTCCGATTCTTTCCCCGAGATTTCCTCATCATCTTCTAGAGGAATTTCAGGCATGTCCTCATCACTTGATGAAAGAATCTCTTCCGGGGTATCCGGGCTACTGTCGGAGTCGGAATCATGTAATCTCAGCTTTCTTTTGCCACCAGTTTTCTTGGTTTGCCCAGTTTTCTTGGTTTGCCCAGTTTTCTTGGTTTGCCGGCCAGAGGCAGAGGGACCCGCGCCAATGTCCCCGAAGGAAACACTCTTGCCAGGAGATACGTGGATGGCCCTACCACGCCGACTAGGCCCAGGTTTGATGTTGGATGCCTCCCTCATTTCCACAAGCTTTTCCATGAGCAAAGGGCTTACTAGGTGATGCGCTGATGGAGTGACATCTGCCTTTGTCAGTTTATTTATAAGTTTTTGCCGGTCAAGTGGGTAGAGGCCAGTTGTTCTAAAGCCACTGATGGCGTAGTCTTCTTTATCCTCCATACTCTCCAAGAGTGTAAACAGTAGCCGTGGAAAGTGGACCTTCGGCATAGTAGTGTAAAACCTTCCGTCAGCCTACTTCCATTTAGTTAACACCTTCCGCCATGCAGCCTTCATTGGCCCATACACAGCCACGTCCAGGGGCTGAAGGAGGTGTGTGCTGTTTGGTGGCAAGAAGAGCATGTGTATCCGGTTCTGTTCACATATCTCGATGACATCAGCAGAAAGATGAGAAGCGAGATTGTCGCCGATAATGACTCTTGGAAAGTCATTTGACAGGTGCTGGAAATATGGCACAGCCAGCCTCTGAAGCCAATCTTTGAAGCAGTGACCATCGAACCACCCAGACTTTGTCCTGTTATACCTCGCACTGATGGGCCCTCCCAGCAACCATGAGTCCATCAAGCGTTCCGCTTTATACACAACATATGGAGGCAGGAACTGTCCATTTGCTGCACAAGCAAACATGAGGGAAACGGCAGACTTGGATGTGTTCAAAATTCTCTCTGCGTACTTAGTCCCCTTCCTAAAGATCATTAGCTTCGCCTTCGGATCATCTGTCAAATTAGTTTCATCATAATTCACTACATTTTCAGGTGGAACATCTTTCAATGTACCCTCTAAATTGTCAAAAAACCTGTTCACAGTTTCCACCGACACTGCTGCTCTTTTTCTAGTGATATTTTGACACATACGTGCGGACAACATATTTCTATGCCTTTCTAGAAAAGATCGGACCCACTCTTCACCAGGCATATTGTCCTTGAAATACTGACAGCTTCGGCCTGCCTTATCTAAGAAGCTTTTCACAAACAACCGTAAGTCCATATGGTCGAAAGCATACCCATAATCACCAAAGGTGGCCAGATGCTGAGCAATGGACAGCTCCTCCTCCGGAAGCAAGGCTGGTTTGCGCCCTGTTACTGATGTGCGCCGCGCTCCCGACACATGATCACGCAGGGTCCTGTGAGGGATGCGTAGAAGTCGTGAAACCCTCTTGCAGAGTTCTCCAGCTTTTACACGACTGATAGCCTCCTGCAGGTCCTCGCGGGAGTAAAGGCACGCCTGCTTGGGGTCCGTTTTCCTCACATAGTGTCGCACCATCTGTAAAAAGATGAAAAATATATTGCATTGACAGATAGATATTATAGTATTTGGATTGTTTCTGTTTTATTATGCTGTAAATATTGAAAATGTAGGCTATAAGGCATGAATCAATTCAATTAGATAGTAATTTGTAGGCGATAAGTGACCAAATCAGCACTTGCGCGTTTACCCCATGAAAAGCTGCGCAATTACCCCACCCTTCATTCATGACTTACTACTCACTAATGCTTAGACCTAGAAACATATAATCATAGCATAATCTACCTTAGTATATGCATAATTAATGAGCATAAATAGAGTACCCTAGCAATATTTATTGTTAGGTAACTTGCCCTTAGTATTCCAACGTAGCGTTTCGTCCAAATTTGATGTGTTGATGTGTTGAATATTGATGGAAGCTGTGATGGTCACTGGAAATGATACAATGGTATTGTCACACTTGTTAAAGTTGAACCAATATCTCTGCTCCGTAGTGAAACTATGAAAAATAACAAATACAAAATTAGAAGCCTGCTTTTGAATTTTCAAACAAATAATTTACTTCGGTGCGCACTTGCCCCGACGGGTGTGCACTTTCCCCACCTTACGGTACCTTAACCCCTTGAGGATTACGACGCATTATGACAGTTATTTCTGCCTATCAATCATTAGACGATTTTAATTAGAGTAGGAGGTTCATTGGGCCAGTAATTACCCATTAAGGGGAGGTTTTTAGTTTGTTCCCTAGACTTCCATCAAACTTAAAATTACACCCCCTAGACCCCCTTTCAAGATAAGTGTACATTTTTCGGTAGAAAAATGTCCTGGCCGAAGCCAAGTTCCTCTTAAATTACAGGCTCGCTTTCGCTCGCCAGGAAAATATCGACACCTTAACCCTTATATGGCGGGTCCCGACTTAAGTCCGTTAGAGAACCAAGGCCTAAAGAGCGGGTCCCGACTTAAGTCCAATGCGATTTTGAGCACATAATCGGCTCTGAGAGAGTCCATGCGGTGGGAGGAGCGCGGGCGGACTGTGACCGTGCAGCGTGGACATAGTCCCGCCTCTGACACCACCACCACATGACTACACCTCCCTGGTCCCGCGATACAGGGAAAAAACTGAGGAAATTACTGTATTTTAGGGTTTTTTCCCTTCGTATTATAACATCGTTGCAAGAGAACCCGTGGTCGTACAAGGATGGTTCAGGTGTCATTGGAAAGCTCAATTATCGCCCTTTCACGGATACATAATTGTATTACGCTCTGGCTCTTCTTTATGCATGAAAAAGAGCATGGAATGAAGCTCGTTTAGGGTAAATCTGCCCGCTTGGCAGGTAGTAGCGTTACAAAACTAGCCGCTCGGGAGGTGTTAATAGCATGAAAGGTCTTAAAATTGACAGAAATGGGGCGAAAGTTTTTAAAATCGCCAAACTTATGGGGCGAACTTCTTAAAATATCAAAAGCAATGGGGCTACACATAAGGGAGAAATGAGTTAAGACAAAAATCCTTCAAGTGGAAATCTCCACTTAAGCTCCCACATATCCTACCTAATCGTCTAATGATAGCCAAAGTAAACTGTCAAAGCGCGTCATGCTCCACAAAGGGTCAAATTGTTCTTTGTTGATTGCCTTCCTATAGTCTATTCGCTGTAAGTAGGTGAGACATCATGACCTCTAACCTCTGTAACTCAAAAACGACTAGTCATCGAGCTAATATTTCTACCATTTGAGCAATGTCAGTCAAGGAATAGATGTGAAAATTTACAGCCAATTTGCTCTAGCTCTTTTTGAGTTACAGAGGATAGAGGTCATGATTTCTCGCCTACTTACAGCGAATAGACTATAGCATGTTGTCTAATTCGTCATAGCTTGTGAAGCATAGAGTGCAGCATTGTATTTCCGAGGAGTTTTAGTGATTGTCTTAAGGGGAGATGGGTTGTTTTTTTGGTCCCCCTTCTTCCTCATGTTTAGCCCCATTAGTTTTTAATTTTAAGACGTTCGGCCCATTAGTTTGCCAAGTTTACCTCCTTTAGCCCTATTTCTTTGTCAATATTGAGACTTTTCGTGTCATTTAGGTGTCAATTTTTTCCTGGCGAGCGATAGCGAGCCTGTAATTTAAGAGGAACAGGCCTAATTTTTCTATCGAAAAATGTACAAATTAATCTTGAAGGAGGATATTGGGGGTGTTTCTATAAGCTTGATAAGCTCTAGGGAGGAAAATAAACAAAATTATAAAAATATATATACAGTAAATGAGGAAATAAATACACACCATCCCCCCTTAACCTCTGAAGTGCGCATGGGGGTAATTGGAAACGTCCCCCTGTGCTGACGTATTTGAGGTGTTTCCGTCACTAAAATATTCATTGTGCCATTAATAGCATTAATACTTATCCATATGCGCCTATTATGGGTTGATTATAAAGGTATTAACCTGAAACAACAATAAAACGAGTGAAAACAGCGTTTGGATGGTCAAAATCGGAGATATAGCCCGCGAGTTGTATAATGTATGGGTGAGGCAATCTGCTTTCCCGCCAATTTCCCCCAAGGCCACTGAGACACAGTCGATCGATACTCTCTCTCTCTCTCTTGCACTCGCTTGCCATCAGTGATGACAACACCCTGCTTGCAACTCGCTAATGTTAGCACGAAAATATACCTCAGAATAAGGGAATAACAGGGAAAATAGGTGATAACTGAAGGAGAGGAGGAAAGTGGGGAAGGAGGGGAGGTAGAGGACTGAGATTTTGCATGGCCCAGGGGCCAAAAAAAAAATAAAAAATAAAAACAAAAACAAAAAAAATATTTGTTTTTCAATGTCAAAAGTTGATTTTTTTTTTCTCTGACTCTTAAGAGTCTCCCCGCAGTGCGCCGGGGGAACTCTTAAGAGTCTCCCCGCAGCTCCCGGGTTAACCCCTCCAGCCCCAGCATCGAGACGTTATCGACGGCTATGTATGGAACGCTCAGCCCCAGCATTGATACCATATCGACGGCTATTCTTGCCCATATTTGCCCGTTATAGGGCTTTTAGAGGGTTGATATTCGTATGGGAACTACTTTATGATACTACCAATAAAATGCCCCAGAACAAGAAGCCCACCACAGAAGCCACGAGCGAACACCACACAGAAACACCCGGAAGAAAGGTCCACAGAACGAAAGGACCAGCTGACCGAGCCCGCCATTCCAGGCAGGCCCAAGCCCGCAGGGCTAAACAGCTCCAGGACACACCCATTTACCTTTTCTAAAACCGACCATTTTCCACACCTCACGTACACTAACCCCTCGTGTCCTACACTTATTAACTACAAAGATGATGAACAGGAATATACATTCATATTAAAAACACCCATGCCTGTCCCGACGTTGAGCCAATGCCAACACATCAGACAGCCATAATTATATCTATGTATGTTCTTGCATCCGAGAAGTAGATGTTATATATCTTAGAAGTTAAAGCACCCACGCTGTCCCTAGATCTCTTATATCATTTTCCATGACGAGTATAGATATATGTAACCCGTGCTCAGTCGCCCCTTGCATTGCTCCTCTAGTAACTAAGTATTAATATTAACATTCCCTAACATCTTGTCTTGCCAGACTAAGCTTCTGAAGACCCATCGCCCCATAAATCTATGTATGCAACCCTTAGGTTAAGTATTTTTATCCGCCATTGTGTTCACCTTTTTCCATTTACTTTCCACAATTGTCATACGTCTTCCCCTTGCCTCCTTCGTATCCACAGTCCACACTACGCCAATTTACTTCGTGTCTTACACCTCTTACCCCAACCAGAGATTATATAAGATAACCTGGTTATCAGTATCTGTCATAAGTACCCCGAAACAATAACTAAGTACCCCTACGAACTGCCACTGTGGTTGGTATTTTATATTTAATAGAAAACGCAGTTCCCAGGGCCAACTAATAGTATCCATAACCCTCTGACTGATCACATAACTCTATCTTTTCCAGACTCATATACCACCCCATAGTTGCATTCCCCGGTAGCATTTGGCTAACGTATTCTACTGCCTTTTCAAACTTCCATATCAATTGTAGCCTAATGCCACCCCCACGCCCAGGGACCTTAGGGGCAAAATTTCCCTGTAGCCCTTGAACTCTCCCCCCCCTCTCATTAAGACACCCGCGCTTCTCGACTCTTGTCCGACCTAGCCTCTCTCTCATACCTCTTGAAGATCCTTGAATTGTCCGTTACTAACGCTCTCCAACCTTTTATATATATACTCCTATCCAGCCTACCTTCACTTAGTAGGCCAGAACAACATTAGAACTTTACTAGCCCCTTGCATGCCATCTATTCTCTTACAACACATTCACAACCCTGCACCCAATGGTCGTCGGTGCGAGGCTAGCCGCCCCGCCAGTAACTAACTTCTATTGTCATACTTCCAGATAAATGTGGCAGAGTTAGCAACCCAGTCTCCACCATATCCAGCAAACCCTACAATTAACAACCAGCCGAGTAAAACCAGCTAGCTAAGGCACCTTCGGTTTTGGTATTAAAGACACTCACATCTGTCTCATACACAGAGGGTTATTACAAACACTGGTGATATGGCAAGCCCCTAGCCACAGCCGCCGGACGACTATATCAGAGAGGGCGCCCAGCTCCCCCTTTTTGCCCACCCGAGGAGGGAGACCCCCACCCCCGCGGAGGTATACCTGGCCCCTGTTTTGACTCTCGAGTCATTGCCAGGTAGCACAGGAATTCTTCCTATCAATGAACTAACCATGAATGACTAACACCTTTACTAACCTCTATTACCTCACAATAAACCATTTACCTTTCTTGCATGCTCTGATCACTAAATTAGCACCTCAGCTATACCATAGAATGAAGATTGAACAATCTAGAGAGACACTCCTATCACAGCTGTCCCCATCCTCCTCGCAAAGTAGATCCAGTCTCTCTCCCCTAAATACGTCCAGTATAGCCAAAATAGTACCTCTTACTAAGGCTCAGTTATATGAAAATATAAAGGCTTCCTATCGCCCTGTGCCACAACAGTAAATACCATCTTACCTAGTCCCCATATCTATTGAGAGCTCAATTAAGTCCATAAGACTCGAGATCCCTACTGTCTGCAGGGTCCAGAACCGAGCCTATAAATCTACCTCCCGCCCCCAGTCAAATCAGTTGAAAGCTAGACACCAACCAGTGGTCACTACCCTGCAGTTTACCTCTAGCTCTGCCCTTGTGTTGTTCCGGAGTTGAGAGATTCCAGATCCGGCAGACTCCGTGGCAGAGAAGACTGATAGAAGCATCTGTCCATGTACAAGTCCTAACGTGCACCTTATAACCTTCACACAAATTCGTGGGTATATAAGTGTGTAGCCAGCAACGATCATCAAGAGATCCGACTTGAGAACTTCCTACATTTTGGACCATCTGGACGGCCGAGGAACCAGTCGTTAGCCCCCAACATCACCGGAAGCAAGATAACCAGGACCAGATCTACCCATACTATTCAAGATTCATGTTACTAGTACTAAGTGTTATAGTACTAGCTTGATACGCACCTATTAACTTTCTATAAAGTGGCTAAGACCTTGCCCAGTGTAATTCATATTTAACCATTCCATTTGGGACGTACTAAGCGATCAGTGTTTTTTATTAATAGGCGACCTTGACTCTCGTAATTACCTTATTCAGATATTAAAACTCTAGTGATATCTAACGTTCGCCCACTGATTCGTGTTCTACATATTTCTGCCTTAAGAATATCAAACTTAGTTCAGTACCCCCATGAGGTTGCTAGAGATTTCCGTGTTCTATAATATACGCGTCTAATCCTAACTGTGAGTTGCTACGTGGGCACGCGACCAGCCAGCAAGAGGTAAAATCAGTGACAGTGAATTATACGAATATATTGAGGTCTTCCAGTAAAATATAAACTTGCTAATTAAACCCGTGATCAGAAGAATATACCTGAACGTTGGAAGTGGGAGACTAGGCTCCATCCAAATCCGCAAATGCTAGCAGTTCCCTTCTATCATTTGTTTTGTGCAAATATAACTATCTTTCTATGCTTTATTTCTTTATTTCAATAAACGTGAACTTGTGTCGTGTTACTGTGTGTTTATTTTGTGTTCTCTATTCCTCATACCTTGTATTGTGCATGCAGCCTTCTATACCCAGTCATTCAGAACTCACATTACCCAAGTTAAACCTGTAGAAAAACAGGGCATAACATTGGCGGCAGCGGTGGTTCTTGATTCGGATAAAAGGTTGCATTACATTGCAAGTTTGGAACAGCTAGAACACGAGAACATCATGGCGCAACCTAACTACGTTTTCATCCCAAATTATGAGGAAACAAATTATGGGATCGAAGTATTCATGGACATAGTGAAATCCTTAGTTGACATTACTTATACCACGGACGCACATAAAATAGCCGTAACATTACCACACCTGGGAAAAGCCGTTTCCCTGGTGGCCTATCAAGTGCGCCCTGATCTCACCTGGAACGAATTTCGCACAATAGTGATAGAAGCCATTAAACCTTCGTTGGGCGTTTTCGTGGCCCACACCCGTATCCTAGACACGAAATTCGAAGGCGATCTAGATGCCACAGTCAGTAAGCTTGCCCAACACATAAAAAATTCTTTCCCCACGTTGACCAAAATCCAACAAGAACAGCAAATTCTGGTCAACCTTGTGTCAATATTGCCCTCAGCAGTAAAAGACCATTTCCGGGTGCACGATTTCGTCGAATACAAAAAGACCTCATCACGATCCGACGTATTTTGGCCGTGCGCACAGAAGCACCCACCCAAATCGCTGCAATCAAGAGGTTTCCCACGCACCCGCAGCAAACCAACCACCAAAACCCCAAGAATGCCTACCCAGCCTCATCTTTCAACAACAGACCCACCTACCCTTCCGGCAAGCCCCAACCCAGTAGACCCCGGTTCCAACCGTCCCAGCCACGCAGAATCTTCAACCGGAACAGCAACTACAACACCTACCAAAGTAAAAATCCTACCTTAGTCATTATCAACCCCTATGAATTCCCTGCCTGTAATGCTCAGTGTGCCCTCCACCAAATTCGTGACTCTGCCAAACCTCGCCCCTCTACTCCTCGCATTTCTGTAAATGAAGAGGAGTGGGGACAAGAGGAAGAAATTGCCCCCCATACCATGACCTCAGATGATACCGAGGAAACCCTGGAAGAGGTAGATACCGACCCCCAGGATTTTTAAAGTATCCCCCGCCCACGATGGGCTCGGCGGGGGACGCCATAACTAGTCGCACTGCCCCCATTTATTACATGGCCAAAATCAAGGACATTCCTGTCCGCTTGCTAATCGACACGGGAGCTGCCAAGTCATGTTTGTTCAAATCTTACTATGAAAAACATCCCCGACGATTTGGCCCTTTGTTAAACACCAAAACAGAACTCATCTCAGCTGCTGATACTTACTTAAATCTCCTAGGAGACACTTTACCCCTATCAGTAACCACTCCTGGCCCCCATGCTCGTTGTTATCACACATTTACAGTATTTTCCTCCAACTGTAAACATTATGATGGTTTCCTTGGACTTGACCTCCTTCAAAAACTAGAGGCCCAGATTGACTGCGGCCAAAGGCTGATCTCATTCAAAAACAAATTCCAGCCCAAAGCCTCTGACAAACCAATCACGCAGAAACCCATTCCCAAAAAGAAAAAACAACCTCCCCCTCAACAAAACCTGATTCAGGGTTACCAAGTTGCAGCTAGCACTAAGGTTACTCCTAAAACCCCCCCCTTCCCGAGATCTCTCAAAACCTCACTCAATTCAGTAAAAAAATGCCTCAGCAAACGAAAGAAGACAAGTCCAAGCAACTCCCCCTCGGTAATCCCCTCAATTCTCGTAACTCTGCCCAGAATAAATCCTCCCATGTTTTCAGGACAGACTCTGATATATGTAACCCTAATTCTATCCAATGTTTATGTACACATGTTTCCAGAGAAAATGCCGACCAATGTACCCAACAATGTTTCCCCCATGCCCCCAGAAATGTTAACAACCCCAAATCAATACACCAGTCCTACACCAATAACCCATGTTCTACACCTAACTTTTTCCCCACCAACCCTCCGCAGTCCCCCCAGCAAATCCCGTTTTCCAACTCGCTCACCTCGCACCCTTCTGAACCGCCCGCACGCGCCGTTAATCCCCCCCTCACGCGTGCCGACCGAGGGACACAACCATGTTCCCACCATGCCCCCAGAAATGCCCAGCTATTCCACCACCCCCCCAATCCCCCTTGTGACAGTTTTTCGTCAGTAGCTCCCTTCCACCCCCCCACAATTCACACCCCTAATAAACTTCAAAACCCCACACTTGACTCACCCCCTCATGACAGACAAACCCACCAACCCCAGATAACCTCTAAACAAACTGTTACTGCCACCGACAACGCTTCCCCCACCAACCCTCCGCAGTCCCTCCAACAAATCCCGTTTTCTAACCCCCTCACACCGCGCCCCACTGATCCTCTCACACGCGCCGTTAATCCCCCCCTCACGCGTGACCCCCACCAAAGTGACCTTGCCCCCCTTATAAGTACCAAGCACCTGCTCGCCAGTCAATCCCCCACCATCATTAGCCCAGCGGTAGTTCAGGATAAATGCCAAATTCCCCCCCACCATCAAAAATGGGTGAACCTGCGGCCCATACCCCAAACTCACATGGTATTTTCCCCCACTAACACATCCCCCAACCCCCATCGCTGCCTCTTACAACCCGCCATCATTCCCGCTCGTATCAACCACATTCTCGTGGCTAATATCTCAGAGGAACCCCTGACATTACCGAAAGGTCTCATTATAGGAGATCTCGAAACTTTCGATGACCTCCCCATACATTGTAACGACACCCCTACCAGCCTCCAATTGCCCCCTCTTCCTGAGACACTATCTGACCACCAAAAGAACGGCATGTACGACCTACTGATGGAATTCAGTGACGTCTTTGCCCAACAACCCACCGAAATCGGACAGACGGATGTAGAACAACACATCATTAACACCACAGGCCCCCCCATACGACAACCATCCCGTAGAAAGAACCCCATACAACGTCAGGAAGAGGAACGCCAAGTCCAGGAAATGTTAGAGGCCGGGATTGCCACCCCGTCCATTAGCCCCTGGTCTTCCCCTGTTGTCTTAGTCAAAAAGAAAGATGGGACAACCCGTTTTTGCGTCGACTACAGGAGGTTAAATGACATAACCATTAAAGACGCTACGCCCTTACCCCGAATAGACGATTCCCTTGACTCCCTATACGGATCCAAATGGTTCACTACCCTCGACTTGCAAGCAGGGTATTGGCAAGTGCCTATCAAGGCCGAGGACCAAAAGAAAACAGCATTTTCCACTAGTGGTGGCCATCACTATGAATTTAACGTCCTACCTTTTGGCCTCTGTAACGGACCCGCCACTTTCTCCCGTTTGATGGAAACGGTATTGCATGGCCTAACCTGGGAAACCTGCCTAGCCTATCTGGACGATATTATTGTGTACTCTCCAACCTGGGAAGAACACCTCCTCAGGTTGAGACAAGTCCTGCAAAGAATCCGAGCCGCCGGGTTGAAATTAAAACCCTCAAAGTGCGTGATTGCCCGGAATAAGGTAGATTTTCTCGGACACGTGATATCTGAACATGGTATTGCGCCAGACCCAAAGAAACTTCAAGCCATACAAAACCAAACCCCACCCACCACGGTTAAAGGAGTACGTTCGTTTCTAGGTTTAGCCACGTACTACAGACGTTTCGTCCCCCACTTTGCCACCATAGCCAGACCCCTCCACCAACTTACCCACAAAGACACCCCGTTCGCCTGGACACCTGAAAGAGACCTCGCGTTTAACACTTTGAAGCAAAAGCTAATCCAAGCCCCTATTGTCGTTTTCCCTGACTACCAGAAACCTTTCCGTCTTTATACCGACGTATCTCTGTACGCCATAGGTGCAGTATTAGCTCAATTCAGAGATGGAAAGGAACATGTGATAGCGTATGCCAGCTGCACACTCACCCCACCCCAACAGAATTACGCAGCCACCAAGAGAGAGTGCTTAGGGATCATTTGGGCACTCAGCCACTTCCGGTCATTTGTGTTAGGCGCAAAACTCGAAATAATTACCGACCATCAATCTTTACAATGGCTGCGTAGGTGCGAAACCAACTCAGCCATTTTGGTACGTTGGAGAGAGACACTAGAGGACTACGACTTTACAATACAATATCGTCCCGGCAAACTCCATACTAATGCAGACGCCCTGTCACGTTTGCCAGTACCAAAAGACCCCCCCACCAACCTAGCCGCCTTACAAAACACTCAATTGGTATCTACCCCCACCTCCCGACAGAATGCCCCCCCAGCCCCCTCCCTAATTCAATCTTGGGAAGCACGAATCAGACCCCCCTGGATACCGTTAAACGTCTTCAGGAGACTGACTCGCTGGGGAGATCAACTTGCCACAGACACTGGTCACATAATCTTGGACCCCACCATAGCCCACGACTACATGATTGCCATCCACGAGGGAAACGGCATACACCTTGGACAAAAGAAAATGTTAAAGATCTTCACAGACCAATACTGGACCCCCAACCCCTCCAAAATTGCACAACGAGTGACAGAATCCTGCAAACCGTGTTTATTGGGAAAGGATAGATCAGGCCCAGCTGGTACCATTTCTGCCAACAAACCGTTCCAAGTCCTATCCCTCGACATCATGGGCCCGTTCCCTTCTTACGCTGGCAACCGCTATATCGTCACATTTGTAGACGTATATTCAAAATTTCTAATAGCCTGCCCAGTTAAAGACCACACAGCCACCACAGTCGCCACACTGCTTGCCACCGAAGTGTTCCCTATATTCGGCCTTCCCCTTGCTCTTCTATCGGACAATGCCCCCGAGTTTAGTGGACACGTTTGGCAACAATTCACCCAACAATGCGGTATCAAGATTAAACACTCATCCCCGTACTGGCCTCAAGGAAATGCTATCTGCGAACGCAGCCATCGCACCATCAACAACCAGTTACGTACAAGAATGATTGCTCTTAATACCTCAGACTGGCCATCACAACTAAAAATGATACAGTGGGGTATGAACACCTGTCCTCGGGAAGACGGTATTTCCCCTCATGAACGTGTTTACGGTGTACCCCCCCTGTTACTGCCATTCCACCACCACGCTCACCTTCCCTCCACCACCTCCACAATTGACCCATTGCAACATCTGCAAAACACCCTCCATACCGCCCAGATCTGTCAAGACACCAAAACTGACAACATCGATGAAAAAAACCCTTTCGCCATCCATAACACCGTAATGGTAGCCAACCTCCCTATCACCAACAAGTTAGGCCCTCGCTATGTCGGACCCTACACCGTAATACAAGTCCCAAATGCCTTTCAAGTCACCATCGACTATCACGGCATAACTCGCACGCTCCGAACTAGATTCGTCCGAGCGTTTAAACCTCTAAAGCCACAAGACATTACCTCACCCCACACGTCCGACCCTAAAGTAAATACCCCTACTCACCCCCTCACTCACGCTACGAATATTCCCATACAAACCCCTAAGGACCTAAGCCCTCCAGCACCGAACCGACAAATCTTTTCTCACCATACCCCCCCAACTAACCTCCACAAACCCCAAGCCCCCAATATCACACCCTCTTCCACCATGACACCTTCTTTCACTTCTGATAGTCAAGTTCCTCCCCAACTTATCCAAGTACAAAAACCTCCACCCACAACCCCGACCACAACAGAAACCCTCCCGTCTAGCCCTGACATACCTCCACCAGGCACCACAGTGAGAAAACCACCACCGCCACCCCAAACCAAGTACACACCCAACCGCACCACACAATCTACCTCAGTAACCTCACGCTACAACTTACGCCCACGACAAACATCGTTTAAAACCTCCAGAAAACACACCCTACTAACCAAGTTCCGTAGGGCTGCCAGACCACTACCCTCCTCCTCCTCCTCCTCTTCTTCTTCTTCGTCGAATTCTCCCCCACAAAGGGAAAGAAGACGAATAATCACCAGCAAATCACCAACCTCATCAAACAACACACGCCCCTACCCCCAACCCTCCAACTTAAATCTACACTCCTTACCCACCCGTCTAGCCCCCCCGCATCCGCCCCTTTCCCCTCCACGATCCCCACCACCCCACCCACACACCGACCAACCTCCTCATCTCACCCGACCACCCCCCACCCCCCCTAATATACCCCCCCCCAAAGTCACCCCCGAGAAAACTCCCACATGTCATTTACCTATAAAACATGCTTCCCCTCACTATAAAACATCGTCGAGCGACTCAAGTCCCACGACAAACATCTACCTTCCCACCAGGACCGCCAGAGGTAGAATAATCAACAGACCCATCAGATTTAAAGACAGCGATACAAAAATAACACCCCGTTCTGACACTAAGGACCCAAGCCACACAACACACACACCCCCTCCTTCCCACACACCTCCTTCACCCACCTTACCTACACCGATTTTGCGCATTGCCTCACTATATATTCCCAACCTACAACACCGCCTAAGAAAACCAAATACAACCCTGACTCACATTCCCCCTTCATCCCCAGCCCTGTTGTCACGCGCGAATCCCCTTTCGGTTAGTAACCCATTCACCACACTAAACAGACTTCCTGTCAACCCCACACACCTCACTCCGACCCCCACGGGGGAAAGCTACAAACCATTCATACGAAAGGTTAAAGTAAAGACCCCCACTGGACACTTGGCCCGTGTACCACACCCACACCAAGCCCGGGCAGCCGCCCGCCACAACACAGAGGACACATTCTTACAGGTATACATTGACCTGCAAAAGAAACCTGACCGTCGCTCTCGTGTTTGGTGGAACTTTCTAAATACCCTGAAAATGACCCACCATTACTATGATTCTTTTAACTTCACCCTTGAGGCTCGAGGACGAGCCTATAATGAAGGAGAGGGAAGTAAAATGCCCCAGAACAAGAAGCCCACCACAGAAGCCACGAGCGAACACCACACAGAAACACCCGGAAGAAAGGTCCACAGAACGAAAGGACCAGCTGACCGAGCCCGCCATTCCAGGCAGGCCCAAGCCCGCAGGGCTAAACAGCTCCAGGACACACCCATTTACCTTTTCTAAAACCGACCATTTTCCACACCTCACGTACACTAACCCCTCGTGTCCTACACTTATTAACTACAAAGATGATGAACAGGAATATACATTCATATTAAAAACACCCATGCCTGTCCCGACGTTGAGCCAATGCCAACACATCAGACAGCCATAATTATATCTATGTATGTTCTTGCATCCGAGAAGTAGATGTTATATATCTTAGAAGTTAAAGCACCCACGCTGTCCCTAGATCTCTTATATCATTTTCCATGACGAGTATAGATATATGTAACCCGTGCTCAGTCGCCCCTTGCATTGCTCCTCTAGTAACTAAGTATTAATATTAACATTCCCTAACATCTTGTCTTGCCAGACTAAGCTTCTGAAGACCCATCGCCCCATAAATCTATGTATGCAACCCTTAGGTTAAGTATTTTTATCCGCCATTGTGTTCACCTTTTTCCATTTACTTTCCACAATTGTCATACGTCTTCCCCTTGCCTCCTTCGTATCCACAGTCCACACTACGCCAATTTACTTCGTGTCTTACACCTCTTACCCCAACCAGAGATTATATAAGATAACCTGGTTATCAGTATCTGTCATAAGTACCCCGAAACAATAACTAAGTACCCCTACGAACTGCCACTGTGGTTGGTATTTTATATTTAATAGAAAACGCAGTTCCCAGGGCCAACTAATAGTATCCATAACCCTCTGACTGATCACATAACTCTATCTTTTCCAGACTCATATACCACCCCATAGTTGCATTCCCCGGTAGCATTTGGCTAACGTATTCTACTGCCTTTTCAAACTTCCATATCAATTGTAGCCTAATGCCACCCCCACGCCCAGGGACCTTAGGGGCAAAATTTCCCTGTAGCCCTTGAACTCTCCCCCCCTCTCATTAAGACACCCGCGCTTCTCGACTCTTGTCCGACCTAGCCTCTCTCTCATACCTCTTGAAGATCCTTGAATTGTCCGTTACTAACGCTCTCCAACCTTTTATATATATACTCCTATCCAGCCTACCTTCACTTAGTAGGCCAGAACAACATTAGAACTTTACTAGCCCCTTGCATGCCATCTATTCTCTTACAACACATTCACAACCCTGCACCCAATGGTCGTCGGTGCGAGGCTAGCCGCCCCGCCAGTAACTAACTTCTATTGTCATACTTCCAGATAAATGTGGCAGAGTTAGCAACCCAGTCTCCACCATATCCAGCAAACCCTACAATTAACAACCAGCCGAGTAAAACCAGCTAGCTAAGGCACCTTCGGTTTTGGTATTAAAGACACTCACATCTGTCTCATACACAGAGGGTTATTACAAACACTGGTGATATGGCAAGCCCCTAGCCACAGCCGCCGGACGACTATATCAGAGAGGGCGCCCAGCTCCCCCTTTTTGCCCACCCGAGGAGGGAGACCCCCACCCCCGCGGAGGTATACCTGGCCCCTGTTTTGACTCTCGAGTCATTGCCAGGTAGCACAGGAATTCTTCCTATCAATGAACTAACCATGAATGACTAACACCTTTACTAACCTCTATTACCTCACAATAAACCATTTACCTTTCTTGCATGCTCTGATCACTAAATTAGCACCTCAGCTATACCATAGAATGAAGATTGAACAATCTAGAGAGACACTCCTATCACAGCTGTCCCCATCCTCCTCGCAAAGTAGATCCAGTCTCTCTCCCCTAAATACGTCCAGTATAGCCAAAATAGTACCTCTTACTAAGGCTCAGTTATATGAAAATATAAAGGCTTCCTATCGCCCTGTGCCACAACAGTAAATACCATCTTACCTAGTCCCCATATCTATTGAGAGCTCAATTAAGTCCATAAGACTCGAGATCCCTACTGTCTGCAGGGTCCAGAACCGAGCCTATAAATCTACCTCCCGCCCCCAGTCAAATCAGTTGAAAGCTAGACACCAACCAGTGGTCACTACCCTGCAGTTTACCTCTAGCTCTGCCCTTGTGTTGTTCCGGAGTTGAGAGATTCCAGATCCGGCAGACTCCGTGGCATAGAAGACTGATAGAAGCATCTGTCCATGTACAAGTCCTAACGTGCACCTTATAACCTTCACACAAATTCGTGGGTATATAAGTGTGTAGCCAGCAACGATCATCAAGAGATCCGACTTGAGAACTTCCTACATTTTGGACCATCTGGACGGCCGAGGAACCAGTCGTTAGCCCCCAACATCACCGGAAGCAAGATAACCAGGACCAGATCTACCCATACTATTCAAGATTCATGTTACTAGTACTAAGTGTTATAGTACTAGCTTGATACGCACCTATTAACTTTCTATAAAGTGGCTAAGACCTTGCCCAGTGTAATTCATATTTAACCATTCCATTTGGGACGTACTAAGCGATCAGTGTTTTTTATTAATAGGCGACCTTGACTCTCGTAATTACCTTATTCAGATATTAAAACTCTAGTGATATCTAACGTTCGCCCACTGATTCGTGTTCTACATATTTCTGCCTTAAGAATATCAAACTTAGTTCAGTACCCCCATGAGGTTGCTAGAGATTTCCGTGTTCTATAATATACGCGTCTAATCCTAACTGTGAGTTGCTACGTGGGCACGCGACCAGCCAGCAAGAGGTAAAATCAGTGACAGTGAATTATACGAATATATTGAGGTCTTCCAGTAAAATATAAACTTGCTAATTAAACCCGTGATCAGAAGAATATACCTGAACGTTGGAAGTGGGAGACTAGGCTCCATCCAAATCCGCAAATGCTAGCAGTTCCCTTCTATCATTTGTTTTGTGCAAATATAACTATCTTTCTATGCTCTTTATTTCTTTATTTCAATAAACGTGAACTTGTGTCGTGTTACTGTGTGTTTATTTTGTGTTCTCTATTCCTCATACCTTGTATTGTGCATGCAGCCTTCTATACCCAGTCATTCAGAACTCACATTACCCAAGTTAAACCTGTAGAAAAACAGGGCATAACAACCAACAAAAGCAGTAGTTGGCAACTCCCCAAATACAGCCGGGTGAGCGCGAGGGTATGTGAGGCATAGCGCGTCAGTACACGGTTTCCCTCGCGAGTGACACAACCATGTCCGACTGCCAAAGCTCTGGACGCCGTGCCTCACACCGTGGCGTTAGTGTTTAGGAGGCGATATCGATGTTTTTGATTACGAAGATAGTGATACCGAATCATCTGATGAAGAGGAGGATTACCAGCCAACACTGGAGGAGATAGAGGAAATAGATGAGGACACACCCATTGTTCCTGTTGCTCGTGGTGTCTCGGCGTCGCGGCCACGAGGCATGGTGTCTCATACCTCCTCCTCCACCAGGTTCTACTGCCCAGACTGTGATGTGGCGCTGTATTTGCCACAGTGTTTCAGGGACTACCACACCCTTGAACACTTCTAAAACAGTGTGTGTAAAGACTGTGATAAAAGATGCTAATGTGAGTCAACATTATGTATACAACTACAATGTGTAAATATATATTCTAAGTCCAAAGTGCCGAACCCAATGTATAAGTGATAGAGACATTATAAAATATAGCCTACGTATAACAGTAACGGACACAAGTGCCTATAAATATATTATTCGTGTAATCAGTGTAAATAAAGAAATCACAAGTGGATATTGGGAGGTTTGACGACCTCCCTTTTAACCAAATAAGGAAAACCTCTTATTTGGTAGCAGTCTCGGAGTATCCAACGTAGGGCTTAAGATCTCAGCCGCTACCACAGCGGGCCGATTTATCGGTACTAACGCGAATTACTAATAATCTCTAGAGTTGCACCTCAATTCACTACTAGGCACGTTGTACACACTCCGAGACGACTAAAGAAGGAAAAGAAGTTAGGATAGCGAAGGAGAGAAAAAATAGTTATAGTTACCCATTTAATCTAGCTGCTCTCCTCTTAGCCATGCTCCATTTTCTATGAGCCTGCACCAGTACATATAACAGTATCTAGGTATCAAGTAATCAGTTTAGATTGGATGGGCAGGGGATCGGCATGAGGGCGGGATACTCTGTCGTTGGATACTCCGAGACTGCTACCAAATAAGAGGTTTTCCTTATTTGGTTATAAGGGAGGTCGTCAAACCTCCCAATCTAGTAGCAGTCTCTACGTTACCAATGTAGGGCTTGAGTCCCACATTGGAGGCAGACATCCAATAAACCACAAAAAACCCAGGCCGTAGAGGACCAAGAAAAGACACAAATAAAAAATTTAGTTTTATCGGGAAAAAAGAGCGTACCAGTATGGTGCATATTAACCCTTCCTGCCCGGGTGTCATTTTAAAATGACACTGCGGCCAGAGCCCGGGTGTCATTTTAAAATCCATATTCTTGAAAGCGTGCTTTGAATTCCGCGCGGTGAAAATTTCCTATGCAGGGGCGATCGCAGCGCCACCAAGCCTCAACTACTACCGTTATCAGTCCGTACGTGCCCGCCATAGCGAGATATAGCGAAAAAAAAACTTCCGACAACCTCCTGCGCGCCCCACTGCTACCCCGCTAGCTACGTCAACACCTGTTGCAAGCGAGAAAAAGCCCGAACGCAAGAAACCAAAGGTTCTATTGAGTGATAAGTGCTATCAAGAGAGAACTTTTGGCCATTATGACTGAAGAAAGCAGTGGTGAAAGCTTGATAGACAAAGAAATATTCATTAGTGAGAGTGAAGATGATGATTTTGTGGGCTTTGAGGGTGATGATAATGTTGATTTGTTCGAGGGAGCAGACAGTAGTGAGTCCCCTGATATAGAAGTGGTGAAGGAAAGTGAAATTGAACTTCCGAGTGTGCTTGAGCCTAGGCCTACCCCGTCGCCATCTTTGCTTGGTCAGCCTAGGCCTACCCCGGGACCTTCCCCTTCCCCCTTGCCTGCTTGTACGCCCTTGAAAGTGGGCAAATACTTTTACAAGAAAACATTGGTGAAAAGTGCGGCCAAAAAAGCACGCAGGGCGTCAGAGAAAGCAAGGGAAGGCAATAAAAGTCATAGTGACAATGACGCCGACCCTGCTCTAGCGACCACCCGCATTCCTTTGGGCCGACGCCTTGACCCGGGATGCCGCGCGGGTCACCTACAGCCCTCGGCTTCATCTCTCCCTCAGGATGAGCAAAGGGCCTCTTCAAGTGGTACTAGTGGTGCGGCATTGTCCTCCCACAGTGTGCCACAGCCCTCACATCGAAGAGCATTATTTGGAGCGGAGAAGCCCTCGGCTCGCCGCAAAAGGAGTTCAACTCCCGAGGCTGAGGCTCCCATTGTTCCACCCCCCGCAGCTTCCCGCCCCTCACGCCGCCGACGCCCAGTCACTTCTTCACCAGAATTGTCCCCCGAAGATGTTGACGACCCCAACATTGCCCCAGATGACCTGACATCACCTGAGGAGGAGGAGGAAGAGGATGTGGAAGAAGAGGAGAGACCAACACGACGAGTTCGAGTTCGAGGACGAGGTCGTGGGCGTGCGGCTCAGCCTGCCGACAACGCTGCCGCTGCCCGTGGGTGTGTGCCTGCGCGTGCGCGCTCATCGGAGTAGTTTGTCTGGACTGATGGGGCAGATTTCAAGCCAGATTGTCCTGCTTTTGACGAGGAGCAGATTGGCTCAGGGGTGACAGCAAATTATCCCTGTGGACCGGATGCAACCCCTAGTGAACTGCTTTGTGGGTTCTATGACGACGAGGTCATGGAATACCTCGTCGAGGAAACGAACAATCACCATGCACATCACACCACAGCGACAGCGGTTAGCGGCTGTGCTAACTTTCTTGGCAGGAAGACCAGTGCCAAGATGGTGGCATGGCGACCTGTCACTGTGCCAGAAATGTATGTTTTTCTGGCAATGACTATGCTGATGACACACGTCAGGAAACATGTACTGGCCGATTACTGGTTTACTGCCGACCTCATCACAACTCCAGCATTCGTAAAATACATGTCCAGGGACAGGTATTTTGACATTCTGTCATATCTCTACCTGACCAACAACATGCATGTCCACCTTCCCGATCGGCTATGGAAAATCAGGAAGCTGTATGACATGATACGTCATCGGTTTACCACCTACCTGATTCCATTCCAGAAGATGTGCCTCGACAAGTCTCTGGTCCTGTTCCGGGGGAGGCTGCATTTCCGACAATGCATCCCGTTGAAGAGACACCGTTTCGGCATTAAGCTCTTCGTCCTCTGCGACTGCAAGATGGGATATGTGCTGGACTTTGTGGTCTACAGCGGCAGTGCTGGGGAAATAATTACAAACCCAGACATCGGCTTTGGGGGTACAGAAGATCATGGAGCAACACTTCCATAAGAACCACATCCTGTACACGGATAATTATTATACGTCGCCCATCCTGACCAAGTACTGTACCTCCATGACCGCAAGACCGGAACTGTCGGCACAGTCAAGGCAAAGAGAAAGGGCATGCTAGTGTACCCGACCAAGACCAAGAAGACGAAGGTCTTCCACAAGAAGAGTGGCTCCATCCTCTCTATCCACTGGCATGACCAACGGAAGGTCAACCTCCTCACCACATGCCACAAGGCAGAGATGGTCGCCACAGGGAAGGTGGACCGAAAAACAAAAACCCCGTCCAGAAACCAGCTGCTGTCCTGGACTACAACCTGAACATGCGGCTCATAGATAAGTCCGATATGCAGATGGGCTTCATCGACTGCCTGCGAACATCCTGCAGGTGGTACAAAAAGTTTGTTCTGCATACGGTAGATATGTCGGCCCTCAATGCCTACAATATCTACCGACTGAATACTCCCAGAGCAAAGAAGTACAAGTCCCTGCGCAAGTTCCACACACAGGTGATACTTGAGCTCCTGGGAAAACATGCTACAGCCGGGAGACCTCTACAAGGACCAGGCCGGCTGGACCGCACAGCATCTACCGACTATTTCAGGAAGCACCAGCTCCACCCCCTTCCTCCCAAAGTACCAGGTGGTAATGCCAGGAGTCAGAAGAGGTGCCATGTGTGTAGCCAAACAACTCGCAGACCCCGTAAAGCCACAAAAACCACATGGGAATGCCTCGAGTGTGAAGTGGCACTGTGCGCTGGACAGTGCTTCAATCAGTTTCACACTTTAGTGCAATATTGAAGTGCCCATGACAATGACAGTGAAAGTGACACTAAAATGTAGGCTATAGCCTAATAATATAAAATAATTAGTAAAAGTGAAAGAGACACAAATAACTAGTAATAAGTGCCTTCATAACAATATGAACAAGTGAAAGTGACACTAAAATCTATATTATAGCTTACCTAACAATAACTACAAGTGAAAATGATACTATCAATTATCATAGTCAAGTGAAAGTGACACTATAAATAATAATAAGACTGAGTAAAAGTGAAAGAGACACAAATAACTAATAATAAGTGCCTTCATAACAATATGAACAAGTGAAAGTGACCCTAAAATCTATATTATAGCTTACCTAACAATAAATACAAGTGAAAATGACACTATCAATTATCATAGTCCAGTGAAGGTGACACTATAAATGATAATAAAACTGAGTAAAAGTAAAAGAGACACAAATAACTAATATTTATTAGTGGCCCCTTCATCATTGACGATGCGCCTTACATAGGTAATGGCCAATCTTTGAACTCTAGCTTGCTGTTCAAACTTCCCGCACGGGGAGAACTCAAAATACGATTACCTTACATCGTGAGCGAAACGCTCTTAATAACCACTCACGGACTCGTCCTTATGATGTGGGTACCACTACAAGAAAAACTAGTAAAATAAATAAAGAATAAAAATTAAAATTAAACTTGACCAAGCTTTGCGCTTTCCATGCGTCTGCTCTTGGGTACAGCTCGCCATCTTGTTCACAGCGAGTGCTCACTCTTATTCTCTCCGGGCCCGCATAGTAAGGACCTGTGTCCCCGACGCTCCTGCCTGCATCTCGTTCGTCACCTTCCTTGTCCCTAGTGAGTCCTTGCTCATTTGTCCATGACAGTGCTGAAGTTAGGTTAGATTATCGACTAGATGTAGGCTGAAGTGTTAAATACGGGCCCTGGAGATTGTTTTTCTGGGTTTAAGCATTCGTGTTAAGGGGTGTTCTTGTTGTGATAAGGCAAGTCGCCCCTCGTGTGTTGTTTTATTATCCTAGCCCACTAATAGTTCACTGATTAGTCATGAGGCTTCTTTTAGGGTGAACTGGAGCCTGTTGCTCGGTCCCTTCAGGCTTCAGGGTGTGCAACAAGTATGCTTCGGGGCTAGTACCATTGGATTTTCTCACTTAGTTGAGGAATCCGGCACGGAGCCATACTACTCTGCAATAGTATCATCATGTGTTCTACAGGTAGCGGGGTCGACGCTGGATCGCAGGTTTGAGCCATTGACGAACTCATCACCAAGGGCTCCCATCTAGTTGGCCTAATTAGGTTGCAGATATATATGGTTAGGGAGTGTTATCATTGATTATTGATTGTTCATGATGTATAACCATGCCATGTATGTACACGTTGTTCATCCCTATATATACACTGAAGGGTCGGCCCTTCTGGCGGGATTTTTTATGGTTCAAGTAAGACTTAACATTAAATAACAACGTGTCTCAGGCTGTTCCTTGGGGTTCACCCGCCGGGAAACACTCTGAGGTATATTAAAATTCAGTATTCACCGACTGGTACGGGTTTGCAATGAATTAGGTTTGCGTTATTTAAGGTATATAGTATGATTCCGGATGTTCCGGCATGTTACTAAAAAGAATTCAAGTTTCGAAGGGTAACGGCGAAGCCTAGCCTCCCCTCGTAATCACGTCTTCCGCCGCCAACAAAATAACACAAACAATAAATGTTCTTCTGGCCTAAGACAGACAAATTCAATATTCCCCGACTGGTACGGTTTGCAATGAATTTGGTTTGGGTTATTTAAGGCATATAGTATGATTCCGGATATACCGGCATGTTACTAAAAATAATTCGAGTTTCGAAGGGTAACGGCGAAGCCTTCCCTCGTAATCACGTTTTTTACGCCGCCAACAAATAACACAAAACAAACGTTCTTTTGGCTTGAAACAGACGAACATTACGCCGGCCGATATTAAAAAAGTGGAGAGCCACAATCGCCGCGCGAACACGGCTGAGCCGGGAAATAAACTCACCCTTTTCGATCTTGTAGCTCCCAGTTAGAAGGTTTTGCTTTATCATTGGCGACTTGTCCGCCGAATTTAGAATAAAAATTCTGTGTTAGCGATGATCGCCGGGGTTGATTCATGTATCACAAGACAAATAAGGTCAGTGTTATTCACTTGGGTAAGAAGTTTACAAATTAGTAGCACTTAATAGGCTACACAATACTCAATTACATTTCTGAGGAATGTTTAACGTAAGGGGAATTAAGATTGTTTAAGTGTTATTCAAACTTAATTCTTTTTTACGTGGAGATATATAATTATATTAATTATTCCAGCCTAGCATGTCCTTATGAGCATTGATTCTGAAATTTTTCTCACACAGGTTCGAAAGTGAAACACCTAGGAAGGTTAATATCTCTGTGGCGGTGAGGAGGTAATCATGGATAAGAGTATTTTCTCTTTCTGTGCAATTCTGGGCTGTCAGAGATTAGCGATTATGGGGCACTTACTCTGTGTAAAGTGTGTCCCTTGCCTAGACCGTTCGAGAGGTCGGTGGTTATCAAAAGCTTGTCCCAAATGTTCAGCCCTCTGCAATGCCTTGATTAACAATGAAGATAGTCAATGTAAGGCTATCCTTCAACACATTAAATTTGAATATGTAACATATTGTAAGACAATGGCTCATAAATCCCTTCAGTTAGATGATCAAACTCTTGAGGATTCATTAAAGAGTCCAGTTGTTACCTCACCCCTTCCGGGATCTTCTTCGGAAGACACTTCCTCCCGCCACCGAAAGAGACCTCAGACCAAAACTCCGCCGGAGAAGCGAGCTTCAACCAGCCGGCGAGATAGGCCAAGGTCGCCCTTGACACAAACCAAGCCCCCCGTCAGATAACCAGGAGGCTAAGAGGTCCCGCTCGAACTTTGACTCCGCAATAGCCGCCGGGGACAAATCAAAGTCGAGCCGGCATAAGACGTCCTCCTCATCATGTAGGAAGACAGCTGAGGACCCATCAAAATCAAGACAGAAATCCTCAGCGAAAAGAGAGACATCAAGAGACACATCTAGTGCGGTCTCAGGCTATTCCCCCCAATTTACTATTCCCCATAAACCTACACCGGAACCTGTCGTTTTACCTGTGTTAGGGAAAGAAAGAAGTGGCAGTGTAGTTTCTTACCGGCGGAGACATGAGAGCTCCCCAGACCGGCATATACCTGTTCAGGAATCCCCCATGTCTGAGATCCCAGAATTAAATTTGATTAATCTGCCTGGTCCCGAGGATTCCTATCAATCACAAACAGATACATATGAAACCGATGCCCAGGTTGATGAGTCTCGGTGGGAAACTCAACCAGCCCCATCAACCCGGTCAATGGGATCACTAACGAAGGGGCTAGTTATAGAGATATACCAACAGGGGGGATATACTGAGGAAATGGGGTCTAGCAAACGACCAGTCTCTCAACTATCTGGGACGCAGGGCTCAGAGATGTCACAGTCCGCGCCCCAGTCTGATCAAGATGGTGAGGTTGTTGTAGCAAAGGACCTGTTGCAAGAGCTGTGTGATTTCATGAGACAGATTAAGAGTGAGAGACAGACTGCTACCACAACACCTATAACCCCGGCGGTGCGACCTCTTGGGCAAGTAGTGGTGCATCCTCAAGTTACCGTAACTTCTCCTCCCCCTGCCCCCACTGTCAACCCCATGGTTCCAATTCCAGGCACCTCTGCTCTCTTGCAACCTAACATGAAATTGTTTTCGGATTTGTTAGCTCCCCCACTAGACAAGTCCATCCCCAGCAAAAAGGGCCCTATGCCACTCTTGTATGGACCGGATACTTCTTGGTCAGTACTTACCCCACTACGCCCCGACCTCGCACACGCCCTGGTTACAGGTGAGTTACCTGTTCCGGAGCACTGGGTTATAGAGGGAAGTGGAAAGAAGAAATTAAGGGCCAAGAACCATTCGAGAGAGGTACTTGATGTTGTTATTAAGGCCTTCCCACAATTTTTCAATCCTGATTTTTTTGTGTACTCATCACCCCTTGCCTTGCCTCCTACTTCCGCCGGAAAACTGTTTTCGGACTGGACTAAAACTGATGGGTTGAATGATTTAAACGTGTTGCAGGGTTTGACCCCAGAACTAAAATCCATTCCTTTCAGGGACTCTCAGGGGACCTCATTAGTTCAGATTAAGGGAGGGGAGTATGGGCACTGGGTTGCTTGGGGACATGAGGCCCAGCTGTTTGCCAGCACCATCACCAACAAAAGTAGTCACCAAATTCCAGCAGAAGACAATCATTGGTTTTCTATGCCAGTAGGCAAGGTGGAAGGGATTCCCCAACATATGTTTGATTTCATTGGGGCCCCAAAATTATCTTTGTGCGAGTTACCTGAACCTTGTTGTCCCCCCACACAGGCTCAGATTGACAAAGATTATAAACTAAGACAGAAAGCCTGGAGGCTGGCGTCTCAACACCTACTCAGCCAACAACTTGCAGCCTCTCTGGCTAGAACGACTGAGTCGGTTACGGACGCCGGAACTCAGAAGGCCCTTTCTCTGACCAGACGTCTTCTCCTCCAAAACTCAATTCAATTTCTCGGTGATGTCCGGACAGCTATCTTTGAGGCTGTACGGGTGCACCAGGATATAAGAGTGTATTTGGTGAAGAAACTTCCGGCGGAGATCGGTAGAAGGTTGCTCCTATCCAATATTTTTACAGCTACGTTAGTCTCTACTGAAGCATGGAGGACAGTAACTTTTCTCCTAGACCAACAACCTGCCACCACTTCTAAACCCAAGGGTGAGCAGGCAGCTAAACAAAATTTCAGAACTAAAAGTTCCTTTCGTGGTCAGTCACAGTTCAAGCAGTTAGCCAAGACTTTCACAACCCCTGCTCATACCGGGGCGTCCAGAGGGCGCGGTAACTTCAGAGGTAGAGGGAGGGGCTTTCGGGGCCAATACAGGGGTAAACCCAGTAGCGATGGTAGCAAGACCTCTCATCCCCCCATGCCAAAGTCAGAGTCACATCCATCCTCCAAAAACTGAGACACACCACAGGGCTCTCTCACTCCCAGTGCCAAGGCAAGGTGAGACGGATCCGAGAGCAGCACTGCCGGACAAGACTAGTCATGTGACTGGCAACTTCCGAGATCATTTCCGGGCATGGCCCCGGCGAACATGGGCAAGGACAGTGGTCCGCAAAGGTCTCTCGTGGCGGTGGTCCCGGCGACCCCGTTTACGTTTCCCCACAGAATTCAATCGAGTTTCATTAGAGGTGGGATCCATTATCAAAGAGATGGTACAAAAGCAGATCATAATCCCCAGTCCTACGTCAATGCCAGTGTTCATATCCCGGTTGTTTTTGGTGCCAAAGAGGGACAGTGTTCAGATGAGGCCGGTGATCGACCTCTCATATCTCAACACCCACATTCACAATCAGTCATTCAGGATGCTGACAGCGAATCAGATCAGGTTGTCACTCCCGCCGCAGGGCTGGATGTGCTCAATAGATCTAAAAGACGCCTATTGGCATGTCCCCATCAACAAACGTTTTCAGAGGTTCCTAGCCTTACGCAAAATTAATTCGACCGGCATTGCTACCATTGCTCAAACAGGGAATCATGATTTTATGGTACCTAGACGATTGGCTAGTGGTAGCCCAATCCAAGATAATGTGCCTTCACCATGTTCAACTAGTATTAGACCATGTAGAGACCTTAGGGTTCAGGGTAAACTTAGCAAAGTCATCTCTCATTCCCACCAAACAAATCCAATGGGTGGGCCTTATCTGGGATACCGAGTTACTAACTCTGAGTCAGAGTGTAGACAATCGTCAGAGATTTCGCAGGAAACTCTTCCGATTTCTGCACTCCCGGACGACAACGAGAAAGATCTAGGAATCTCTGGTAGGGTCACTCAATTGGATACAACTGACGGTACCGTTAGGTCATCTGAAGGTCAAAAGAATTATCTTGGAAGGAAACAGGTGTTTTCCACTTTCACCAGCGAAAACACTGAGTACAATTCCAACTTTAATCCACAACCTCCTGGCGGCTTGGGCGAAGCCAGAAGTTATTCACTCCTCCTTGACTTGGACAGATCCACCCCCGACGGTTTGGGTAGATACAGACGCGTCAGGAACCCTGGGATGGGGTTACCAATCAAACTTAGGCCATCAGGGTCAGGGTCGATGGTCGACATCAAATCATCTTCATATCAATGCCAAGGAGTTGCTAGTCCCACTATTCTTTTTACAGGAGCACGGCATGAGCCAGGTGGGAAAGTCCCTAGCCTTCAGAATGGACAATTTGACTGCAGTGACATGCATTCAAAAGCAAGGGTCAGTGAGATCACGAGCGTTACAAGGGTTGTCGAAAAAGATATTTCGACTACCCGCGAGGCTCGGGATTTATCTTCACGCAACATATCTGCCCGGCGTGGCGAATGTATGGGCGGATGCTCTGTCTCGGAGACAGAGCACTCAAATAGAATGGGCTCTCAGACAAAACATCTTTCAAAAGTTGATTGCAGAGCCCTCCCATCCACAAGTGAACTTGTTCGCGTCAGAGGCAAGACACAGGCTACCTCAGTACCTCACACGCCGGAGTCTCACTCCGGCGGGGGGTCCGGACGCATTTCTGGTAGAGTGGAACAAATGGAGCTCCATTTATCTGTTTCCACCTCAAGACGCATCCTTAACCCTTCCTACCCGGGCTGCCTTACAAAAGAACAGAGGTCGTATCCGGGCGATCTGGCCAAAAACGTCTAGGCCTAGGCTACCTTATCTTTGTTATTTTAACTGCTATAAATTTCCCACGCATCCCTAAACTTAGTGCGGTTTTCAATCTGTAGACTGGCGTTGAGTAGAGCTCTCTAAGTCAACTGGTTCAGTTGTGATGACGATTTCCGTGGAGCGAATTTTTCCGCGATGTTGACAATATCGGAGCTTTTCAGACACTAATTTCGTCATATCATACAACAACATTGATCCGACGTCTCCTTCTTGTTTTCGGAGGTGCGGTGACGCAATGAACGGCTTTGTTTAAATGCGTCGGACGGACGGCGTTCAGACCAAGCTGAATAGGCTTTCAAGCTTACTGTCTGTTAAAAGGACACCCGGGTACCGGCCCATCTGCCACGGTGTCCTTATAAAAGGACACCCGGGCTGGAAGGGTTAATGTGCAAAGTAGTTCAAAAACTACGGGATTATCGGGGCATGGTCTCGATGATCGCGCCCTTGTCGCCGACTCAAGTGTGGTGCCGACCAATTGAAAATGTGGTGCGAGAACCCGGTGTGGCTCCCGATCTCGTATTTCCACTTACTGTAGAGACAATTGGAAACCTCAAGACCTCGCTGACTTTCGCCTTGTGGATATTCAGAAGGCCAAGTGGCTAGGCCAGTTTGGGGAAACCGTGACTCACAAGTTGATTAATCAGTATGCCCCATCAACCCGACGGCAGTACCAATCACACTGGAAGTCATTTACTACATGGATTGTAGAAACTGGTCAACAACAGTCCTCAGTGGCTCTGGTGTTTAAGTATTTAAATTACCTATTCGATGTTCAAAAGTTGTCAGTTGTCACATTAAGGAATCACCTCACGGCAATTAGGACACCATTTTTAGATTTAACTGGTCTGTCTGTACCGGAGGCGGAGGAAAAGGGTTTCATGAGGTCGTGCTTCAAGCTTCGCCCTCCTCCTCGTCAACTCACACCCACCTGGTCTCTTGATCTTGCCCTTGAGATGCTTCAGTCCCGTAAATATTGCAAGGATCCTCCCTTTGAACTAATACTTAAAAAGACCATTTTTCTAATGGCACTGGCTACGGGTGACAGGGTGTCTGAGTTGGCGGCGAGTTCGGAGCCAAACTGTCTAAGATTTTCAAGGCGCAACATGGTTGTACATATTGCTCCTGCTCCTAACTTCATTGCTAAGAATGAACATTCTAATCATGTATTTACAGAGTTCGAAATTCCGGCTCTGAAACAGGGTGACAGCCACCATTTACTGTGTCCAGTGCAGTCACTTAGGTTATTTATGCGGGCTTCCTGGCCATCACAGGCGGGAGCCCTCCGGGTTTCACGGACAGGTGTTCGATTACAAAAACGCCGGCTAGCTACGTTATTAGTGGAAGTCATTCGAGAGAGTAATCCGGGCGTGTTGGCAAGATCACACGATATCCGTAAATGGTCGGCATCACTTCGATTCCTCCATAATTACTCCCTAGAAGATATTCAGCAGACCCAATTGTGGTCATCAAATCATACCTTTCTCACACGTTACCTGTCCGTTAATCTCATGAAACCTTCTCGTACATGTGTAGCATTAAGGCAGAAAGTCTAGTTTTAAGCTGATTTTGTGATGTAAAAAGGGGGGAGGGGGGGAGTATCCTAGCTAAGGACTCTACCTGCCTCTGAAGTGAGACAAAATGTAACAAGTATTAAGGTCATGTGATAATCCGTTCCTTAGGCTAAAGTAAGCCTACTCCGGAACATTTCTTATTTTTTAGGTTAAACATTATGTATGTAATAGGGTTTCCAATATACTCAATAATCTCAGGGATTAAATTTAGAGTACTGTAAGAGTAAAAATATTTTGGTAATACAGTACCTGAGACCATGAATATGTAGGCCTACATATTAACAAATTTGGGTGATAATGAATGTTTCATTTACCCTGGGATATATTATAAGCTAAATGAATAGTTTATTCTTGTGTTACACCAACTGTTCTATCAAACTTAAAGGTGCTAACACCAAGGCTTCCTTTAAAAAACACCGCCTGTAACCCTCTTTTATATTTTCTTTGATATTAAACTGACCTGATTAGTATATGTTTACTTGGACCTTACCTGATTTATTAGTGGTATGCGATGTTTATGATGAATGTCCCCCCTCCAGTCTTGAGAATTCAGGCGCATCGTCAATGATGAAGGGGCCACTAATAAATTATAGGTTTGAGTCCAGAAGGAAAGAAGGAAAACCTAATATTTAGTAGTGGCCCCGGAATCATTGACGATTTTGGCCCTCCCTTCCATCCCCTTCCCATTCATCTGCTACATTTTTGAGTCTCGATATGTCAGATTAAGAGTGAGCACTCGCTGTGAACAAGATGGCGAGCTGTACCCAAGAGCAGACGCATGGAAAGCGCAAAGCTAGGTCAAGTTTAATTTTTATTTATATTCTTTATTTATTTTACTAGTTTTTCTAGTAGTGGCACCCACATCATAAGGACGGGTCCGTGAGTGGTTATTAAGAGCGTTTCTCTCACGATGTAAGGCAATCGTATTTTGAGTTCTCCCCGGGCGGGAAGTTTGAACAGAAAGCTAGAGTTCAAAGATTGGCCATTATCTACGTAAGGCGCATCGTCAATGATTCCTGGGCCACTACCGGTACTAAATATTAGGTTTTCCTTCTTCCCTTCGGGACTCAAACCTATAGTGCCTTCATAGCAATATGAACAAGTGAAAGTGACACTAAAATCTATACTATAGCTTACCTAACAATAAATACAAGTGAAAATGACACTATCAATTATCATAGTCCAGTAAAAGTGACACTAAGAATATAATAACAATAAAAGTACAAGTGAGACACAAAAATAACTTTACAAAAGTAACTTTATTGAGTAAAAATTACATAATAATGATAGATATACTGTAGATACGTACCGGTATATAGGATTACGGTATTATGTCCATCTTAGTGGTTTTTCAGAGCCTTAAATATGTGGCCGCCAAGATATGGAGGTGTGATAGTGAAAGACAATTCTTCAGTAGTACTTAACCCGGCAAGTGCTGAAAGACTAATAAGAGTTTTACCGTTGCGCTGCGGAAAGCCTAATATAATCCAGGTTTTTGAGCGCGTACCAAAACCGCGGGCTTCCAGCCAGGCGGCTACAAATTGGTGTGGCTGTAGTACAACTTGGCAACTCTCGATACCACCCCGCCACACGCTCGGCCCACACTCACTCAAGCGGTACACAAGCACTTGTCATGGAGCCTAGATTTTTTTCCCTCACGCTCTCGCCCTGATGGCACAACCAGCCCTCCTTCTGGTGGTGTCAGCGGCCGTGGAAGGCAGAGAGTGGCTGCTAAAGACCCGAGCTACCATTACTACGGCACGAGTAGCTCCGAGGACGAGGAACCTGCACGTAAAGCACGTAAAACACGTGCAAGCAGGGGCAGTGCACAGAGGTCATTGTCTTTCGGGGACACTGCCACGACCACCCAGGCAACTTCTACCACCACCACTGCCACCACTACCACCGACGCAGGAGGCCACCCTGGGGCTGCAGGACCTGCGGGAAGACAGGGAAGACAGGGAAGGGCATGGGTAAAAAAGCTTTTACATCTGCCACTACCACCGTGCCACCACCACCAGCCGCCCCTTCTGCCCCTGCCACTGGCCCTGCCCCTGCCAAAGGTAAGAAAGGGACGAAGGGCAAGGCGACAAAGGCGACAGGGACCACCATAATATTGCCATCCAGGACCTCTGCTGGTCCTGCCGACGCCGCCCCTGCCGGCCCTTCTGCCTCTGCCACTGCCCCTGCCCCTGCCAAAGGGAAGAAAGGGGCGAAGGGCAAGGCGACAAAGGCGACAGGGACAACCATAATATTGCCATCCAGGACCTCTGCTAACCCTGCCGACACCGCCCTAACATACAGCTGAGTCTGAGCTGACTGCCGTGGCTGGCCTTGGACAGCGACACACAGACTTCCCTCTCACCCATCCACCCCAACTCTCCCCTAAACACATTCATAAGGCTTATATATCGCATAATTGGTCTATATGCGGTATATTCATTGTTATATGGGTCGCCTACATACGTACACGTACTTTATATATAGAATGACAGTGCTGAAAATACGATATATACGTGATATTACAGCCAACAGACCCTGTACAACTTGGCAACTCTCGATACCACCCGACCACACGCTCGGCCCGCAGTCCCCGCACTCACTCAAGCGGTACACAAGCACTTGTCTCCCGCGTAAACTCTCTCACCTCAGTTCCCGCCTCTAAACTCTCTCATAATTCGCTTATATGTCGCATATTTGGTCTATATGCGGCATATTCCTTGGTATATGGGTGGCCTACATACGTACACATACGTAGATATATGTACACATACTCTACATAGCATAAAAGTGCTCAAAATAGGATACATATGCGACATTACGCCCTCCCCTCCCTCTACTCCTACCCCCTGGGGGCGCGGATATTCACCCGGGAAATCTTGCCGCGCGATGACAATCTGGCCGCGCAATGCCATTCGCTCCACTTTTTTCAACTACGGACCGCCCCCCCCCTCCCCCCCCCACAGACATTTTTTGGGGGGTCAAATATATATGGCTCGATGCGCGCGAACATTCCCTACACGTTGATGTACTTTTCATCGATATTTGCAAGGTGTGCCCAAATCGTCATACCTCCGCACAGGGGTGCCTGTATACTTTAGGGGGTGCGCAGCGGAGAGGTAAATGGTAAGAACAGTTCCTTAGTCGCCATTTTTATCTTACTGTGAGTGGTTCAGAAAGTGTATACTGTACTGTGACTTTTAACGTGAAAATAACGTTATATTATAAGAAATTAGAGGTGTGAAAAGCTGAAACACGTTACCAAGGCAGTCAAGTTACTGATAATGACCCTATTTTCATATAGGCCTAGCCTATGCTTGTGAAATGTGAGATATGTGATGTGGCCGCATGTGGGATACACAGCCCCAGGTGGCCAGCCTGTAATATTTAGCCTAGGCCCTAAATACGAATTTACAATACTAGCCCTAGTTACTTAGGCTATATTAGCCTAGGCCTAGGTTAGTAGTAGGCCTAAAGTAGTTAGTGATACTGAGTAGACTAGGCCTGGTGGTAGGCCATCTAAATTTCTAAGGACTCCTAAACTAGGTTAGCCTAGCCTGCTGCCTACATTATCTGAATTGCTGACAATGCTAATTTTTAACTGTGCTGGGCTCAGGGCTGACCCGATGGGAGCCTGGGCCTCCAAGCCGGGCCAATGCAGGCTGCCGCCCCTCGCCACGGCCATGCGTAAGTTATAACTTGTTGCATTTTAAGAATTTAGGAGCTTACCACCTGTAACCAACAATAGTGGTAGGCTTAGCCTATGCATTATGCAGCAACACTGCCCTTTTTACCAACAACATAGTATCATATAGGCCTACCTGTAGTACCCGGAGTCCTGGACGGGGGCCCGGGCAGCCAGGCAGCCGCAGCCTTTATTGTTTGTAGGGAGGATAATAGCAATAGTAATACTTATTAGGCCTACCATGCAAATGTATTCTACAAATTTATTAGGCTACACTTGAAAATGCATTAGGCCTAGCCTATAGGCCTAGGCTATTATCCATTTCATAAGGAGGCTGCAATAACTGCATCCACTGTTGGGCTGGGCACTAGGGAGTAGGGATGCGCGCTGCGCTGCTGCTGTCTCTCAAATATCGATATAACACTATGAACAGAAAAAAAAAACATTCACATTTCAATAAAATTCTTCCATTTAATAATAATAATAATAATAATATTTATTCAGTTAGCATTTTACAGAGTTGGTACCACATAATATATTACAAATATGACATGTAGCAGCCTTGCATAATTCCAACTAAGGATAGCCCAATAAGGCCGTTAGGCATATTTCCATTGGGGTCCTTGTGGGATTAGGTTAGCTGGGGAAAAGGGGAGGATAAGAGAAATAGATACTTTAGAGAAAGTATTTCTAGGGGGTTATTTTAAGATACCTTACATCCTATAGTATATATCAGTAATCCGTAATCAGTAATCATTTCAGTTTGTTTTGCCTATTTCTTATGTCGTATTTAGTAGTAGACATAAGCTTGGTGCTCCCTTCTCGCAGCTGTCCGGTTCAGGTGCTCCTTCAGGCTACGTCTGAAGGAATACAGTGTTCTATTTTCACGGACTGACTGGGGTAGGTCATTCCAGTCTTTGATGGCAGTGAAGAAGAATGTTTGCTTACCCTGTCCTTGGATTCTCGGGACCGTAAAATTAAACATCCTGTTTCTTGTAGGCCTATTATGTCCACTCCTCTCATTTGCTTTAACAAAATCACTCTTTAGATACTCTGGAGCTCTGTCATAGAATATCTTGAAGGCATTAGTGAGCCTGATTTGTTTGGCCCTGTCAGAGACATTGAGCATACCTAGTGACTGAAGTTGTTCCTGGCCAACATGCGATCTGGGTCCTAGGTTCAGCATGAACCTAACCATTTTATTTTGAGTGACCTGAAGTTTGTGCTGTGCTAATTTAGATGATGCAGAGTACCAGGATGACACAGAATAGTCAAAATGACATTGAACAAGCGCTTGGCAAAGGGTCTTTTTGGTCGCCGCTGGCAAGCATCCCACCTGTCTGCACAGGTATTTTATACGTGCTCTACACTTACTCAGGATAGATTCCAAAATTGTTTCACCTGACAAAGTCGAGTCCAGTTTTAGTCCGATATTTAACTTGTGACACTGTTGTTATATGAATATCATTACAGTTGACCGAGAAGCCCACAATGTCTTTCAGTTTGCGTTTTGTTCCACATAAGATGGCTTCCGTCTTGCCCAGGTGAAGAGATAGTCTGTTGTCCACTAGCCAATCACTAAATGATTCTAGTTCTTTGGAAAGTGAAGCGGCAATACTTATTGGGTCTTTTCCTGAAACCAGAAGCACGCTGTCGTCAGCATACAGTAATAATTTACACGAGACGCTCAGTTCCATGCCGTTCACATAACAGAGAAAGAGTAAGGGACCAAGGATGCTTCCCTGCGGGACCCCACAGTTAATTGGCATAGGATCAGATATATTACCGGCATCATCAATTTTGACTCTTTGTGTTCTACCACTAAGATAAGATTTAAACCAGTTCACTGACCTAATGCCCATTGCTTGTAGTTTATTACAGAGGATATCATGGTCTACTGTATCAAACGCTTTTTGTAGATCAAGAAGAACCATACCGGTGTAGTTACCTTTAGACATTTCTTTATGAATGTGATCTGTTAAGTGGATGAGACAGGAGTTTGTCGAGTACAGTACATGCATCTGAAACCTGATTGAAACTTATAGAATAGATAAGTTTCTATTTACAAGTAGGTTATTGAAGTATAATCATCAGCAGAATGCAGGAAATACAGTTTCTGCCAACTCAAAATTGAAAAAAATCTCTGGCGGCCGGGGGGCTTCGCCCCCCAGACCCCCCTCGTCTGCTAAGCTTAATTACTATTTTCAGCTAGTAATCATTATTTACTACCTACACAACATTTTCCTGTTTTACCACACTGGTTCTGGAACGCCACCCGCAGCCAATGGGTTAGGTTAAGATGATGCCCTTTAACCCTTCCTACCCGGGCTGTCTCAGCCAATGACAGTCGCCCCTACCCGGGCGATATGGCCGAAAAACGTCTAGGCCTAGGCTACCGTATTTATGTTTATTTTCACTGCTAGAACTTTCCCACTCATCTATAATCGTAGTGCGGTTTTCAATCTGTATTTTGGTATTGAGTAGAGCTCTGTAAGTCAACTGGTTCAGTTGTGATGACGATTTCAGTGGAGCCAATATTGCAGAGATGTTGCCAATATGGGGGCTTTTCAGACACTAATTTCGTCATGACGTCATAACAATAACTAGTTCTTTAGATAGGGTGGTTGTGGGGTTTTGAACAGAAATATTGAGAGTGTAAATGAGAGGTTAAATGGAACAATTTTAGCGTCAGGCGAAAGCGATAAGGATATTCAGTCTCATGCTAAAAATTATGACTATAATGCAAATGATAGTAGTGATGGTGCAACGGAAGATGGAAATGTCGTTAGAAACAAAGGTAAATTAGGTATAAAGAAAAGAAGTAAATTGAGAGTATATTACACAAACTGTAGGAGTCTATGTAACAAAATGAACGAACTTAGAGCCCTTGTTAGCAAAGAAAATATAGACATAATAGCGCTAACTGAAACGTGGATTAATACAGAAATCAGGCATTTTTTAGCAGAATTTGATATACCAGGATATAGTTTGTTTAAATATGACCGAACAAGTAAGAGGGGTGGCGGTATAGCAGTGTTTGTCAGGAGTACATTAAAAAGCTGTATTAAATCAGGTATTAGACTAAATAACGATAATGAAAGTGTTTGGGTAGAGGTTAACGAAGGTAGTGAGACCATAGTTATTGGAGTTATGTATAGACCGCCAAATATGAGTAGAAATGACGGAACGTCATTATGGGAGGAAATTAAAATGGCATCAAGGTTTAGCAATGTGTGCATTATGGGGGATTTTAATTTTCCGAATATAGATTGGCAGCATCAAATAGGAGACTCTGATTCTGAGGAGTTTATAGAGGTAGTACAAGAAAGTTTTTTATTTCAATTCATAGATACGCCGACTAGAGGTAATAATATTCTCGATTTAGTTTTCAGTAACAATGAACATATGGTAAATAATGTAGAGATAGGGGACCACCTAGGAAATAGTGACCACAATTCTGTGTATTTTAATATCCAATGGAAAGGTAATACCAGAGAGAATACAACATTAATACCTGACTTTAGAAAAGCCAATTATGGTGGGTTAAGAAGAGTAGCTGACCCTATGGTCAAAAAATTAAGTCGATCCAGGTGTCCAAATGAGTGTACCCCTTCTCAGGCACCTGCCATCTTAAGTCAGGAAGAGACGTCAACCTTGGTAGATACATACGATAATTTTATCAAGTCAGTATTCAATGCACAAAATAAATACATCCCCAAAAGAAAATTTAGATCAACACAGAACCAACCCAAATGGATGAATAATAGACTATTAGATCTTCTAGGACAAAAGAGAGGAATATATAGACAAATTAGAAAAGGCGAAATTCACCTACTTGCTTACTATCAGAATCTATCAAGACAGGTAAAAAAGGATATTAGGAAAGAAAAAAGAAATTATGAAATTAAGGTTGCCAATGACTCAAAAAATAATCCTAAAGCTTTTTACCAACTATATAAATCCAAGGTTAGAGATGTAATTGGTCCCCTTAAAACTTCGATAGGAGAAATGACAGAAAATGATTTAGAAATGTGCAGTACATTAAATAGTCAATTTCTTTCCGTTTTCACTAATGAAAATTTGGCACAGTTTCCAGAAGTCCGTAAGGTATATAGCGATAGTATAGAAAATAGGTTGTTGTTGTTGTTGTTGTTCCCCAGGCTGTCTGGCCGAACAGCCCCAAGGTCTCGAGCAAGGCCAAGGCCATAAATGAGCGCCCCCACAAAATCCTCCCTGCTTACCACTAACAAAGCCCGGGTGACCGAAGCCACTCCAAGGCAGGGAGCTGAGGAGGGTGCGGAAACGCCCGGGAAACCAAAGCCCCACCCAAGGCCCTGTGCCCCTCAGCAATTATGAAGGGAAAGTTGAGGGGTAAGGGAAAAAATGTGACGCTTTGGCTCCCAATCTGCCTACTTCTAGGTTGGCAGTAGGGAGGTCAATCCACGGAAAAGACGCCGCCACTTGAGATCTAGAAGATATATAAGTAAAAGGAACAGTCAGAGTAAGCTATGGGTATGGCAGAGATTGCAGAGATTGCTCAGTTCTCACTCTGATAGACCAGCCCATCACCACATGACTAGAACCCAATCCTCTCAGCATCAGCTAGGAAAGGCCCTAGAAAGCCACCTTTGGCGGGGGGGATAGCTCCCCTATTTCAACTCCTTTCGGGGTTGGGCACCCGCCCTAGAATAGAAAATAGGTTAAGTACGGTTACTATAAGTAGAAATGATGTGCTTAAGGAAATTGACAGACTGAAACCTCATAAATCACCTGGTCCTGATGAGGTATATGCTAGAGTATTAAAAGAATGTAGGGATGAGTTAATTTACCCATTAACATTTTTATTTAACAAGTCATTGGAGACAGGTATAGTTCCAGAAGCTTGGAAGCTTGCAAACGTAGTTCCGATCTTCAAAAAAGGTGACAAATCAATAGCATCCAATTACCGTCCCATTAGTCTTACATCAATCATAGGAAAGCTACTAGAGTCAATTATTGCTAGTAAAATTAGAAACCACTTAGATACATTTAATTTAATAAATTCTTCTCAGCATGGATTCACTCAGGGACGTTCTTGCCTTACTAATTTGCTTAGTTTTTTCTCAGAGGTATATGAAGCAGTAGATAATGACAAGTCATATGATATAATATATTTAGATTTCAGTAAAGCTTTCGACAGAGTCCCCCATGAGAGATTGATGAGAAAGGTTGAGGCGCATGGAATAGGTGGGGCGTTGTTGGGATGGATTAGGTCATGGCTAATTGGTAGGAAGCAGAGAGTCAGCATAAATGGTACGAAGTCAGAATGGGGAGCAGTCAAAAGTGGTGTCCCCCAGGGATCTGTATTAGGTCCTCTGTTGTTTGTTATATACATAAATGACCTTGATTTAGGTATAACTAGTAGGATAAGTAAATTTGCAGACGATACCAAAATGGGGAGAACAATTGATTCAGATAGAGATATAGAGTGCCTCCAAAGGGATCTAGATACCTTACACGAATGGTCAGTAAATTGGCAGATGAAGTTTAACATTGACAAATGCAAGGTATTAAAGATAGGGAAGATGCATACAAATGTTAAATATAAACTAGCTAATGTGGAATTAGAAAACTCGAATTGTGAGAAAGATCTAGGTGTGTTTGTTAGCAATGATTTGAAGCCTAGACAACAGTGTATAAGCGTTCGAAACAAGGCAAACAGGATTCTCGGGTTCATCTCAAGGAGTGTGAGTAACAGAACTGCTGATGTTATCTTAAAACTTTACTTGTCATTAGTGAGACCCCATATGGATTATGCTGTTCAATTTTGGTGTCCTTATTACAGAATGGACATAGATTCATTGGAGAGAGTACAACGTAGAATGACAAAAATGATCCATAATATTAGAAATCTTCCGTATAAAGAAAGGTTGAAGAAATTAGGCTTACATTCGTTAGAGAGACGCAGAGTTAGAGGGGATATGATAGAGGTGTTCAAGTGGGTTAGTGGGATTAACAAAGGGGACATGACAAATGTACTAAAGCTCAGTGATAGCGAAAGAACTCGTACCAATGGTTTCAAATTAGATAAATTTCGTTTCAGAAAAGATATAGGCAAATATTGGTTTGGTAACAGAGTTGTAGATGGGTGGAATGGACTACCAAGTGCTATAGTGGGATTAAAAACGATAGGGAGCTTTAAGATAAAATTGGATAAGCATATGGACGAGAAGGGTTGGGTGTGAAGGGGGATCAGCAGGGTTGGGCCAATCAGCGCTCTGCAGACCCCCCATAATCCTGCGTTAATCTCTAACCGTTTTGGTAAGATGATCCTCAGGGTATTAGAGTGTTGAGCCTATAATTGGGGTTGTGTGGGACAGGGATCTGCCTTGCTTAGGCCAATCGGCTTTTTGCAGACTCCCATTTTCTTATGTTCTTATGTTCTTATAACATTGAGGAGTCTTCTCCTTCTTGTTTTCGGAGGTGCGGTGACGAACGCTTGGGTTTGTTGACATACGTCGTACGCACGGCGTTCGGACCAAGCTTAATTAGGCTATTAAGCTCATACCTTAGATAAGGCATACCGGGTATTGGCCCTTCTTTCGTGCTGCCATTACCTAAGGCAGCCCGGGTAGGAAGGGTTAAAGAATAAAATATAATTTTTGAGAAATAGTAGCCTACTAGGCTAGAGCCTAGTACTAACATAAGTAATATATAGTACCGTACTTGACCAAATACAGCTCTAAACTAATAACTAAAATCCATTAATATTATGGCCTTTGAGATTTTCTGCATCGTTATAGCCTAGCCTAATAAAAAAAATTGTCAAAATAAACTAATCAATATCAATCCCTTTCCGTACATATTATTGTTATGCCTAGGCCTATAGACCTAACGTCAGGAACAAACATTTTGAAAGTGGCCTTACTGCCCCGAATCTATCTCGTAAAACAAATATATAACTACAAAGAATATAACAAGGAAAACACGAAAAACACATTTGGCGATTAGGACATTTCACCATAATATGGGTGGCTAGGCTCCCGTTTTCTCTCACGAGCCAAGACAAGACTGTTCCGTTTTCTGGTAAAAATGCATCACCAACTCGATACAAGTTTTTGTTTTCTAAACAACAAAAACAACAATGTCCCCTACAGTCGTAAAGGCCTAGCCTACTTTGTAAACATTGATTAAAACCACGGCCATAACTCCTACATCAGCTTAAGAAAGTAATGAGTTCGCCAAATAGGTAGGCTATATATTAAGCAAACCACCCACCAATTTTCATGACAATTTTGAAATACATATTGGAATCCCTATAAACTGTACTTCATTTTTATGTAAGTTTGATCATTTGGAAAAATCGATTAAGGGAGAAAATTAACATTGAAATTGATGTGTAAAAGGTCTCAGCAAGAATGTAGTTACCGGATGTACCCCATCATGTTCCCGTCTATTTTGACTGCCTTTGGATACAAAAATACATTACCCTAACCAAACAACCTAACCTAACCTAACCTAGTATTATAGATTTATAAGTATTTATTTTATTATAAGTACAGGTATTTATTTTATTATAAGTATTTATAGATGATTTATGTTGTATGTCGGTAGTGGTACACCTGGTAACTACATCCTTCCCAAAGTCTCCCATAAACGGCGGCCCGCTATGTTATTGTAATTTGCGGCCTAATTTTGTCTGTTAATTCACTTTCTCCTTAACCCGGGAACTGCGGGAAGACTCTTAAGAGTTCTATTGATTTATAAGTACCGGTATTTATTTTATTATAAGTATTTATTTTATTATAAGTATTTATAGATGATTTATGTTGTATGTCGGTAGTGGTACACCCGGTAACTACATCCTTCCCCCAACTTTTGCCAAAACTTGGATCGGGTTTTTTCGGTCAATATACAGGAGGCGCTACAATATTGGTAAAAAATTAAGCTCAATAGCATGTGATTAAGCGATTTTTTTTCCAAATTGTTGATGTAGGTGTCATTCCCAGGAAACTAACATAATACATATTATATGGATATTTACATTTTAAGGGTTTGTTTACACTTCTTCTTTTTCGTCTTCTTCTGGGAGAGCTGTTTTGCGTGACTGTCAGTCAACAACTGAGACATCTGGTGGCGAATGCAATGAACTATACTGGTGGCGTCTTGGCGAAAGTATCGGGTAGGATGTAGTGAGCGGGCGTACCGCCATCTTTGTTTACATTACGCGTAGTGGCGTCGGACCTTTCCCATCATGTTCCCGTCTATTTTAACCTAACCTAACCTAACCTAGGATAATATTCAAGGACACTAGTGCGATGTTATGAGAAACAATTTATTAGGGAAAATAGGCACCAATAGATTCGCCATATTTTTCTCCATATAGTCCGCATGGAGGATTTTCGTTATCAACAAATTGAAAAATACCCACTTCACAGACAAATACACCAAAAATCTAAGTCAAAGCGGGGGTGTGGGGCGACAGCCCCCACCTATAATACTAGGATAGGTTAGGTAAGGTTGTTAGGTTAGGCTAATGTCCTTTCAAAGGGGTATAGGCTGGTAAACATTAGGATAGACTATACCCGGTCAGAAGAAGAAGAGTCCTGCAGTAGTCTCCTTGAATGCTACCTAACCTAGTATTCATGTAGTAATGACAGGGGGCAAATAGCAGAAAATATAGCGTCGAAATAGACGGGAACGTAAGTGCGACCGCGGCGATCGCCCTATGTAAACAATGACGACCGTACGGCGTACGCCCGAACTCTACATCCATCCCAAAGTATCACCCTACCTAATTCATGCCAAGAGTACTCGAGTTCACTGACACATGATGTCTATCGACCAATCAGGTGATGCCATGATTTGGAAAACAGGTGGCCCGGGATATAAGCTATCAGTTTGACTCTGGCCAGCTTGTGTAGAGGGTGTGAGCCGATCAAAGCTTTTTCCACCGTCTTTAAAAACACTGAGGCTGCTTAAGACATTTTCGCCTTCCAATAAGTGTAAACTGTCCAAAGTGCAATAACCAGTGTTCCAAATACAGCTGACGAGGACAGCTGGTTTTGAAATGCACATACAGTTTTTTGACATGGAAAAATTTGAAACAAAAATCCACCAGCTGTTGACCAAGATGAGTGGTGATCGAGCCTCCAGCGGCCAGCCAGGCAGCCACTCAAGCCAGTACCTCCTCTGTTCATTAAGGTTAGTTGGTTGGTTGGGACAATATAAAGGAGCCGGACCACAGCTAGCTCAGGAATCTTAATGGGTGATCGCAAAGTAACATAAAGTAAAAGATTTGTTTCGCATAGGTTTAAACTGGCATGCATGGAATAGTCTTGTATCCAACGTACTGGGTATACTATGCACCCAAAGTAGCTGGCATGCAAGGGCTAGTTTTGTATTCCACGTACTAGGTACTATGCACCCACAGTAGCTGGCATGCAAGGGCTAGTTTTGTATCCAACGTACTGGGTATACTATGCACCCAAAGTAGCTGGCATGCAAGGGCTAGTTTTGTATCCAACATACTGGGTATACTATGCACCCAAAGTAGCTGGCATGCAAGGGCTAGTTTTGTATTCCACGTACTAGGTACTATGCACCCACAGTAGCTGGCATGCAAGGGCTAGTCTTGTATCCAACGTACTGGGTATACTATGCACCCAAAGTAGCTGGCATGCAAGGGCTAGTTTTGTATCCAACATACTGGGTATACTATGCACCCAAAGTAGCTGGCATGCAAGGGCTAGTTTTGTATTCCACGTACTAGGTACTATGCACCCACAGTAGCTGGCATGCAAGGGCTAGTTTTGTATTCCACGTACTAGGTACTATGCACCCACAGTAGCTGGCATGCAAGGGCTAGTTTTGTATCCAACGTACTGGGTATACTATGCACCCAAAGTAGCTGGCATGCAAGGGCTAGTTTTGTATTCCACGTACTGGGTACTATGCACCCACAGTAGCTGGCATGCAAGGACTAGTCTTGTATCCAACGTACTGGGTATACTATGCACCCAAAGTAGCTGGCATGCAAGGGCTAGTTTTGCATCCCATGTACTAGGTCTAGGTTAGGTTAGGTTAGGTTGGGTTGGGTTGGGTTGTTAGGTTAGGCTAATGTTAACCCCATTCTTATTAGGTTAGGTTAGGTAAGGTTGTTAGGTTTGGCTAATGTTAACCCCATTCTTAATAGGTTAGGTTAGGTAAGGTTGTTAGGTTAGGCTAATGTTAACCCCATTCTTACTTAGTTAGGTTAGGCTAATGTTAACCCTATGAAAATCCAAACAAAGATTTTATTAAGGTTACTTTGTAATTTTAACATGAAAATTAGTAAAATCCGAGCCTAAGTTTCGTCAAAACTTGGCTCGTGTTTTCAAAATGTCGGGTTATAGGCTATGGGTATGGAAATTTACAAAACCCGAGCCAGCATTTTAATAAGGTTACTGTGTTATTTTCATTTTTAAATTAGTTAAATCCGAGCCAACTTTCGTCAAAACTTGGCTCGGGTTTTCAAAAAGTCGGGTTTTATGGGTCTGGAAATTGACAAAACCCGAGCCAAATTTTGGTTACAAATGTGTATTATTGTGTTCTATATGCTTTTTACCCCTCAATTACCCTGATCTTCATAGCCCTCCCCACTATCGGGGGGCGTGTCTTTAGATTGATGGATAATGGGTAAATGCTTAATTCCCATTCAATTTCATCACTAGGCCTAGATTCGACTAAAACACCAAAAACAAAATCAAAATACCGGTACCAAAAAAAATACCTGAAAAACACGTTGTTGCATCTCCTGTATATTAACCGTTTGGCTATTCTGCAGAACAACCTCCCGGAGCTGGCAACCGCGGATGGCTGCCGACCCTCCACGGCCGGAGACAAGATCAACGACCAGTGGAGGACAACCGGATGCCGGCCGCGGGGAGCAGTTTCGGGAGCCAAACCGTCACAACCATCCCCTGCCCCCTCCCTGGGGCACGGGTCCTTGGAGCGGCTTCGGTCACGCCGGGAATTTCCACACCTCTCACACCACACAGTTTTTCCTACACCGAGAAATGACTCTCCGGCTGTCATTTCTCGAAGACTTCTTCTAGCCGGAGACATTGAGAGCAACCCAGGACCCACGTACACATACATATGTCCAACTTGCTCAAAACCCATCACTTCGAGTCACCACACTAAGGGTTCAGTTCTCTGCAATTCATGCAGGAACTGGACCCACTTCACCTGTACAACACTTGCCTCCAAGAAACACTACACGAACACCTGGACCTGTTCCTCATGCCCCTCCCTCTCCCAGTCAAATCCCTCGCCTAAAACCCGTCCACCTCTCCTCCCCAACCCACTAGCCTTCCCATATCATCCCCCCCCCTAAAACCCGTCCACCTCTCCTCCCTAACCCACCTAACCTTCCCATACCATCCACATCCTCAACTCAACACACCACACCCCATCCTAATCCATTCCAACCCCCATCTCCTGCTCCCCAATCCCCACCTCACCCATCCCCACCCCCCCCCCCCCCCTCACCCCCACCCCATCCTCGTGCAGCAGCACCCAACATACATCGTGCACATAACATTAATATTCTCCAATTGAACATAGATGGCATCAACACAAAGAAACACAAACTCTCACACTTCATCAAACAACACAACATACACATTGCCATCTTACAAGAAACAAAACTCTGCACAACACAAAAAACACCCACATTTCATAATTTCACCACCATCAGACAAGACCGGGCTGTCGGCGGGGGCGGTGGACTCATCACCCTGGTACACAAAGAAATATCATACATAGTAACCAGTGTACAAACCAAATCCCTCCTCCCCCCAAATGATAACACAACAAAAATACAATCAATTAAAATACGCACTGGCAACACCTCCAACATAACCATCATAAACACATACATCCCTCCCCAAACATCCCCTACAGTACCAAATGAATACAGACCACACTTACAACACATCACAAACACCCCACACCTCATCCTGGGTGGTGACTTCAACGCCAAGACGTCGGCCTGGTTTGTCGACGACACAGACAGAGGGCTGGTACTACAAAACCAAACAGATAACCTCATCATCCTTAACGACATCCATCAACATACCCATATTCCTCACCAAGCCCTCTATAACCCATCATCTCCAGACATTACCTTTTGCTTCCCAGAACTCGCCCCCACAACATCCTGGAGGGTGGTCAGAACCTTAGGCTCGGACCACCTCCCGATCATTATCACCACCAAAACCAGACTCACCCCAGCTAGCCACAAACACACATACACCAATTATAAAAGAGCTAACTGGAAAGCATTCACAAATGAGACAACAACACTTCACAACTCTAAACAGTACATCCATCACTAACATCAACAATGCTGTACACATACTCAATAAAACTATCCAAAACGCTGACAAGAAACACATTCCAAGAGGTAACAGAAAAAGACACAACCCCAACTTCACACCAGAAATTCAAAACCTCATCAGACAACGCGACATACTGAAACACTCCCCAGCACCCCACACACAAGACATCACACAACAGATTCAAGCACTCAACACCCAAACTAACAACAAAATACAAGAACAACAAAAACTAAATTGGAATAACTTCCTACAAACACTTGATCACAAAACAAACCCCAAAAAACTACAAAACACTAAACAGCATCACACTTTCCAACAGCAACACAACACAATCACATGCTGCAATCACAACAACAGACTCTACTCCTTCATGTAAACAACAAGCAAACACTCTCATCAATCACTTCTCACATGTCAGCCACCTAAAACCTCACAAAGACGACCGACGTGTCATCCGACGTAAGAGACAATTCCCCACAGACCCTGACTATACACCCTTCACCAATCACCAGACAAAGCATATCCATCAACAATCTCAAGCACTCACCCGCCTGTGGCCTAGACAACATAAGCAACATACACCTCAGACACCTGGGACCACAAGGCATACAAGCACTCACTAACATATCAAACTACAGTTATTCACACAACACAATACCAGACATTTGGAAGCATGGTCTCATCACCACATTCCCCAAACCCAACAAAGACCCCACGCTACCCTCCTCGCACCGCCCCATCACACTCCTTTGCTCCCCCTCCAAAGTCATGCAACGCCTAGTATTACAACTAATTACACCCGACCTACCCCTAGCTCCAACACAACATGGCTTTAGGCCACTGCACTCCACAAACACTCTTCTCACAGACCTTACACAAAGAGCTTTTGACGGCATCAACTCAGCTAGACCACCACACAGATCACTATTAGCCACACTCGACATTAGTAAAGCCTTCGATGCCATCCCCCGCCACAACCTAACAAACAAAATCTACAACACAAACATGCACAACAACACAAAAAGGTGGCTGGCCAACTTCCTAGCAGGCAGATGTGCACACGTATCTTTTGCCGGTCAGTCATCTAAAATCAGAAACTTTCCAAACGGAGTCCCACAAGGATCCGTCCTATCGCCCGCACTCTTCAATCTGTACATGCACGATATAACTACACCCAATATGCCCCAAATAAACTTAGCTTCCTATGCAGATGACATAACACTCACATGCACACACCATGACCCAAAAAGAGCAACAGATCTCCTTCAACCCTATCTCAACACACTACATGGCTGGTGCACTACAAACAGACTTAATCTAGCCCCAGCCAAATCCACCGCAACCCTGCTCACAAGCTGGACAGGAGAACACGAATACATCCCTCAACTCACCATAAACAACACACCCCTAACACATACACACACACCCAAAATCCTAGGAGTAACATATGATACTCATATGACATTCAAACAGCACACCACAAACATTAAAAAGAAACTGACACCCAGACTTAACGCCCTCAGGTCACTTGCTCACACAAAATTTGGACTCAACAAAGAAACTACCACCACAGTATATAAACAATACATAAGATCAGTGATGGAATAAGCAAGCCCAGCCTGGGCTTCTAACCTAGCTGAAACACATCATAAGACCTTACAGACTATTCAAAACAAAGCCCTGAAGATCATTACAGGCTGCAAAGCTACTGCACCCACAGATCACCTACATCAAGAAACCAAAATCCTCAAAGTCAAAGACCATCTGGACATGAGACTTGAGAGGCACTCAATTCCTGGCAGCAGCCTCCACGAACCAAGACCACCCACTAAACTACATGGCAACACACCCACAGACACCAAGAAATATCAAAACAACACCCAGCACACGGTATCACACACAATTATTGTCCTCTCTCCCTCCCTGCCCACCCCGAACCAACTTCCAGAAGCACATCCATACTCATATCTCTCGCCGATCCATCCACTCACTCACAGACAACACGCAGCTGCATGCACAACCTCCCGAAATCCATCCTTCCGAATCCTCCCTTCCTCGCGAGGACAGAGTCCACCTGGCCAGGCTGAGATGCGGACACCATCCAGCTCTCCTGAGCTATCAGAAGAGACTGGATGACTCCGTTGTCGACGCCTGCCCGGGATGTAACACAGCACCCCATACCATTAAACACATCATAGAAGACTGCATTTCACACAACCACTTACACCAACAACACAATCTACACTCAATGAGAGCTCTGTGGGAAATCCCGATCGTGGCCATGGCCTTCCTCAGGGACTCGGGGCTGTTCGGCCAGGCAGCTTAGGGAAGAACAAGAACAAGAACAAGAACAAGAAGAAGAACAACAACAACAACTACTACTCCTCGATTACGGGATTCCTGTTTCGTGGAATTATTTTGTTTTGCTCTTACCTTACTCAGGGGACCTTACTGATGTGCGGACAGTGCGGATAAGTGCTACTTTTCTTATTTTGTCAATTTGATTTTCACTCCCCTATAACATTATCAGTTATTTTTGTACAGCAAGTCCAGGACACTTTGTTTACATTCTAGCCTCCTTGGAGGCTCTTCCCCGATGTTTAGTAGCCAATCAGAGTGGAGCTTAACCTACAAGAAGTCGGTACATTTTTAATGGTACTTTCCTGTTATCGACAGCCAAAGCTGAAGATTGCAGAGTAGGCCTAAACACTATAGACTTTATCCCATTAATTTTGTATAGTTTTAATACCTAATCAGCGGGGGTGTGGGCCCTGTGGGGGCGGCAGCCACCACCCATAATACTAGGATAGGTTAGGTAAGGTTGTTAGGTTATGCTAATGTCTTTTCAAAGTTGACTAAATCGAGTAAACTTCTAGATTGTTGGGGTAGCCTATCTGAATAATTACAATTAACAATGCAAATGCTAATAAAAAGTCCTTTCCGCACTTTCTAACAATAAAATAGGCCTACACACTTAGGCTACAATGCATTAAAATACATAGGCCTAGGCCTAAAGAAAATAAAGAAAACCTAAAATAACAGGAGTAGCCTAGTAGCCTAGTTAGGCTATGCAGAATTACCACTATCGGGCACCGTGTCTTAAGATCGTTGGATAAAGGGGAAAACGATTTTTGCGGAGGTTGAAACTAGCCTAGGCTAATGTCAATCACTACTCACTAGCGGCTAGCCTATATAGGCTATTGATGCAAATAGGCCTAGGCCTACGCCTAAACTGAAAAAAAAAAAAAATAGGATCTAGCCTAATTGGTGGGTGGTTTCCTTAATATTTTCGGAAAAACTAAATAAGATGGTCACCAATTTTCCCATGGATTCTTTTATTTTTCCCTGTTAGTTTACATCAATATATAGTGTTTGCAAATAATTACAACCCTCGGTGAAACCGTTTTCCCCATTGTACAACGATCTTAAGACATGCCGCCCGATAGTCACCGGTCGATAGTGGGGAGGGCTATGAAGTACAGGGAAAATGAGGGGTTAAATGCGTAAAACGGCGCTTAAAACGTATTTTAGCAAAACTTGGTTCGAGTTTTAAGGTATTTCTAAGGCCTAAAACCCAATATTTCGAAAACCCGAGCCAAGTTTTGGCCAAAGCTGGCTCGGATTTTGAGAGTTTGTAGATAACAAAATGACAGTAACCTCATTTAGAAATTTGGCTCAGGTTTCCAGAAATTGCAAAGCCATAAAACCTGAGTTTTGGAAAACCCGAGCCAAGTTTTGGCAAAACCTGGCTCGGATTTTGGGAATTTTAAGAGTAAACAAATTACAGTAACCTAATTTAGAATTTTGGCTCATGTTTCCCTAAATTGCAAACCCCAAAAAGTATAATTTTGGAAAACCCGAGCCAATTTTTGGCAAAACTTGGATCGTAGGCTATTTTGAGAATCGAAAAAGAAAACGTCGGAAATCGGCTCATGATTTCCCTAATTGCAAAGCCATATTACCAGATTTATCGAAAATGTACCACTTATTTAAATCATAAATATCCAGTACATAGACCTAGTACATTGGATACAAGCCTAATCCACACCTAACGCCTACAATGTGTCCGTAGTACCTAGTAGGCCTACGTGGGATACAACATGGCGGTTGGGCCGGCTGCCATTTCGTAGCCTACAGGTATTCGGCCGTATCTGTAAATACGAATGCGAGTCACTTCGAGCGAATTCCTGATCGAGCGGATGCACAACCTAACCTAACCTAACCTAACCTAACCTAACCTAACCTAACCTAACCTAAATGCGCCTCCGCTCGAATATGAATTCGCTCGAAGTGTCCAGATACCGTAAATACTACATTGGGCGGGTGCCCAACCCCGAAAAGGGTTGAAATAGGGGAGCTATCCCCCCGCCAAAGGCGGCTTTCTAGGGCCTTTCCTAGCTGATGCTGAGAGGATTGGGTTCTAGTCATGTGGTGATGGGCTGGTCTATCAGAGTGAGAACTGAGCGATCTCTGCCTTACCCATAGCTTACTCTGACTGTTCCTTTTACTTATATATTTTCTAGATCTCAAGTGACGGTGTCTCTTGCGTGGATTGACCTCCTAATCTACCAAGATTGGAAGCCAAAGTGTCACATCTTTCCTTTGCCCCTCAACTTTCTCTTGATAATTGCTGAGGGGCACAGGGCCCTGGGTGGGGCTTTGGTTTCCCGGGCGTTTCCGCACCCTCCTCAGCTCCCCGCCATGGAGTGGCTTCGGTCACCCAGGCTTTATTGTGGTCGGCAGGGAGGGTTCTGTGGGGGCGCTCGGTTACGGCCTTGGCCTTGCTCGGGGCCTTGGGGCTGTTCGGCCAGGCAGCTTGAGGAAAAACAACAACAACAACTACCGCAACTACGAATCTTGTTTCTGAGACCTAGTATATTAACCTAACCAAACAACCCAACCTATCGACAGAGATGGGCAGGTGGAGTGAGACTAAAAAGCTGGTGGACAGACCTCGGGAGACAGGTGAAAATGACGTGTACGAATCGGTGCCGTCTATAGGAAGGTATTGACAACCATGTTACGACAAAATTCCATCTTAGTACCGGTACCATATATTTTTATTAGGTTTTGCCGAGGCTTAAAACACATTTTCATATTATGTTTAGAGCATATAAAATCCATATTTGTTTTCAAATATTGCAAAATAATTGGTGACCAACTTATTTAGTTATACTATATTTTCTGCCAAATACAGTAGGCCTAGACTAGTTGATGCAAAAAATATGCTACTTACCATGGAATCTCCGCCACCAATACATCCACTTAGTTCTCGCCTTTCTCTTCTTATTTCCGCTTCCACGGTAGCTTCAACAATGGCACACGAGATTTAAGTACACGCACACGCAAGTCTATAGCAACTGGCAGTCTGGCACTGTATTACGTGCATAAATAATGAATTGTTGAACACGGGGTTGTTTCTTCTTCTTATTGTTTAAATGTGCAGTTTGCTTGGAGGGTTGTCGTCTTGTCGATGATGATGATGATGATGTTGAGGGATAGCCTTAAGTATCGGCCCCTCGTTGGTCTTCTTACACCTTCCCCAGTTTTCTTTCTTCACTGTAGATGTATTATTTCTTCATCTTCTTACTGGGGTCCTTATTTTCTATAAATGTACATGTTTTCCAAAATATATTGTCACTTTTTTTTTTTCTTTTTCTTTTTTTCTAGTATTAAGACTTTTCTTGTTACACTTTTCTTACTTTCTTTTACATTTTTTATAAATTTTTAAGACACTTTAGCTCTCCTAATATTTCCTGTGTTCTTAATTTTCTGTTCTTTCGTCAAGTTCTTTTATCCTCTTTTCTCTCCTTTTCCAACATCTATGTAAGTATTGTTTTATCTCTTCGTTTCCTTCTTTCTTGAATAGTAACTCTCCTATAAGTTTTTCAGTGTCTTGGATATATGGCCTGTGTAATCTTGTTATTTTTGTCCTAATTTCATTATATTCTTCACATTCCAGGATAAAATGTTCTAAGTTTTCTGTATCTTTTTCACACAGTCTGCATTTTGTATCCTTCTTAAATCTTTTTCGGTCTTCTAGGTTTAGGGTGTTTGATCTGCATTTAAAAAATTTGACTGAGGCTGCTGTGTTGTCATATACTTCATCTTCTCCCCCAATTTCTTTTTTTATTTTCTTGTAAATGTTCAGACTTGTTTTTGATTCCATGTCTTTTTGCCACATTTGTGTATCCCATTCATAGATCTTCTTACACAGTTCTGTCTTTGTCATCCTGCTCAGTTTTGTTCTATTTATGTTAAGCTCCTTTAGACACCTATTGCATTCTTTTACCCATTTATTATTATTCTCCTCTAATCCTTCTTCAATTATTTCATATAGCATTCTATTTCCATCACCGTTCATTATGCCTTGTAAGTATTGTAGTCTTGATCTCATTAGTTTTGATTCTAACAGGGATGCTCCTACTTCTCCTCGAAGACAGCTAATTGGGGTTCCTTTAGATCCTCCCAATATCATCCTATAAACAGAATTTTCTATTCATTGTAGTTTTTTTTTTCTTCTTTGTTGTACTCCAGAACACTAGCTGCATATAGGATTCCAGGTAGAGCTAAACTTTTCCAGAATGTTTTCCTAATTAACATCTTATTACAACTCCTTTCTGTTACTGAGTGTGTGAGATTTGCTAACCTTTGTGCTTTATTTATCATATTTTCTTTGTGTACTTTATAGCAGTCTCTTTTATTTGTGATTGTTACTCCCAAATATTTGATTGATTCTACTACGTCTATATCCTCGATGCTGCTTGGTTGTTCTTTCATATTGAATATCATAAAATTACTTTTCAACTTATTTATTTCCAGGCCACACTCTTTTCCTGTTTTTATAAGGTTTTTGATATTTGCCTTTGCCTCTGTCAGGGATTGGGAGAATTGCAAGCCATCATCAGCAAAAAAAAGAGTATTAAATCTAATTTTCTCATTTCTGAAACCTAGGCCTGTACTTTCTAATTGTTGAATTATTTTTAATGTAACAAGTTTAAATAAGGTAGTTGACGCTGTACATCCTTGTCTAATTCCGCTTGTTACTTCTATTTCCTTTTGTATATTTTTACTTAATTTTATTGTTGTCTTGTCCCCAACATATATTTCTTCTATTTTGTCTATTATATTTTCATGTGTTCGTAGTGATTTTAATGTTTCTATGATTTTTTCTCTTTTTATAGAGTCATAGGCTTTTTGGAAGTCTATTGCCGCTATAATTAATGGGAGTTTTTCTTTATAACTCGACTCTACACAGTACTTTAAGATTAGCAGGTTATCCTCTATCCTTCTTCCTTGGGTGAAGCCTGCTTGCATTTCGCTGTCTAGATGGTTATCTTTGATTTGTTTTTCTATTTTGTTTTTTATTATTGACATAAATATCTTGTATGCTACATTTGTTAGGGAAATGGGACGAAGATTATTTACGGTTGGTTTATTTGTTTTTGGGATCATTTTTGTTCTCGAGTTTTTCCATGTCCCTGGAACTTCTCCTTCAGATAAAATATTATTTAGACATTCTGTTAAATTTTTTAGACATATTTTGCTTTTTGTTATTGATTTGAAACATTCTGGTTTAATTCCGTCTGGCCCTGCTGCTTTCTTGTTCTTTAGCTTCTTCAAGGTTTCTTCCACTTCTTTTTCTGTTATCTGTGGGGCTTGCATTGGTTGTATGTTTCTAAAAATATTCATAGTCATGTCCATTTATTCAATTAGTTCGTTTGGGAAGTTAAGTTCTTGTTCTAGTTCGGTGCCAGTACTCTTGTGTGTTTGCTCGTTCTTATCACTTACATATTTTTGTCTCTCATTTGCATTCCACTCCTCTTGTACTGTATTTGGATACTTTTGATAAATTCCTTTCCAAAATGTCTCCAAATCTTCGGCTGCTGCTTCACTTGATAATTGTTTTCCTTCTGCATCATATATAAGTAGGTCATCCTCTTTCTGCTCTTCTTTCCCCTTCAACTTGTTTATATTGTCCCATAATTTTCTATTTCTATCTGTACTTTCTTTTATTTCCTTGGTCACCTTCCTCTCATGTTCTGTTATAGCTTCTTTGATCAGTTTCTGCGTTTTCTGTTTTTGTTCTATGTATTTGATCCAAAGACTTTGTTTTTCAGCTTCATCTTGAGTCTTTCTTCGTTTCCTGTTTATCCCCTTTCTTATGTTTATCTCTTTTCTAATTTCACTGCTTATCCAAGGTGGTTCCTTTTTTTCCTAATTTGTTTCCTGTCTTCCTTCTATATACTTTCAATAGTACTTCATCTGCTTTCTTTTTCATCATATTTTCAAATTCTTCCATTTTATTTATCCTGTTTTCCTTACACTCCTTTTCGATTTCCTCTATAAAACTCATTAGAGAATCTTCATCTACTTTGTAATAGTTTGTTTCTTGCCAGGATCCCTTATTGAAATTTTCTTTGGATTTAGTTTGTTGCAAGTATATCTCAATCAAGTTGTGGTCAGATATGTCAAATTTGTCTTTATTTTCGTCAATTTTCATTTTTCTAAACCTTTTGTAGAGCTGATTGTTCACTAGCACAAAATCTATTGTGCTCTTCTGTTCTCCTCTCTCCCACGTGTTTACACCTTCACACCTCTCATCTGTATTCAGGAGCACTAAATTATGGTCCTCCATCCACTTTATTATAGTCATCCCTCTTCTATCTAACTTCTGTCTTCCTATAAAGCCTAAGTGTCCTTTAAAGTCACCCAGGATCATGAAAGGTTCTTCTATTATACCTTCCAATATCTTTTCTACTTCAGTCTCCATCTCTTTGCTCTTTACTTTATCTTCTTCTTTATCACCTGCAGGGAAGTAAACAAGAATTATATTAAATTTGAACCCTTTTTGTTGACATATGCAGTGCATAATATCATTGTTTGAATTTTGTTTCTTTTCTACACTTAAATTTGAGTTTTGTTGTCTCCATATTACTGCACAGGCGTTTAGATGGGACATAATAAGAATAGAAGGGGAAAATCATAGAATGAGGAATGAAAAACTACTCAAAATTAGTCACTGAAGACCCCCAACCGCGTCAAGGAGAGTAGTATCAGGGTTGTTTGAATGTTTGTTTTGATTCTGGTTCTGGTGGTTGTCCGGGGAGATCACCTTTACAACGGCCCTATTGGCGTTTACTTTTTAAGTCTAATTGAGCTTAATTGTCTTGTTGTTTTCTTAGTATTTCTGTTTTCGGTAAGATTAGGAGTAGTGGGCGTACCACTACCAACATACAGCATAACTCATCTATAAAACATTAACCTAACCTAACCTAACCTAGTATTCATGTAGTACTAGGTTAGGTTAGGTTAGGTTAATGTTTTATAGATGATTTATGCTGTATGTCGGATTGTCGGTAGTGGTACGCCCACTACTCCTAATCTTACCCTGTTTTCGTCCACATACTATGTATTATTCGTTTCACTTCTTGCTTATTTTCACTGTCTCCAAATAGTATTTGTGCTAATATAGTTTCTGTATGTGGTCTTTCAAACAATGTACTATTATTTCTTATCTGCTGGTAATAATCACAATAAGGGATAAAATGGTCCAAATGGTACTTTAGTGGGATCAAGAACGATAGGGAGCTTTAAGATAAAATTAGATAGGCATATGGACGAGATGGGTTGGGTGTGAGGGGGATCTACCAGGTGTGGGCCAATGGCGCTCAGCAGACCCCCGTAATCTTGTGTTAATCCCTGACCATTTTGGTGGGGGCAGTACTCAAGGTATTAGTGAGTTGGGCCTATAATTGGGCCTTGTAATTGGGGTTGGGTGTGACAGGGATCTGCCTTGTATGGGCCGATCGGGTTTTTGCAGACTCCCATTTTCTTATGTTCTTATGTTCTTTAAATGTTCATATTCTGCCTGGCATGCTAAACACTTGGTGTCCTCCCCACTAAACCTCCTTCGGTCGTTGAGCTGTAGAGTATTAGTGCGACATCTGAATAGGGTCACTGAAGATGGAGTGTTATCGTAAAAGTTTTCTTCCTTAATTTTATTTTTATTTTCTTGGTATAATTTTACGCTAGATTTTAGCTCCAGTTCTTGTTTCCACTGATTTGAGTCCAACTTGTTAACCATATCATTTATTTTCTGTTCACTCATATCAGTTATTTCTGTTTCTCGGATGTTTACCCTTTCAAATGCCTCCTTAGTTTCTTTCACCCATTCGTCTTTTCTGTGGGATCTTTTCATTTCACCATATGTTGCTTTGACCACAGATCCTTCTTTTTTATGTATATATTTTACAAAGTTCAATTTATTTTTCATAATCCTTATTTTCATTTCCGATGCACCAATCTCTCCCCTCAACGTACACGTAGGAGTATGGATAGAGGCCCCAAATATGTATCTAGGCCTATAGACTTTGTTCTCAATTATTTGTAATTTTTTTATGTCAGTATTATTATAATGAATAACTTGGTTGCCATAGAGTACTGCTGGGAATCTAATCTGAATAGATAATCTTTGGTCCGTACCGGGCAGGGAGAGAGAGCAGTGGTGCTAGATCCGAGTGTTATGGCATCTGATCCCCGCCACCTTCTCCGCGGACGTTAGCCCAAGGTCCGCAGCTATTATTATGTAGTTTTACTTATGCTTAAATTTTAAGTTCTTTTAAGCGTCGCTGTTATATTATATATATTTATCATACCTTATGGTACAATCTTGACTAGAAAAATAGCTTAATAGGCGAAATTAAGATCATCACACTTATATCCCCACCCCCTGCTACTGCCGCGGACCTTGGGCTAACGTCCGCGGAGAAGGTGGCGGGGATCAGATGCCATATGCTACTGCCGCGGACCTTGGGCTAACGTCCGCGGAGAAGGTGGCGGGGATCAGATGCCATAGAGTGTCGAAATTTCCTTAGTTTCCTTGTCAAAATATCCCCGGTTACGCCGAAAATTAACTGTTTATTCGTCTAGTTCGCACGTGTTTTGTTTTTCTTGTTAGTTTTTTACTGATTCATAGATCATTGTTGAATCTTGTAATGCTTGTAATTAAATGTACCTATGCAGAGTTAAATGTTCACCGTCTGGCAACACTGAGAGCATCTTTGCGGGATTTAACTTATTATATTTTAGTCTGTGCTCGGGCTTTCTACTGTAATTAGTTTCTGATTATTCAATTTAATGTATAATTGCTTGATGTTTACTTAGTTCTGTGTTCTATTATGATACCGGCAGGCGATTTTATTCAACCTAGGAGCAAAATATCTGTATCAAGAGTTAGTGAGTTAACCCGTTTAAGATCAGATTACGCATTTCTTTTCCGTTTTCTGGCTATTATCACACGATTTTATTAAGATTAGGGAAGGTAGCCTATATGAAAATCAGAGGGTTAATTGAGGCTGTCTTTACCCTTATAATACGCTCAAATTCCTCAATCCACAATAATATGACGACAAACTATCATAAAAGACCCTAATACGTCAGATCAGATAGTGTTAATGCCGAGTCTAGAAATCCCAAACAAACTAGGCCTACTCATTATTCTCTCTCTCACTATCTATCTATCTATCTATTTATCTATCTATCAATCTATCTAAAACTAATTACTCTCGCTTTCACTATCTATCTGTCTATCTATATATCTACTGTATGTACGCATCTATTTATCTATCGATCTCACAAACTACTCATTACTCTCTCTCTCTCTCTCTCAATCTATCTATTTATATATCTAAGTGTAAATCTATCTATGAATCTCTCAACTCTCTCTCTCTCTCTCTCTCTCTCTCTCTCTCTCACATAGAACAACTACCTGCACAATGGTGCTGATAATTATACTCAATAAATAGGTGTGGAAGTTTACAGCCCATTTGCTCCAGCCCTTCCTGATTTACAATTAAGGGACTAGGTAGGGTGTCACAATGAACAGACTATTGATTATCCATTTATTTATATAGCATAAATTTATTATACGTGGCATTTGTCCTAATAATGATAATGTTTTTAGCTCTTCGTGTCTTCCTTTTCATCCTCTCCCTTCTTTTCCTTTTGGTTCTCCTTTATACTCTTCTTCTTCTTCGTCATTTATCCTCCTCGTCCTCCTCCTTCTCCTGTGAAAAAGGAAAACATTAGTCACACCCCAACATAAGAAGAAAAAACTCTACATAACAAACATTGGGAACCTGATAAAAACACCATATACTTATAAAAACAGACAACATATATAATAAACACCATAGGAGGAGGAGCACATTGTTGACAACGGTTCGCATATAGCTTCATCAGGCCAATGTACTCCAAATATTGAGGTGAAAGATAGGCTATACCAAGTAAACAAAAAATCCAATTATATAGCAGTTTAAAACAATCCCAATAAAAGAAAATAGGATAGCAACTTCAAATAATAAAACTAATACAACTCCGAATAAAAAGAGGAAAGCTATTAACAAAACAAATAAAAATAAAGGACAACCACTAAAAGATGACAACACCAACACCTAATCCTAACAACAGTGTTAGGAAAGCGACTCTAAATAGGTGATGCTGACTGATGGTTAATAATGAGTATGATGTTAGTAAAGATGATTATGGTGACTGATAATGATTTAATTATGAAAAGGATGATTTATATATAATTGCTATGATACTGTATTAGTAATGATGATAGGGTGTTGATACTATCTATGACTATGGTAATAGTAGTGAGATACATTCACTTAATGATATTCACGAGGATGGGTATGTTCTTTCTAGAATCGTCCATGTCATGCTAAATTTAATCAAAGTATCTCCTTGCTTAGGTTCGGTGTGGTACAGTACATCCAATCGTCTTAGTCATAATGTTATATAAATATTATATAATTTGTATGGCTGTAAGTATTTCTTCTATCTATGGCAACAAATATATAAATACAAAAACAAAATTAAATAAAAAAATAATTGACTTCGAAAGATCAATATCGTGTGTGGTACCCCAGGCCAGGGTTAACAGTGCACCAGGATCCAACCATTGATCTACCAGACTCCGAATGATGGCAGTGATAATGGCGCAAGTCGACCATGATAATATAGCGTAGTACAGTCACCTCCGTATGTTCATGGTCCAAAACAGAGGCCGGGTTACGGTGACTTGAGGTACTGGGCAGGGTGATTACAGTGACCAAGTACTACTACTGTTAGTCATGGTAAGCGAGGGTCAAAGCACGAACCATCATATGACCTGTTGGTGAGTCATCCTAGGTCATCACCAGGACACGTAGGATATGGTCACTCGAATACCACACACGATTAACAGTTATTTAGTTAGTTAAAATAAGACTTCAGAGGCTATTAACCCTTTCGGATTACTAAGCCAGCACACTGTAAGTCAAGTACATTTTCTGGAATGGAGCCCCTTATCGAGAACCCCAGTCCCTTGATTAACAGGTAAACACAATAGGTTTTTACGATGTTATTTTTATAATACTAAACGTTTCATAGTTCGGGCTTGGGATAAAATGAGAATGTGGAAATAACTTTGAAAAGTTGACAGAATGAATATATACACCTGAAGAATATGTATAACTTTTGTTCTAGTGATGATGATGACAGGTATGTTTTCCGTGTGGGAAGGAGGGGGGGGGGATAATTAAAGACAAGGAAATGACAGAAAACAAAAATATATATAAAATGGTCAATGCTACTAGGCAAACCCGAGAGAGAGAGTAAGAGAGTGAGAATTAATGAGAGTGAGTGTGTGAGAGGAAAGCAAAGACAACATTGAAAATAGGAAAGAAAAATACACATGATAATAGACCAAAAATAATGATGCAGATAAAAAATACAAAATACCTAAAAATGCCAGCATATGTTACAGATTGCACACCAAATAATTCCAACGCAGAGCTCAAAAAATACGTAGTGTCCACCCTCAAGCCACACAGACAACTGAATACCTCCTACAGAGTACAGATTCTCCGAACTATATGGTATCGAATCAGCTGGCTTCGAATTCACAGAACTAACCATGCATGGCTAGAAATCGGGGTCATAAAAAGTGTATGAGTAAAATTTTTAAAGTGTATAGAATAGATATATATAATCATAGGGTATATTGATGGTGATATACCTTCCTATTCTTAAATACATAAACTTATTGGTTATAATGATAGTGAATTACCTCTGTATCCTTATATGAGATGGGTCTATTTATACTAATATGTCCAATGATTACAGAAGATATTTACAATATGTACTAGAGAGTGTTAACCTAAATAGTATACTAACCCTAATAAATTAACTACAGAGAGAGAGAGAGTGAGAGTGAGTGAGTGAGTCCAGAACCTAAGACAAAGCCAAGTAGTTCGCCGCGCGATTTTCAGGTTCAGAGCTTCATAGGAGAGGGCAGGGCTGCTCGGTCTGAGAGGTTTAATGCCGCGACTCACTATTTGGCAGGTTCGGAATAAAAAGGTGGATTTGGCGCGATTTGCTGACTTAGTGATGAGATCCGAGATTTCAGATTTTAGATTTAGATTTGTAGGCAATTTTTTTTTTCTTATATATAATTATTTGTTATTGGTATCGTTTATTATTTTTTGTTATTACCATTATTACTATTATTATTATTAATATTGTTATAATTATTATTGGTATTATTATTGTTGTTGTTGTTATTACCCTTATTTTTAGTATTTATTTGTATTATTATTATTGAATTATTATATTTGGCAGTTATTATGATTATTATTTGTTTCTCTCTCTCTCTCTCTCTCTCTCTCTGATTAGGCTATTATTATTGATTTATATTTTTGTGATCACAAAATACATGTGATTGTATTATATAATCATTTTTAGAATATATTTATACTTATTACATAATATAACTACACTGTATACGTGTATGAGTTTTACTTTAGCATATAGTTTAGCTAAATGCGAAATTATATAGCTTTCACTCTTTCAATCGCCTTCCACATCCTCTTGTAACGTATATAGTATATTATTGGAGAGCTACATAGAGTTATGTCAGTACACAGACTGCACAGACCTTGCGGTCCCTACTAGGCAGTCTGTCTTAATCCTAAAATGGGAGTTGCTACAAAGTGGATGGTAAAGGCAGTTGCTACAAAGTGGATGGTAAAGGCAGACAAGCAGAAGGCTCTCTCCCCACCCACCGCATCCTCCGACCTTGGGTCAGCATGAAAATAATTTAGTTGGGTATAGGCATACAGGCCCCTCAACAGAATGATAGCATTTCTACTGGGAAATTCATAGTAAAGAAGTTGAGAAATATTGTACACTACTGACGGTTAACCCAACATTTTATTATTACTTTTGTTTCTACTTTTTTTTTTTTTTTTTTTTTTTTTGTACCTAAAATACTCTAAACCTCCTTGAAATGGATGTCTACCCTCTTTTCGAATGTGTCAATTGTATTGCATTGCACAACTTTCTCTGGCAATTTATGAGAGAGAGAGATTGATAGATAGATAGATAGATAGATATATAGATAAAAAGAGAGATAGATTTAGATACTAATAAAATGCACTTTCTATGAGTCTTCTGTCTGTCTGTTTGCGTGAGAGTGAGTGAGTTGAGAGTGCGAGAGATTAAGAGAGAGAGAGAGAGTGAGTGCAGAACCTAAGATATACGTCCTTCCTATTCTTATATTCATAAAATAATTGGATATAATGATAGTGAATTACCTCTACATCCTTATATGAAATGGGTCTATTAATACTAATATATCCAATGATTACAGAAAATATTGTTTTTATTATTTGTTTACACCAACCAACTTCACATCTAAACTCAATTAATGAAATCAACAAATACGTGTGGCACTCCGAGGACTCGAACCTAGGATACTCATATCGAAATTCAGCGCACTATGCATTATGCTAACCCTAATAAATTAACTACAGAGAGAGAGAGAGAGAGAGAGAGAGAGAGAGAGAGTGAGAGTGAGTGAGTCCAGAACCTAAGACAAAGCCAAGTAGTTCCCCGCGCGATTTTCCGGTTCAGAGCTTCGTAGGAGAGGGCTGCTCGATCTGAGAGGTTTAATACCGCGACTCACTATTTGGTAGGTGCCGACTAAAAATGTTGATTTGGAAGGATTTGCTGCCTTGGTTCTGAGAATCGATATTTCAGATATTATATTCATATATTTACTTTTATATTTTTGTATTATAATTCTATTATTATTATTGTTGCTATTATTATTATAACTATATTTAATTATTATTTTTATTATTTTTATTATTGTTATTATTATTATTATTATTTCTATTAGTGCTATTATTATTATTTCTATCGTTGTTATTTCTATATATTTATCATTATTGTTAGTATTATCATTTCTATTATTATGATTTACATTATTACTATTCTCTCTCCCTCTCTCTCTCTCTCTCTCTCTCTCTGATAATTATTATTGTTGTATTTGTGATCACGAAATGCCTGTGATTGTGTTATATAATCATTATTTGAATATATTTATACTTATTATATATACGTATAACTATTGCTGTATGAATTTGTCTTTAACATATTATATTAGCTATATGCGATATTATAGTTTCCATTCTTGTAATCGTCTTCAACATCCTTATGTAACTAAAATGCCCCAGAACGAGAAGCCCACCACGGAAGCCACAAGCGAACACCACCAGGAAACGGGAACAGAAACACCCGAAGGAAAGGCCCACAGAACGAAAGGACCAGGTGACCAAGCCAACCAGTTAAGATAGGCCGAAGCCCGCAGGGCTAAGCAGCTCCAAACCACACCTGCCTATCCCTTCTAACTACTGACCCTTCCCCCACCTCGCGTATACACTACCCCTCGTGTCCTACACCTCTACCTACATGATGATGAACATGAATACACCTTAATTTAATAAACCCATGCCCTGTCCCTAGGTTGAGCCAATGCCAACCAGTTCAGACAGGCCTAAATCTATATATGTTTTTCCATCCAAGAAGTAATCTGTTAACCCCCTGTCTTGCCAGACTAAGTTTCTGAAGACCAACCACCCCCATAAATCTATGTATGTGCTTCCGTCCGAGAAGTAATATGTTAACCCCCTAAAATACCTTGTCTTGCCAGACTAAGTTTCTGAAGACCAACCGCCCCCATAAATCTATGTATGTTCTTCCATCCAAGAAGTAATCTGTTAAAACCCCATGTCATAATTGATAAGAAACTATGATACCCACGGATACACCAGTGTATGTATAACCATATTTCCTGTAAGACCTAGACAGAAATGACTGCAGATGTTAGCCACCATGCAGTACCTCTAATTCTTACCCCAACCAGAGATTGTATACACCTCCCTCTGTTACCATTGTCTCGACGCCTTTCCACCACGAAACAATACCGAAGCTACCCCTACGAACTGCCGCTTTCTTTGGTATATATGTCATAGAAAACGCAGTTCCCGGGAACAACTAGAATCAGCAAGAAATAGTGTCAGAGTAACAGTGTCCATAACCATCGTATTGACGAGTAATAATGCACCATGTTTTTCTCTACTTTTATCCACATTCAAGCACACACCTACAGTTAACCTCCTCTTCCCCACAGCCCACAGTCCACATGATTCTATAATTTCCAAACTCATATACCACCACTTATTGCTCATCCCCCGGTAGCGTTTGGCTAACGTACCTTCCCTGTCATTACCCCCCAGGCTACGATACCCACTGTAGCCTAATGCCAGCCCTATGCCCAGAGACCTTAGGGTCAAACTCCCACGTAACCCCCCTTAACCCTCTCCCTCTCGTTAACCCCCCCACGCTCCTCGACTCCCTTCCGACCTAGCCTCTCCAGCATACCCCCTGAATATCCTTAACTTTTCCGTTACTAACATTCTCAAGCCTTTTGTATATATACTCCTATCCAGCCTACCTTCCCCCAGTAGAAAGGAACACCATTAGAACTTTACTAACCCTTTGCATGCCATCTATTCCCTCACAACCCATTCACAACCCTGTACCAAATGATCGTCCGTGCGAGGCTAGCCGCCTCACCACTGACTAACTTCTATTGCCATACTTCCAGATCAATGTGGCAGAGTTAGCACCAGTCTCCACCACATCCAACCACCCATGCAATTAACAACCCAACCAAGTAAACCAGCTGATCAAGGCACCTTCGGTTTTGGTATTACGAACACCCACATCTGTCTCATAAACAGAGGGTTATTACAAACCCTTGTAATATGGCAAGCCCCCAGCCACAGCCGCCCCGACAACCATCACAGAGAGGGGGCGCGCTCCTACCCCTTTCACCCACCCGAGGAGGGAGACCCCGACCCCTGCGGAGGCATACCTGACCCCTGTTTTGACTTCCGGGTCATTGCCAGGTAGCCCAGGAATTATTCCTATCACTGAACTAACCATGTATAACTAACACCCTGACTAACCTCTATTAACCCACGATAACCCATTAACCTTTCTTGCACACTCCAATAACCAAATTAGCACCTCAGCTATACCATAGAATGAAGACTGAACAATCTAAGAGAGACGCCCCTATCACAGCTGTCCCAAACCTCCTCGCAAAGTAGATCCAGTCTCTCTCCCCTGAATACTTCCAATATAGCCAAAATAGTACCTCTTACTAAGGCTCAGTTATATCAAATTATGAAGGCTCCATACCGCCATGTGCCACAACAGTAATCACCCCCTTACCTAGTTCCCGTATCCATTGAGAGCTCAATAAGTCCATCAAAACTCGAGATCCCTATGGCCTACAGGGTCCAAAACCGCCCCTATAAATCAAGCTCCAGCCCCCAGTAAAATAAGTTGAAAGATAGACACCAACCAGTGGCTGGCCCCTTAAGTTGACCTCTAGCTCTGCCCTTGTGTTGTTCCTGAGAATTGAGTTCCAGAGCCGGCAGACTCCATGGCAGATTGAGATAGAAGCATCTGTCCACGTAAAAAACATCTACGTGCACCTTATAACCTTCACATAAACCAGTGGGTATATAAGAGTGTAGCCAGCAACGATCGCCAAGAGATCCGTCTTGAGAACTTCTACATATGGACCATCTGGACGGCCGCGGAACCAGTCGCTAGCCCCCAACCTCACGGACGCAAGATAACCAGGACCAGACCAATCAAATACGACCCAAGATTCACTCTATCAGTACTACAGTGTTACAGTGCTATGTAGAGATTCACTTATTAATATTTCTACGAAGTGGCTATATCTTTGTCCCAGTGTAATTCATATATGACCATTCCATTAGGAAGTGCTAAGCGTATCAGTGTTTATTAATTAACAGGCGATATTAACTCTCGTAATTACTCATATATCCAGATATTAATACATAACCGTGAAACCCTAGTGATATCTGATGTTCGCCCACTGATTTGCGTTCTATGTGTTTCTGATACAAGAATATAAAACTTAGATCAGTACCCCCTCAGGTTACAAGAATTCCCGTGCTCTAAAATACGCGTGTCTAATCTAGTCTATGAATTACTCCTTGTGCACCAGAGCTACTAGTGATAAATCTAACATTGAATATGAATCTATAAGTAATTGTTATGCCCTGTTTTTCTACAGGTTTAACTTGGGTAATGTGAGTTCTGAATGACTGGGTATAGAAGGCTGAATGCACAATACAAGGTATGAGGAATAGAGAACACAAAATAAACACACGGTAACACGACACAAGTTCACGTTTATTGAAATAAAGAAATAAAGAGCATAGAAAGATAGTTATATTCGCACAAAACAAATGATAGAAGGGAACTGCTAGCATTAGCGGATCTGGATGGAGCCTAGTCTCCCACTTCCAACGTTCAGGTATATTCTTCTGATCACGGGTTTAATTAGCAAGTTTATATTTTACTGGAAGACCTCAATATATTCGTATAATTCAATGTCACTGATTTTACCTCTTGCTGGCTGGTCGCGTGCCCACGTAGCAACTCACAGTTAGGATTAGACACGCGTATATTATAGAACACGGGAATCTCTAGTAACCTCATGGGGGTACTGAACTAAGTTTGATATTCTTAAGGCAGAAATATGTAGAACACAAATCAGTGGGCGAACGTTAGATATCACTAGAGTTTTAATATCTGAATAAGGTAATTACGAGAGTCAAGGTCGCCTGTTAATTAAAAAGCACTGATCGCTTAGTACGTCCCAAATGGAATGGTTAAATATGAATTACACTGGGCAAGGTCTTAGCCACTTTATAGAAAGTTAATAAGTGAGTATCAAGCTAGTACTATAACACTTAGTACTAGTAACATGAATCTTGAATCGTATGGGTAGATCTGGTCCTGGTTATCTTGCTTCCGGTGATGTTGGGGGCTAACGACTGGTTCCTCGGCCGTCCAGATGGTCCAAAATGTAGGAAGTTCTCAAGTCGGATCTCTTGATGATCGTTGCTGGCTACACACTTATATACCCACGAATTTGTGTGAAGGTTATAAGGTGCACGTTAGGACTTGTACATGGACAGATGCTTCTATCAGTCTTCTCTGCCACGGAGTCTGCCGGATCTGGAATCTCTCAACTCCGGAACAACACAAGGGCAGAGCTAGAGGTAAACTGCAGGGTAGTGACCACTGGTTGGTGTCTAGCTTTCAACTGATTTGACTGGGGGCGGGAGTTAGATTTATAGGCTCGGTTCTGGACCCTGTAGACAGTAGGGATCTCGAGTCTTATGGACTTAATTGAGCTCTCAATAGATATGGGGACTAGGTAAGATGGTATTTACTGTTGTGGCACAGGGCGATAGGAAGCCTTTATATTTTCATATAACTGAGCCTTAGTAAGAGGTACTATTTTGGCTATACTGGACGTATTTAGGGGAGAGAGACTGGATCTACTTTGCGAGGAGGATGGGGACAGCTGTGATAGGAGCGTCTCTCTAGATTGTTCAATCTTCATTCTATGGTATAGCTGAGGTGCTAATTTAGTGATCAGAGCATGCAAGAAAGGTAAATGGTTTATTGTGAGTTAATAGAGGTTAGTAAAGGTGTTAGTCATTCATGGTTAGTTCATCGATAGGAAGAATTCCTGTGCTACCTGGCAATGACTCGAAAGTCAAAACAGGGGCCAGGTATACCTCCGCGGGGGTGGGGGTCTCCCTCCTCGGGTGGGCAAAAAGGGGGAGCTGGGCGCCCTCTCTCTGATATAGTCGTACGGCGGCTGTGGCTAGGGGCTTGCCATATCACCAGTGTTTGTAATAACCCTCTGTGTATGAGACAGATGTGAGTGTCTTTAATACCAAAACCGAAGGTGCCTTAACTAGCTGGTTTTACTCGGCTGGTTGTTAATTGTAGAGTTTGCTGGATATGGTGGAGACTGGGTTGCTAACTCTGCCACATTTATCTGGAAGTATGGCAATAGAAGTTAGTTACTGGCGGGGCGGCTAGCCTCGCACCGACGACCATTGGGTGCAGGGTTGTGAATGTGTTGGAAGAGAATAGATGGCATGCAAGGGGCTAGTAAAGTTCTAATGTTGTTCTGGCCTACTAAGTGAAGGTAGGCTGGATAGGAGTATATATAAAAGGTTGGAGAGCGTTAGTAACGGACAATTCAAGGATCTTCAAGAGGTATGAGAGAGAGGCTAGGTCGGACAAGAGTCGAGAAGCGCGGGTGTCTTAATGAGAGGGGGGGGAGAGTTCAAGGGCTACAGGGAAATTTTGCCCCTAAGGTCCCTGGGCGTGGGGGTGGCATTAGGCTACAATTGATATGGAAGTTTGAAAAGGCAGTAGAATACGTTAGCCAAATGCTACCGGGGAATGCAACTATGGGGTGGTATAGGAGTCTGGAAAAGATAGAGTTATGTGATCAGTCCGAGGGTTATGGATACTATTAGTTGGCCCTGGGAACTGCGTTTTCTATTAAATATAAATACAGCAACAGCGGCAGTTCGTAGGGGTACTTAGTTATTGTTTCGGGGTACTTATGACAGATACTGATAACCAGGTTATCTTATATAATCTCTGGTTGGGGTAAGAGGTGTAAGACACGAAGTAAATTGGCGTAGTGTGGACTGTGGATACGAAGGAGGCAAGGGGAAGACGTATGACAATTGTGGAAAGTAAATGGAAAAAGGTGAACACAATGGCGGATAAAATACTTAACCTAAGGATTGCATACATCGATGAACGATGACATTATAGTCGTCGTCCTAATAAGGTGATGAAACCTGGTTGATCTGTACTTGGCACAATACGACACAAGGACACTGCCGCTATGTCGCATCAATGCTGGTGGCAGTTAATATTATAGACTTAGTTACTAGAGGAACAATGCAAGGGGTGACTGAGCACGGGTTACACATATCTATACTCGTCATGGAAAATGATATAAGAGGTCTAGGGACAAGCGTGGGTGTTTGAACTTCTAAGATATATAACATCTACTTCTCGGATGCAAGAACATACATAGATATAATTATGGCTGTCTGATGTGTTGGCATTGGCTCAACGTCGGGACAGGCATGGGTGTTTTTAATATGAATGTATATTCCTGTTCATCATCTTTGTAGCAAGGACAGTGCCGCTATGTCGTATCAATGCTGGTGGCAGTTAATATTATAGACTTAGTTACTAGAGGAACAATGCAAGGGGCGACTGAGCACGGGTTACACATATCTATACTCGTCATGGAAAATGATATACGGGGACTAGGGACAGCGTGGGTGTTTTAACTTCTAAGATATATAACATCTACTTCTCGGATGCAAGAACATACATAGATATAATTATGGCTGTCTGATGTGTTGGCATTGGCTCAACGTCGGGACAGGCATGGGTGTTTTTAATATGAATGTATATTCCTGTTCATCATCTTTGTAGTTAATAAGTGTACGTGAGGTGTGGAAAATGGTTAGTTTAGAAAAGGTAAATGGGTGTGTCCTGGAGCTGTTTAGCCCTGCGGGCTTGGGCCTGTCTGGAATGGCGGGCTCGGTCAGCTGGTCCTTTCGTTCTGTGGACCTTTCTTCCGGGTGTTTCTGTGTGGTGTTCGCTCGTGGCTTCTGTGGTGGGCTTCTTGTTCTGGGGCATTTTACTTCCCTCTCCTTCATTATAGGCTCGTCCTCGAGCCTCAAGGGTGAAGTAAAAAGAAGCATAGTGATGGTGGGTCATTTTCAGGGTATTTAGAAAGTTCCACCAAACACGAGAGCGACGGTCAGGTTTCTTTTGCAGGTCAATGTATACCTGTAAGAATGTGTCCTCTGTGTTGTGGCGGGCGGCTGCCCGGGCTTGGTGTGGGTGTGGTACACGGGCCAAGTGTCCAGTGGGGGTCTTTACTTTAACCTTTCGTATGAATGGTTTGTAGCTTTCCCCCGTGGGGGTCGGAGTGAGGTGTGTGGGATTGACAGGAAGTCTGTTTAGTGTGGTGAATGGGTTACTAACCGAAAGGGGATTCGCGCGTGACAACAGGGCTGGGGATGAAGGGGGAATGTAAGTCTGGGTTTTATTTGGTTTTCTTAGGCGGTGTTGTAGGTTGGGAATATATAGTGAGGCAATGCGCAAAATCGGTGTAGGTAAGGTGGGTGAAGGAGGTGTGTGGGAAGGAGGGGGTGTGTGTGTTGTGTGGCTTGGGTCCTTAGTGTCAGAACGGGGTGTTATTTTTGTATCGCTGTCTTTAAATCTGATGGGTCTGTTGATTATTCTACCTCTGGCGGTCCTGGTGGGAAGGTAGATGTTTGTCGTGGGACTTGAGTCGCTCGACGATGTTTTATAGTGAGGGGAAGCATGTTTAATAGGTAAATGACATGTGGGAGTTTTCTCGGGGGTGACTTTGTGGCGTGGTTTCTTAGGGGGTGGGTGGTTGGGGGTTGGGTGAGATGAGGAGGTTGGTCGGTGTGTGGGGGGGGTGGTGGGGATCGTGGAGGGGAAAGGGGCGGATGCGGGGGGGGCTAGACGGGAGGGTAAGGAGTGTAGATTTAAGTTGGAGGGTTGGGGGTAGGGGCGTGTGTTGTTTGATGAGGTTGGTGATTTGCTGGTGATTATTCGTCTTCTTTCCCTTTGTGGGGGAGAATTCGACGAAGAAGAAGAAGAGGAGGAGGAGGATAGTGGTCTGGCAGCCCTACGGAACTTGGTTAGTAGGGTGTGTTTTCTGGAGGTTTTAAACGATGTTTGTCGTGGGCGTAAGTTGTAGCGTGAGGTTACTGAGGTAGATTGTGTGGTGCGGTTGGGTGTGTACTTGGTTTGGGGTGGCGGTGGTGGTTTTCTCACTGTGGTGCCTGGTGGAGGTATGTCAGGGCTAGACGGGAGGGTTTCTGTTGTGGTCGGGGTTGTGGGTGGAGGTTTTTGTACTTGGATAAGTTGGGGAGGAATTTGACTATCAGAAGTGAAAGAAGGTGTCATGGTGGAAGAGGGTGTGATATTGGGGGCTTGAGGTTTGTGGAGGTTAGTTGGGGGGGTATGGTGAGAAAAGATTTGTCGGTTCGGTGCTGGAGGGCTTAGGTCCTTAGGGGTTTGTATGGGAATATTCGTAGCCTGAGTGAGGGGGTGAGTAGGGGTGTTTAATTTAGGGTCGGACGTATGGGGTGGGGTAATGTCTTGTGGCTTTAGAGGTTTAAACGCTCGGACGAATCTAGTTCGGAGCGTGCGAGTTACGCCGTGATAATCGATGGTGACTTGAAAGGCATTTGGGACTTGTATTACGGTGTAGGGTCCGACATAGCGAGGGCCTAACTTGTTGGTGATAGGGAGGTTGGCTACCATTACGGTGTCATGGATGGCGAAAGGGTTTTTTTCATCGATGTTATCAGTTTTGGTGTCTTGACAGATCTGGGCGGTATGGAGGGTGTTTTGCAGATGTTGCAATGGGTCAATTGTGGAGGTGGTGGAGGGAAGGTGAGCGTGGTGGTGGAATGGCAGTAACAGGGGGGGTACACCGTAAACACGTTCATGAGGGGAAATACCGTCTTCCCGAGGACAGGTGTTCATACCCCACTGTATCATCTTTAGTTGTGATGGCCAGTCTGAGGTATTAAGAGCAATCATTCTTGTACGTAACTGGTTGTTGATGGTGCGATGGCTGCGTTCGCAGATAGCATTTCCTTGAGGCCAGTACGGGGATGAGTGTTTAATCTTGATACCGCATTGTTGGGTGAATTGTTGCCAAACGTGTCCACTAAACTCGGGGGCATTGTCCGATAGAAGAGCAAGGGGAAGGCCGAATATAGGGAACACTTCGGTGGCAAGCAGTGTGGCGACTGTGGTGGCTGTGTGGTCTTTAACTGGGCAGGCTATTAGAAATTTTGAATATACGTCTACAAATGTGACGATATAGCGGTTGCCAGCGTAAGAAGGGAACGGGCCCATGATGTCGAGGGATAGGACTTGGAACGGTTTGTTGGCAGAAATGGTACCAACTGGGCCTGGGGTGCGTGATCTATCCTTTCCCAATAAACACGGTTTGCAGGATTCTGTCACTCGTTGTGCAATTTTGGAGGGGTTGGGGGTCCAGTATTGGTCTGTGAAGATCTTTAACATTTTCTTTTGTCCAAGGTGTATGCCGTTTCCCTCGTGGATGGCAATCATGTAGTCGTGGGCTATGGTGGGGTCCAAGATTATGTGACCAGTGTCTGTGGCAAGTTGATCTCCCCAGCGAGTCAGTCTCCTGAAGACGTTTAACGGTATCCAGGGGGTCTGATTCGTGCTTCCCAAGATTGAATTAGGGAGGGGGCTGGGGGGGCATTCTGTCGGGAGGTGGGGGTAGATACCAATTGAGTGTTTTGTAAGGCGGCTAGGTTGGTGGGGGGTCTTTTGGTACTGGCAAACGTGACAGGGCATCTGCATTAGTATGGAGTTTGCCGGGACGATATTGTATTGTAAAGTCGTAGTCCTCTAGTGTCTCTCTCCAACGTACCAAAATGGCTGAGTTGGTTTCGCACCTACGCAGCCATTGTAAAGATTGATGGTCGGTAATTATTTCGAGCTTTGCGCCTAACACAAATGACCGGAAGTGGCTGAGTGCCCAAATGATCCCTAAGCACTCTCTCTTGGTGGCTGCGTAATTCTGTTGGGGTGGGGTAAGTGTGTAGCTGGCATACGCTATCACATGTTCCTTTCTATCTCTGAATTGAGCTAATACTGCACCTATGGCGTACAGAGATACGTCGGTATAAAGACGGAAAGGTTTCTGGTAGTCAGGGAAAACGACAATAGGGGCTTGGATTAGCTTTTGCTTCAAAGTGTTAAACGCGAGGTCTCTTTCAGGTGTCCAGGCGAACGGGGTGTCTTTGTGGGTAAGTTGGTGGAGGGGTCTGGCTATGGTGGCAAAGTGGGGGACGAAACGTCTGTAGTACGTGGCTAAACCTAGAAACGAACGTATTCCTTTAACCGTGGTGGGTGGGGTTTGGTTTTGTATGGCTTGAAGTTTCTTTGGGTCTGGCGCAATACCATGTTCAGATATCACGTGTCCGAGAAAATCTACCTTATTCCGGGCAATCACGCACTTTGAGGGTTTTAATTTCAACCCGGCGGCTCGGATTCTTTGCAGGACTTGTCTCAACCTGAGGAGGTGTTCTTCCCAGGTTGGAGAGTACACAATAATATCGTCCAGATAGGCTAGGCAGGTTTCCCAGGTTAGGCCATGCAATACCGTTTCCATCAAACGGGAGAAAGTGGCGGGTCCGTTACAGAGGCCAAAAGGTAGGACGTTAAATTCATAGTGATGGCCACCACTAGTGGAAAATGCTGTTTTCTTTTGGTCCTCGGCCTTGATAGGCACTTGCCAATACCCTGCTTGCAAGTCGAGGGTAGTGAACCATTTGGATCCGTATAGGGAGTCAAGGGAATCGTCTATTCGGGGTAAGGGCGTAGCGTCTTTAATGGTTATGTCATTTAACCTCCTGTAATCGACGCAAAAACGGGTTGTCCCATCTTTCTTTTTGACTAAGACAACAGGGGAAGACCAGGGGCTAATGGACGGGGTGGCAATCCCGGCCTCTAACATTTCCTGGACTTGGCGTTCCTCTTCCTGACGTTGTATGGGGTTCTTTCTACGGGACGGTTGTCGTATGGGGGGGCCTGTGGTGTTAATGATGTGTTATTCTACATCCGTCTGTCCGATTTCGGTGGGTTGTTGGGCAAAGACGTCACTGAATTCCATCAGTAGGTCGTACATGCCGTTCTTTTGGTGGTCAGATAGTGTCTCAGGAAGAGGGGGCAATTGGAGGCTGGTAGGGGTGTCGTTACAATGTATGGGGAGGTCATCGAAAGTTTCGAGGTCTCCTATAATGAGACCTTTCGGTAATGTCAGGGGTTCCTCTGAGATATTAGCCACGAGAATGTGGTTGATACGAGGGGGATGATGGCGGGTTGTAAGAGGCAGCGATGGGGGTTGGGGGATGTGTTAGTGGGGGAAAATACCATGTGAGTTTGGGGTATGGGCCGCAGGTTCACCCATTTTTGATGGTGGGGGGGAATTTGGCATTTATCCTGAACTACCGCTGGGCTAATAATGGTGGGGGATTGACTGGCGAGCAGGTGCTTGGTACTTATAAGGGGGGCAAGGTCACTTTGGTGGGGGTCACGCGTGAGGGGGGGATTAACGGCGCGTGTGAGAGGATCAGTGGGGCGCGGTGTGAGGGGTTTAGAAAACGGGATTTGTTGGAGGGACTGCGGAGGGTTGGTGGGGGGAGCGTTGTCGGTGGCAGTAACGGTTTGTTTGGAGGTTATCTGGGGTTGGTGGGTTTGTCTGTCATGAGGGGGTGAGTCAAGTGTGGGGTTTTGAAGTTTATTAGGGGTGTGAATTGTGGGGGGGTGGAAGGGAGCTACTGACGAAAAACTGTCACAAGGGGGATTGGGGGGGTGGTGGAATAGCTGGGCATTTCTGGGGGCATGGTGGGAACATGGTTGTGTCCCTCGGTCGGCACGCGTGAGGGGGGGATTAACGGCGCGTGCGGGCGGTTCAGAAGGGTGTGAGGTGAGCGAGTTAGAAAACGGGATTTGCTGGGGGGACTGCGGAGGGTTGGTGGGGAAAAAGTTAGGTGTAGAACATGGGTTATTGGTGTAGGACTGGTGTATTGATTTGGGGTTGTTAACATTTCTGGGGGCATGGGGGAAACATTGTTGGGTACATTGGTCGGCATTTTCTCTGGAAACATGTGTACATAAACATTGGATAGAATTAGGGTTACATATATCAGAGTCTGTCCTGAAAACATGGGAGGATTTATGCTGGACAGAGTTACGAGAATTGAGGGGATTACCGAGGGGGAGTTGCTTGGACTTGTCTTCTTTCGTTTGTTGAGGCATTTTTTTACTGAATTGAGTGAGGTTTTGAGAGATCTCGGGGCAAGGGGAGGTTTTAGGAGTAACCTTAGTGCTAGCTGCAACTTGGTAACCCTGAATCAGGTTTTGTTGAGGGGGAGGTTGTTTTTTCTTTTTGGGAATGGGTTTCTGCGTGATTGGTTTGTCAGAGGCTTTGGGCTGGAATTTGTTTTTGAATGAGATCAGCCTTTGGCCGCAGTCAATCTGGGCCTCTAGTTTTTGAAGGAGGTCAAGTCCAAGGAAACCATCATAATGTTTACAGTTGGAGGAAAATACTGTAAATGTGTGATAACAACGAGCATGGGGGCCAGGAGTGGTTACTGATAGGGGTAAAGTGTCTCCTAGGAGATTTAAGTAAGTATCAGCAGCTGAGATGAGTTCTGTTTTGGTGTTTAACAAAGGGCCAAATCGTCGGGGATGTTTTTCATAGTAAGATTTGAACAAACATGACTTGGCAGCTCCCGTGTCGATTAGCAAGCGGACAGGAATGTCCTTGATTTTGGCCATGTAATAAATGGGGGCAGTGCGACTAGTTATGGCGTCCCCCGCCGAGCCCATCGTGGGCGGGGGATACTTTAAAAATCCTGAGGGTCGGTATCTACCTCTTCCAGGGTTTCCTCGGTATCGTCTGAGGTCATGGTATGGGGGGCAATTTCTTCCTCTTGTCCCCACTCCTCTTCATTTACAGAAATGCGAGGAGTAGAGGGGCGAGGTTTGGCAGAGTCACGAATTTGGTGGAGGGCACACTGAGCATTACAGGCAGGGAAATCATAGGGGTTGATAATGACTAAGGTAGGGTTTTTACTTTGGTAGGTGTTGTAGTTGCTGTTCCGGTTGAAGATTCTGCGTGGCTGGGACGGTTGGAACCGGGGTCTACTGGGTTGGGGCTTGCCGGAAGGGTAGGTGGGTCTGTTGTTGAAAGATGAGGCTGGGTAGGCATTCTTGGGGTTTTGGTGGTTGGTTTGCTGCGGGTGCGTGGGAAACCTCTTGATTGCAGCGATTTGGGTGGGTGCTTCTGTGCGCACGGCCAAAATACGTCGGATCGTGATGAGGTCTTTTTTGTAACCGACGAAATCGTGCACCCGGAAATGGTCTTTTACTGCTGAGGGCAATATCGACACAAGGTTGACCAGAATTTGCTGTTCTTGTTGGATTTTGGTCAACGTGGGGAAAGAATTTTTTATGTGTTGGGCAAGCTTACTGACTGTGGCATCTAGATCGCCTTCGAATTTCGTGTCTAGGATACGGGTGTGGGCCACGAAAACGCCCAACGAAGGTTTAATGGCTTCTATCACTATTGTGCGAAATTCGTTCCAGGTGAGATCAGGGCGCACTTGATAGGCCACCAGGGAAACGGCTTTTCCCAGGTGTGGTAATGTTACGGCTATTTTATGTGCGTCCGTGGTATAAGTAATGTCAAGTAAGGGTTTCACTATGTCCATGAATACTTCGATCCCATAATTTGTTTCATCCTAATTTTGGATGAAAACGTGGTTAGGTTGCGCCATGATGTTCTCGTGTTCTAGCTGTTCCAAACTTGCAATGTAATGCAACCTTTTATCCGAATCAAGAACCACCGCTGCCGCCAATGTTATGCCCTGTTTTTCTACAGGTTTAACTTGGGTAATGTGAGTTCTGAATGACTGGGTATATAAGGCTGCATGCACAATACAAGGTATGAGGAATAGAGAACACAAAATAAACACACGGTAACACGACACAAGTTCACGTTTATTGAAATAAAGAAATAAAGAGCATAGAAAGATAGTTATATTCGCACAAAACAAATGATAGAAGGGAACTGCTAGCATTAGCGGATCTGGATGGAGCCTAGTCTCCCACTTCCAACGTTCAGGTATATTCTTCTGATCACGGGTTTAATTAGCAAGTTTATATTTTACTGGAAGACCTCAATATATTCGTATAATTCAATGTCACTGATTTTACCTCTTGCTGGCTGGTCGCGTGCCCACGTAGCAACTCACAGTTAGGATTAGACACGCGTATATTATAGAACACGGGAATCTCTAGTAACCTCATGGGGGTACTGAACTAAGTTTGATATTCTTAAGGCAGAAATATGTAGAACACAAATCAGTGGGCGAACGTTAGATATCACTAGAGTTTTAATATCTGAATAAGGTAATTACGAGAGTCAAGGTCGCCTGTTAATTAAAAAGCACTGATCGCTTAGTACGTCCCAAATGGAATGGTTAAATATGAATTACACTGGGCAAGGTCTTAGCCACTTTATAGAAAGTTAATAAGTGAGTATCAAGCTAGTACTATAACACTTAGTACTAGTAACATGAATCTTGAATCGTATGGGTAGATCTGGTCCTGGTTATCTTGCTTCCGGTGATGTTGGGGGCTAACGACTGGTTCCTCGGCCGTCCAGATGGTCCAAAATGTAGGAAGTTCTCAAGTCGGATCTCTTGATGATCGTTGCTGGCTACACACTTATATACCCACGAATTTGTGTGAAGGTTATAAGGTGCATGTTAGGACTTGTACATGGACAGATGCTTCTATCAGTCTTCTCTGCCACGGAGTCTGCCGGATCTGGAATCTCTCAACTCCGGAACAACACAAGGGCAGAGCTAGAGGTAAACTGCAGGGTAGTGACCACTGGTTGGTGTCTAGCTTTCAACTGATTTGACTGGGGGCGGGAGTTAGATTTATAGGCTCGGTTCTGGACCCTGTAGACAGTAGGGATCTCGAGTCTTATGGACTTAATTGAGCTCTCAATAGATATGGGGACTAGGTAAGATGGTATTTACTGTTGTGGCACAGGGCGATAGGAAGCCTTTATATTTTCATATAACTGAGCCTTAGTAAGAGGTACTATTTTGGCTATACTGGACGTATTTAGGGGAGAGAGACTGGATCTACTTTGCGAGGAGGATGGGGACAGCTGTGATAGGAGCGTCTCTCTAGATTGTTCAATCTTCATTCTATGGTATAGCTGAGGTGCTAATTTAGTGATCAGAGCATGCAAGAAAGGTAAATGGTTTATTGTGAGTAATAGAGGTTAGTAAAGGTGTTAGTCATTCATGGTTAGTTCATCGATAGGAAGAATTCCTGTGCTACCTGGCAATGACTCGAAAGTCAAAACAGGGGCCAGGTATACCTCCGCGGGGGTGGGGGTCTCCCTCCTCGGGTGGGCAAAAAGGGGGAGCTGGGCGCCCTCTCTCTGATATAGTCGTACGGCGGCTGTGGCTAGGGGCTTGCCATATCACCAGTGTTTGTAATAACCCTCTGTGTATGAGACAGATGTGAGTGTCTTTAATACCAAAACCGAAGGTGCCTTAGCTAGCTGGTTTTACTCGGCTGGTTGTTAATTGTAGAGTTTGCTGGATATGGTGGAGACTGGGTTGCTAACTCTGCCACATTTATCTGGAAGTATGGCAATAGAAGTTAGTTACTGGCGGGGCGGCTAGCCTCGCACCGACGACCATTGGGTGCAGGGTTGTGAATGTGTTGGAAGAGAATAGATGGCATGCAAGGGGCTAGTAAAGTTCTAATGTTGTTCTGGCCTACTAAGTGAAGGTAGGCTGGATAGGAGTATATATATAAAAGGTTGGAGAGCGTTAGTAACGGACAATTCAAGGATCTTCAAGAGGTATGAGAGAGAGGCTAGGTCGGACAAGAGTCGAGAAGCGCGGGTGTCTTAATGAGAGGGGGGGGAGAGTTCAAGGGCTACAGGGAAATTTTGCCCCTAAGGTCCCTGGGCGTGGGGGTGGCATTAGGCTACAATTGATATGGAAGTTTGAAAAGGCAGTAGAATACGTTAGCCAAATGCTACCGGGGAATGCAACTATGGGGTGGTATAGGAGTCTGGAAAAGATAGAGTTATGTGATCAGTCCGAGGGTTATGGATACTATTAGTTGGCCCTGGGAACTGCGTTTTCTATTAAATATAAATATCAGCAACAGCGGCAGTTCGTAGGGGTACTTAGTTATTGTTTCGGGGTACTTATGACAGATACTGATAACCAGGTTATCTTATATAATCTCTGGTTGGGGTAAGAGGTGTAAGACACGAAGTAAATTGGCGTAGTGTGGACTGTGGATACGAAGGAGGCAAGGGGAAGACGTATGACAATTGTGGAAAGTAAATGGAAAAAGGTGAACACAATGGCAGATAAAATACTTAACCTAAGGATTGCATACATCGATGAACGATGACATTATAGTCGTCGTCCTAATAAGGTGATGAAACCTGGTTGATCTGTACTTGGCACAATACGACACAAGGACACTGCCGCTATGTCGCATCAATGCTGGTGGCAGTTAATATTATAGACTTAGTTACTAGAGGAACAATGCAAGGGTGACTGAGCACGGGTTACATATCTATACTCGTCATGGAAAATGATATAAGAGGTCTAGGGACAAGCGTGGGTGTTTGAACTTCTAAGATATATAACATCTACCTCTCGGATGCAAGAACATACATAGATATAATTATGGCTGTCTGATGTGTTGGCATTGGCTCAACGTCGGGACAGGCATGGGTGTTTTTAATATGAATGTATATTCCTGTTCATCATCTTTGTAGCAAGGACAGTGCCGCTATGTCGTATCAATGCTGGTGGCAGTTAATATAGACTTAGTTACTAGAGGAACAATGCAAGGGGCGACTGAGCACGGGTTACACATATCTATACTCGTCATGGAAAATGATATACGGGGACTAGGGACAGCGTGGGTGTTTTAACTTCTAAGATATATAACATCTACTTCTCGGATGCAAGAACATACATAGATATAATTATGGCTGTCTGATGTGTTGGCATTGGCTCAACGTCGGGACAGGCATGGGTGTTTTTAATATGAATGTATATTCCTGTTCATCATCTTTGTAGTTAATAAGTGTACGTGAGGTGTGGAAAATGGTTAGTTTAGAAAAGGTAAATGGGTGTGTCCTGGAGCTGTTTAGCCCTGCGGGCTTGGGCCTGTCTGGAATGGCGGGCTCGGTCAGCTGGTCCTTTCGTTCTGTGGACCTTTCTTCCGGGTGTTTCTGTGTGGTGTTCGCTCGTGGCTTCTTGTTCTGGGGCATTTTAGTAATATTTATGGTCTCCAATATATAAACTTGTGAATAAAGCCAGTGATCAGAAGATTAATACCTGATCGATGTTCTTATGTTAACAGCAGAAAAGAAAAGGAGTGTGATAGATGCAGGGAATTAGCAATTACCCACTCCACCAACTCTACATTACCCACAGCATTACCATTAATACCACAGATATCGGCGACCCAAGTAGCACAACATGCAACAAGAACAACAATAAAAACAGGTAGCACTCGCAAATACATCAACAGGGAAGCAGCATCAACGGACAATGAAAACAACAACAACAACAGCAAACAACCACAGCCCGACCGCGAGTATCCCCTACCCTCTCCCGCACAAACAGCTGATCGATGCGGACCAAACCACACCTCCAGTCGTATGATAAACAGTAAGAAAAAACTATGTATAGTCTGTAATATTGGTTTCAACAATAGGAGTTCACTTTTACAATGCAACAGTTGTTATGAAATTGTTCATAACCGATGTACTTACGTTAACAGTAGAAACGAAGTTGAATGTGTTAAATGTAGGAACTCAGCTGTACAACATCGCGAAACCATTTGTTTTATTTGTGAATCACTCATAACACGACGTCAGAAGATCCAAAACTGTGTAAAGTGTAAACATGTAGCTCACATGAAGTGCATCTCTAAGAAGACCAACAGTGAAGAACGGGAATTCCTTTGCAATAAGTGCCTTGCATTCATTACCGAATATTAATGTAAATGATCCAAGTATTAACAACTCAGAATCCAGCCAGGACACATTCAAAATCAAAGATGAATACAGAGTGTTCACCAACAAAGGGCTCCATCTTATCCACATTAACGCCAGATCAATGTACCATAAATTGTCAGAAATAAACTTGTTAGTTAATAAGGCCAAAGCTTCAATACTTGCAATCACAGAAACCTGGCTGGATTCAAGTATAAACGATGGTGAAATAAACATTCAAGGTTTCAACATGGTTAGGAATGATCGCAATAGGCATGGGGGAGGAGTATGTCTGTATGTAAAAAACAACCTCACACACACAACTAAGACCGACCTCCATGTAGAAAATCACGAAGCTCTGTGGATCGACCTACACCTGCCGAGGACAAGACCCATCACAATTGGGGTATGCTATAGGCCACCAGCCGACACACAATTCTTGACCAAATTTGAACGAACTTTGTCATCGCTAGACCCTCGGAATGACTCCATCATACTAGGGGATTTTAACCTGTGTTACAAACAACGAAATGATAGGCTTGTACGAGAATATAGGCATATACTGACAATGCACAATCACAAACAACTCATCACAAGCCCCACACGTATCTCTGAGAACACTGCCACAATATTAGACCACATAAACTGTAACAGAGAGGACAAAATATCCCAATCAGGGGTTATACAGACTGGGATAAGTGATCACTTCGTCACATATTGCACACGGAAAACCACAAAAATTACCCTAGAGAATCACAAGATTATCAAAACAAGGTCACTCAGAAACTACAATAAGGAAACATTTCTGGACATTTTATGGAATACAGACTGGTCTCCAGTGTTTGGAAGTACAAACGTTAATGACGCATGGGTTGGCTTCAGAACCATCATCACAAACATCCTAGACGAAATAGCTCCTCTGAAAGACATACGAATTAAAGCAAGGTCAGACCCATGGATCAACAATGACATACTACACCATCTGGAACACAGAGACAATCTGTTAAAAAGGCTAGCGAAACATAGACAGGATCAAGGTCTGAAACATGAGTTCAACAGGGCCAGGAATAAACTAAGTAGGAAAATGAAATCAGCGAAAAATAATTATTTTCACAATAAGGCAGAGGAATATCAGAATAACCCAAAGAAACTATGGAGGCACCTAAAAACAACAGGCTACAGCAACAAGACAAGGGATTCGTCTAACACTAATATTGCTCTCACCATTAATGATCAGGTTTGCCACGATAAACGACAAATTTCAACCTACTTCAACTCCTTCACTTCCATAGCAAACACACTTGCACAGAACCTACTTCAACCTCTCAATAAATACACGACAACAACTGCCACCTTTCGTAATTTCTACAGAGATAAAGACATACACCCGAACACATTTAGATTGCAAAATGTTACACCAAAATACACTTTTGACGAGCTGTCTAACCTAAATGTACATAAGAGCACAGGACCAGACAAAATTCCTGCCAAATTTCTAAGAGATGGAGCCATTAGTATAGCAGGCCCCCTAACCCACATCATCAACTTGTCAATTAACACCAACACAGTACCTGCTGAACTGAAGGAAGCTATTGTAACCCCTCTATTCAAGAAAGGAAATAAACTAGAAGTTGGCAACTACAGACCAGTTAGCATATTATGTATTGTATCTAAAAATCCTTGAAAGAGCGGTATACACCCAAATTGAACACTACCTCAAACAAAATGATCTATTCTATAAGTTTCAATCAGGTTTCAGATGCATGTACTCGACAGACTCCTGTCTCATCCACTTAACGGATCACATTCGTAAAGAAATGTCTAAAGGTAACTACACCGGTATGGTTCTTCTTGATCTACAAAAAGCGTTTGACACAGTAGACCATGATATCCTATGTAATAAACTACAAGCAATGGGCATAGGGTCTGTGAACTGGTTTAAATCTTATCTTAGTGGTAGAACCCAAAGAGTCAAAATTGATGATAATATATCTGATCCTATGCCAATTAACTGTGGGGTCCCGCAGGGAAGCATCCTTGGTCCCTTACTCTTTCTCTGTTATGTGAACGACATGGAACTGAGCGTCTCATGTAAATTATTACTGTATGCAGACGACAGCGTGCTTCTTGTTTCAGGAAAAGACCCAATAAGTATTGCCGCTTCACTTTCCAAAGAACTAGCATCATGTAGTGAATGGCTAGTGGACAATAGACTATCTCTTCACCTTGGCAAGACGGAAGCCATCTTATGTGGAACAAAACGCAAACTGAAAGACATTGTGGGCTTCTCGGTCAACTGTAATGATATTCCTATAACAACAGTGTCACAAGTTAAATATCTCGGACTGAAACTGGACGCGAGTTTGTCAGGTGAAACAATTTTGGAATCTATCCTGAGTAAGTGTAGAGCACGTATAAAATACCTGTATAGACAGGTGGGATGCTTGCCCGCGGCGACCAAAAAGACCCTTTGCCAAGCGCTTGTTCAATGTCATTTTGACTATTCTGTGTCATCCTGGTACTCTGCATCATCTAAATCAGCACAGCACAAACTTCAGGTCACTCAAAATAAAATGGTTAGGTTCATGCTGAACCTAGGACCCAGATCACATGTTGGCAAGGAACAACTGCAGTTACTAGGTATGCTCAATGTCTCTGACAGGGCCAAACAAATCAGGCTAACTAATGCCTTCAAAATTTTCTATGACAGAGCTCCAGAGTATCTAAAGAATGATTTTGTTAAAGCAAATGAGAGGAGTGGACATAATACAAGAAACAGGATGTTTAATTTTAAGGTCCCGAGAATCCAAGGACAGGGTAAGCAAACATTCTTCTTCACTGCCATCAAAGACTGGAACGACCTACCCCAGTCAGTCCGTGAAAAGAGAACACTGTATTCCTTCAGACGTAGCCTGAAGGAACACCTGAACCGGACAGCTGCGAGAAGGGAGCACCAAGCTTATGTCTACTACTAAATACGACATAAGAGATAGACAAACCAAACTGAAATGATTACTGATTACGGATTACTGATATTTACTATAGGATGTAAGGTATCTTAAAATAACCCCCTAGAAATACTTTCTCTAAAGTATCTATTTCTTTATCCTCCCCATTTCCCCAGCTAACCTAATCCCACAAGGACCCCAATGGAAATACGCCTAACGGCCTTATTGGGCTATCCTTAGTTGGAATTATGCAAGGCTGGTACATGTCATATTTATAACATACTATGTGGTACCAACTCTGTAAATTGCTAACTGAATAAATATTATTATTATTATTATTATTATTATTGAACGTTGGAAGAGGGAGACTAGGCTCCATCCAGATCCACTTAATGTTAGTTTGTTTAACTTCTATCAATTGTCTTGTACGAATATTCATATCTTCTTATGCGTCAGATTAATCATCATCAAACAACATATAGAAGTGTGTCCCTAAATAAAAGTGATCGTGTGTCGTGTTACCGTGTGTTTATTTTGTGTTCTCTATTCCTCATACCTTGTTTTGTGCATGCAGCCTTCTATACCCAGTCAGTTAGAACTCACATTACCCAAGTTAATCCTGTAGAAAAACAGGGCATAACAGTAACATATACAGTATATTATTTAATTATTAGAGAGTTACAAGTTGTTACATAAGTACACAGACTGCACAGACCTTGCGTTCCATACTAGGCCGTCCACATTTAATTATAAAATGATAGTTGCTACAAAGTGGATGGTAAAGGCAGAAAAGAAGAAGGCTCTCTCCCCACCCACCACACCCTCATGAAATATAGTTGGGTGAACAAGGCCCCCAACAGAATGAGAACATTTCTACTGGGAAATTGAAGAAAGTTGAGAAATATTGTATACTATTGACGCTTAACGCAACATTTTATTATTGCTTTTTTTCCTTTTTTTTTTTTTTTACCTAAAATACTCAGAGCCTCTTCGAAATGGATGTCTATCCTCCTTTTGAATGTGTCAATTGCATTGCATCGTACAATTTTCTCTGGTAATGTTTGAGAGAGGGAGAGAGAGAGAGAGAGATGGATAGATAGACAGATAGATAGATAGAAAGATATCTACTAATAAAGGTTACTTTATGTGAGTATTCTGTCTGTCTGTCTGTCTGTTTGCTCACGAACTACTCCCTCAGTTTTCAAGATGAAGAGCCCATACTTGGCATGCATACTAAGGGGTTACCAGAACAGGTTTTAAAGGGGGAGGGGGGGAGGCGGAGCCCCCAATAACTCCCTCAGTTTTCAAAATGGAGAGCCCATACTTGGCATGCATACTAAGGGGGTGCCAGAAGAGGTTTTAATTGGGGGGAGCGAGGAACACCCCCTCCCCCCCCCCCCCCCACCCCCGAACTCCCTCAGTTTTCAAGATGGGCATATTTGGCATGCATAGTAAGGGGGTGCCAGAATAGGTTTTAAGCAGCATTGGTTTTGTCCCCCCCTCCCCCCCCCTCCAAGTTAGACAGCCCATGCTTCGACTTTTCCCCTGGTAGCGCTGGATATACCTTAACTAGTAAATACATAATTATGCTGTATATTGTATTTCTATCTTTTGCCAAACATCTTGATCCCTGACGGGATGGCCAGGAATGAAACGTTTTCATCTCTTAGACTTTCCTATCTAAACTAAAATGTGCAATATCCTGGTAAATAGGAGACATTTCCAAAACCGTCACATAGTAAAGTACCGGTATGAATATTATTTCTAGGTCTATTAAATCTAAAATTTATGAAATGTATTTTTTAAACACCCTGTATATACCCTGTATACAGTATATATATATATATATATATATATATATATATATATATATATATATATATATATATATAAAATGCCCCAGAACGAGAAGCCCACCACAGAAGCCACGAGCGAACACCACACAGAAACACCCGAAAGAAAGGTCCACAGAACGAAAGGACCAGCTGACCGAGCCAGCCAATTCAGACAGGCCCAAGCCCGCAGGGCTAAGCAGCTCCAGGCCGCACCTACCTACCCCTTCTAAACTGACCATTTTCCACACCTCACGTACACTACCCCCTCGTGTCCTACACTTCTAACTACAATGATGATGAACAGGAATATACATTCATATTAAAAACACCCATGCCCTGTCCCTAGGTTGAGCCAAGGCCAACAAATCAGACAGCCATATATCTATGTATGTTCTTACATCCGAGAAGTAGATGTTATATATCTTAGAAGTTAAAACACCCACGCCTGTCCCTAGACCTCGTATATCATTTCCCATAACGAGTATAGATATATGTAACCCGTGCTCAGTCGCCCCCTTGCATTGTTCCTCTAGTAACTAAGTGTCTCTATAATATTAACTGCCACCAGTATTGTACGACATAGCGGCACTGTCCTTGTGTCGTATTGTGCCAAGTGCAGATCAACCAGGTTTCATCACCTTATTTGGACGACGACTATAATGTCGTCGTTCATCGATGTATTCAATCCTTAGGTTACGTATTAATATTAACATTCCCTAACATATCTTGTCTTGCCAGACTAAGTTTCTGAAGACCCATCGCCCCCATAAATCTATGTATTCAATCCTTAGTTTAAGTATTAATATTAAATTCCCTAACATATCTTGTCTTGCCAGACTAAGTTTCTGAAGACTCATCGCCCATAAAATCTATGTATTCAATCCTTAGGTTAAGTATCTTTATCCGCCATTGTGTTCACCTTTTTCCATTTACTTTTCCACAATTGTCATACGTCTTCCACTTACCTCCTTCGTATCCACAGTCCACACTACTCCAATTTGCTTCGTGTCTTACACCTCTTACCCGCTCGACTCTACCTACATGATGAACAGGAATACACATTCATATTAAAACACCCATGCCCTGTCCCTAAGGTTGAGCCAATGCCAACCCGTCAGACAGCCATAAATCTATGTATGTTCTTCCATCCGAGAAGTAGTAGAAAACCCCATGTCCTAATTGATAAGAAACTATGATACCCACGGGTACACCATTGTGTATATAACCATTGTTCCTGTAAGACCTAGACAGAGATAATGACTGAAGATGTTAGCCACCATGCAGTAACTCCATTTCTTACCCCAACCAGAAATTGTATAGATAACCTTTGTTACCATTGTCTGACATAAGTACCTCGAAACAATAACGAAGTACCCCTACGAACTGCCGCTTTTCTTGGTATATATTTCATAGAAAACGCAGTTCCCAGGGACAACTAGACGTGCAAAAGCTTGTGCCAACTAATAGTATCCATAACCCCTCGTACTGACGAGGAATAATACACCATGTTTTTCCCCACTTTACCCACAGTCAAGCACACACCTACAGTTCACCTCCTTCTCCCCCCCCCCCCCCCCCAGCCCCACAGTCCACATAATTCTATCTTTTCCAGACTCATATACCACCCAATAGTTGCATTCCCCGGTAGCATTCGGCTAACGTACTTTCACTGCCTTTTCAAACTCCAATATCAACTGCAGCCTAATGCCACCCCCACGCCCAGAGACCTTAGGGTCAAATTTCCCTATAGCCCCACCCCCCCCTGAACTCCTCCCCTCTCATTAAAAATACCCCGCGCTTCTCGACTCTTGTCCGACCTAGCCTCTCTCTCATACCTCTTGAAGATCCTTGATTTTTCCGTTGCTAACGCTCTCCAACCTTTTATATATATACTCCTATCCAGCCTGCCTTCCCTTAGTAGGCCAGAACAACATTAGAACTTTACTAACCCCTTGCATGCCATCTATTCTCTTACAACCTATTCACAACCCTGCACCCAATGGTCGTCGGTGCGAGGCTAGCCGCCTCACCAGTAACTAACTTCTATTGCCATACTTCCAGATAAATGTGGCAGAGTTAGCAACCAGTCTCCACCACATCCAGCAAACCATACGATTAACAACCAACCGATTAAAACCAGCTAGCTAAGGCACCTTCGGTTTGGATATTAAGAAGACCCACATCTGTCTCATAAACAGAGGGTTATTACCAACACTGGTGATATGGCAAGCCCCTAGCCACAGCCGCCGGACGACCATCCCAGAGAGAGAGCGCCCGGCTACCCCTTTTTTACCCACCCGAGGAGGGAGACCCCCACCCCCGCGGAGGTATACCTGACCCCTGTTTGACTTCCGGGTCATTGCCAGGTAGCCTAGGAATTCTTCCTATCAATGAACTAACCATGCATGTCTAACCCCCTTACTCACCTCTCTTTACCCACAATAACCCATTCACCTGTTTTGCATACTCGGATAGTCAAATTAGCACCTCAGCTATGCAATAGAACGAAGACTGAGTAATATAAGAGAGACGCCCCTATCACAGCTGTCCTAGTCCTCCCCGCAAAGTAGATCCAGTCTCCCTCCCATAAATACTTCCAGTATAGCCAAAATAGTACCTTTTACTAAGGCTCAGTTATATCACAAAATGAAGGCTTCCATAGCCATGTGCCACAACAGTAATCACCATCTTACCTAGTCCCCATATCTATTGAGAGCTCAAATAAGTCCATAAGACTCGAGATCCCTATTGCCTACAGGGTCCAGAACCGAGCCTATAAACCTAGCTCCCGCCCCAAGTCAAATCAGTTGAAAGTTAGACACCAACCAGTGGTCACTACCCTGAAGTTAACATCTAGCTCTGCCCTTGTGTTGTTCCTGAGTTGAGAGATTCCCGAGCCGGCAGACTCCATGGCAGAAGTTAAATAGAAGATCTGTCCATGTACAAGTACCAACGTGCACCTTATAACCTTCACACAAATTAGTGGGTATATAAGTGTGTAGCCAGCACCGATCGCCAAGAGATCCGACTTGAGAACTTCCTACATTTTGGACCACCTGGACGGCCGAGGAACCAGTCATTAGCCCCCAACATCACCGGAAGCAAGATAACCAGGACCAGACCAACAAATACTATTCAAGATTCACATTACTAGTACTAAGTGTTATAGTACCAGTTCGACATTCACTTATTAACTTTTCTATGAAGTGGCTATAACTTGCCCAGTGTAACTCATATTTAACCATTCCATTTGGGACGTACTAAGCGTATCAGTGTTCATTAATTAACAGGCGACATTGACTCTCGTAATTACCTTATTCAGATATTAAAACCCTAGTGATATCTAACGTTCGCCCACTGATTTGTGTTCTACGTATTTCTGCCATAAGAATATAAATCTTAGATCAGTACCCCCTTGAGGTTACTAGAATTTCCGTGTTCAGAAATATACGCGTATCTAATTCTAACTGTGAGCTGCTACTTGGGCACGTGACCTGCCAGTAAGAAATCTAATTAGTGAAATTGAATACATAAATACATTGAGGTCTTCCAGTATAATAAACCTTGCTAACAGAAACCCATGATCAGAAGAGTATACCTGAACGTTGGAAGTGGGAGACTAGGCTCCATCCAGATCCGCTAATGCTAGCAGTTCCCTTCTATTATTTGATTTGTACGAGTATTACTATCTTTCTATGCTCTTTATTCACCTATTTAAATAAACGTTATCGTGTGTCGTGTTACCGTGTGTTTATTTTGTGTTCTCTATTCCTCATACCTTGTATTGTGCATGCAGCCTTATATACCCAGTCAGATAGAGCCCACATTACCCAAGTTAATCCTGTAGAAAAACAGGGCATAACATTGGCGGCAGCGGTGGTTCTTGATTCGGATAAAAGGTTGCATTACATTGCAAGTTTGGAACAGCCAGAACACGATAACATCATGGCGCACCGTTCTCACATTCCCATCCCCCAATATGATGGAGAAACTTATGAGATCGAAACATTCATGGACATAGTGAAACCCGTACTTGACCTAGTTTATACCACGGACGCAGAAAAAATAGCCGTAACAGTAACGCACCTGGGAAAAGCCGTTTCCCTGGTTGCCTATCAAGTGCACCCTGCTCTCACCTGGGACGAATTTCGCCTAATAGTGATAGAAGCCATTAAGCCTTCGTTGGGCGTTTTCGTGGCCCACACCCGTATCCAAGACACTAAATTCGAAGGAGAATAAGATTGCCCAACACATAAATGTTTCTTTCCCCACGTTGACCAGAATCCCACAAGAACAGCAAATTCTGGTCAACCTTGTGTCTATATTGCCCTCAGCAGTAAAAGACCATTTCCGTGTGCACGATTTCGTCGGATACCAAAAAGATCTCATCACGATCCGACGTATTTTGGCCGTGCGCACAGAAGCACTCACCCAAATCGCTGCAATCAAGAGGTTTCCCACGCACCCGCAGCAACCCGACCACCAAAACTCCAAGAATGTCTACCCAGCCTCATCCTTCCACAACAGACCCACCTACCCTTCCGGCAAGCCCCAACCCAGTAGACCCCGGTTCCAACCTACCCAGCCACGCAGAATCTTCAACCGGAACAGGAACTACAACACCTACCAAAGTAAAAACCCTACCTTAGTAATTATCAACCCCTATGATTTCCCTGCCTGTAATGTTCAGTGTGCTTTCCATCAAATTCGTGACTCTGCCAAACCTCGCCCCTTTACTCCTCGCATTTCTGTAAATGAAGAGGAGTTGGGACAAGAGGAAGAGATGGAAGAAAGACACACTGGAGAAATAGCCCCTAACATGACCTCAGAGGATACCGAGGAAACCCTGGAGGAGGTAGATACCGATTCCCAGGATTTTTAAAGTACCCCCCGCCCAAGATGGCCTCGGCGGGGGACGCCATAAACTGACCGCACTGCCCCCATTTATTACATGGCCAAAATCAAGGACATTCCTGTCCGCTTGTTAATCGACACGGGAGCTGCCAAGTCATGTTTGTTCAAAAATTACTATGATCAACACCACCGACTATTTGGCCCTTTGTTAACCACCAAAGCAGAACTAATCTCAGCTGCTGATACTTACTTAAATCTCCTAGGAGACACTTTGCCCCTATCAGTAACTACTCCTGCCCCCCATGCTCGTTGTTATCACACATTCACAGTATTTTCCTCCAACTGTAAACATTACGATGGTTTCCTTGGACTTGACCTCCTTCAAAAACTCCAGGCCCAGGTCGACTGCGGCCAAAGGCTGATATCATTAAAAAAAATCCAACCAAAAGCCTCTGACAAACCCATCACGCAGAAACCCATTCATAAACAAAAAAAAAACTTCCCCCTCAACAAACCCTGAGTCAGGGTTACCAAATTGCAGCTAGCACTAAGGTGACTCCTAAACCCTCCCCTTGCCCTGAGTCCCCTCAAAATCTCACCCCATTCAGTAACCAAATGCCTCAACAAACGAAAGAAGACAAGTCCAAGCAACTCCCTCTCGGTAATCCCCTCCAGTCTCGTAATTCTGTCCCGGATAAATCCTCCCATGTTTTCAGGACAGACTCTGATATATGTAACCATAATTCCATCAAATGTTTATGTACACATGTTTCCAGGGAAAATACCGATCAATGTACTCAACAATGTTTCCCCCATGCCTCCAGAAATGTTCAGCTATCCCACAACCCACAACAATTCCCTTGTGACAATTTTCCGTCAGTAGCTCCCTTGCCCCCCCCCCCCCCCTCACACACACACAATTCACACCCCTAGAAAAATTCACAACCCCACACTTGACTCACCCTCTCATGACAAACAAACCCACCCGCCCCACATCACTTTTAACCAGACCTTGACTGCCACCAAGAAAGTTCCCCACGTTCGTCCTATTAACAATCCCAAATCAATACACCAGTCCTCCACCAATAACCCATGTTCTACACCTAACTTTTTCCCCACCAACCCTCCGCAGTCCCCCCAACAAATCCCGTTTTCTAACTCGCTCACCTCTCACCACTCTGAACCGCCCGCACGTGCCGTTAATCCCCCCCTCACGCGTGCCGACCGAGGGACACAACCATGTTCCCACCATGCCCCCAGAAATGCCCAGCTATTCCACACCCACCCCAATCCCCCTTGTGACAGTTTTCCGTCAGTAGCTCCCTTCCACCCCCACACAATTCACACCCCTAGAAAACTTCACAACCCCACACTTGACTCGCCCTCTCATGACAATCAAAACCACCAAATCCATATAAACTCCAAACAAACCGTCACTGCCACCGACAACGCTCCCCAAATTCGTCCTTCTAACAACCACAAATCCTTACATCAGTCCTCCACCAATAACCCATCTTCTTTACCTCACACTTCCCCCACCAACCCTCCGCAGTCCCTCCAACAAATCCCGTTTTCTAACCCCCTCACACCGCGCCAGACTGATCCTCCCACACGCGCCGTTAATCCCCCCCTCACGCGTGACCCCTACCAAAGTGACCTTGCCCCCCTTATAAGTACCAAGCACCTGCTCGCCAGTCAATCCCCCACCATCATTAGCCCAGCTGTAGTTCAGGATAAATGCCAAATTCCCCCCCACCATCATAAATCGGTGAACCTGCGGCCCATACCCCAAACTCACATGATATTTTCCCCCACTACCACGTCCCCCAACCCCCATCGTTGCCTCTTACAACCCGCCATCATTTCCGCTCGCATCAACCACATTCTCGTGGCAAATATCTCAGAGGAATCCCTGACATTACCAAAAGGTCTCATTATAGGAGACCTCGAAACTTTCGATGACCTCCCCATAGATTGTAACGACACCCCTACCAGCCTCCAATTGCCCCCTCTCCCTGAGACATTATCTGACCACCAAAAGAACGGCATGTACGACCTACTGCTGGAATTCATTGACGTGTTTGCCCAACAACCCACCGAAATCGGAGTGACTGATGTAGATCAACACATCATTAACACCACAGGCCCCCCCCATATGACAACCATCCCGTAGAAAGAACCCCATACAACGTCAGGAAGAGGAACGCCAAGTCCAGGAAATGTTAGAGGCCGGGATTGCCACCCCGTCCATTAGTCCCTGGTCTTCCCCTGTTGTCCTAGTCAAAAAGAAAGATGGGACAACCCGTTTTTGCGTCGATTACAGGAGGTTGAATGACGTTTCCATTAAAGACGCTACGCCCTTACCCCGAATACACGATTCCTTGACTCCCTACACGGATCTAAATGGTTCACGACCCTCGACTTGCAAGCAGGGTATTGGCAAGTGCCTATCAAGGCTGAGGACCAAAAGAAAACAGCATTTTCCACTAGTGGTGGCCATCACTATGAATTTAACGTCCTACCTTTTGGCCTCTGTAACGGACCCGCCACTTTCTCCCGTTTGATGGAAGCGGTATTACATGGTATTACTGGGAAACCTGCCTAGCCTATCTGGACGATACTATTGTGTACTCACCAACCTGGGAAGAACACCTCCTCAGGTTGAGACAAGTCCTTCAAAGAATCCGAGCCGCCGGGTTGAAATTAAAACCCTCAAAGTGCGAGATTGCCCGAAATAAGGTAGATTTCCTCGGACACGTGATATCTGAACATGGTATTGCGCCAGACCCAAAGAAACTTCAAGCCATACAAAACCAACCCCCACCCACCACTGTTAAAGGAGTACGTTCGTTTCTAGGTTTATCCGCATACTACAGACGTTTCGTCCCCAACTTTGCCATCATAGCCAGACCCCTCCACCAACTCATCCACAAAGATACCCCGTTCTCCTGGACACCTGAAAGAGACCTCGCGTTTAACACTTTGAAGCAAAAGCTAATCCAAGCCCCGATTGTCGCTTTCCCTGACTACCAAAAACCTTTCCGTCTTTATACCGACGTATCTCTGTACGTCATGGGTGCAGTTTTAGCTCAAGTCAGAGACGGAGAGGAACATGTGATAGCGTATGCCAGCTCCACCCTCAACCAAACACAGCAGAATTATGCAGCCACCAAGAGAGAGTGCTTAGGGATCATTTGGGCACTCAGCCACTTCCGGTCATTTGTGTTGGGCGCAAAACTCGACATAATCACCGACCATCAATCTTTACAATGGCTGCGTAGATGCGAAACCAACTCAGCCATTTTGGTACGTTGGAGGGAGACACTAGAGGACTACGACTTTACCATACAATATCGTCCAGGCAAACTCCATACCAATGCAGACGCCCTGTCACGTTTGCCAGTACCAAAAGACCCCCCCACCAACCTAGCCGCCTTACAAAACACTGAGTTGGTATCTACCCCCACCCCCCGACATAATGCCCCCTCAGCCCCCTCCCTAATTCAATCTTGGGAAGCAAGAATCAGACCCCCCTGGATACCGTTAAATGTCTTCAGGGGACTGACTCGCTGGGGAGATCAACTTGCCACAGACACTGGTCACATAATCTTGGACCCCACCATTGCCCATGACTACATGATTGCCATCCACGAGGGAAACGGCATACACCTTGGACAAAAGAAGATGTTAAAGATCTTCACAGACCAATACTGGACCCCCAACCCCTCCAAAATTGCACAACGAGTGACAGAATCCTGCAAACCGTGTTTATTGGGAAAGGATAGATCACGCACCCCAGGCCCAGCTGGTACCTTGTCGGCTACCAAACCGTTCCAAGTCCTATCCCTCGACATCATGGGCCCGTTTCCTCCTTACGCTGGCAAGCGCTATATCGTCACATTTGTGGACGTCTATTCAAAATTTGTAATAGCCTGCCCAGCTAAAGACCACACAGCCACCACAGTCGCCACACTGCTTGCCACAGAAGTATTCCCTATATTCGGTCTGCCCCTTGCTCTTCTATCCGACAATGCCCCCGAGTTTAGTGGACACGTTTGGCAACAGTTCACCCAACAATGTGGCATTAAGATTAAACACTCATCCCCATACTGGCCTCAAGGAAATGCTATATGCGAACGCAGCCATCGCACCATCAACAATCAGTTGCGAACAAAAATGATTGCTCTTAACACCACAGACTGGCCATCACAACTAAAAATGATACAATGGGGCATGAACACCTGTCCCCGAGAAGACGGCATTTCCCCTCATGAACGTGTTTACGGCGTACCCCCCTGTTACTGCCGTTCCACCACTACGCTCACCTTCCCTCCACCACCTCCACAATTGACCCATTGCAACATCTGGAAAACACCCTCCATACCGCCCAAACCTGTCAGGACACCAAAACTGATACCACCAATGACAAAAACCCTTTCGCCATCCATGACACCGTAATGGTAGCCAACCTCCCTATCACCAACAAATTAGGCCCTCGCTATGTCGGGCCCTACACCATCACACAAGTCCCAAACGCCTATCAAGTCACCATCGACTATCAAGGCGTGACTCGCACGTTCCGAACTAGATTCGTCCGAGCGTTTAAACCACTCCAACCACAAGACAATACCCCACCCCACACGGCTGAACCAGAATTAAACACCCCTACTAAACCGTACACTCCAGCTATGAAAATCCCCACACAAACCCCTAAGGACCTAAGCCCTCCGACACCGAACAGACAGATCATTCCTCAACATACCCCCCAAACTAACCTCCACAAACCCCAAGCCCCCACTATCACATCCTCCTCCACCATGACACCTTCGTTCACTTCTGATAATCAAGTACCTCCCCCGCTTATCCAAATACGAAAGCCTCCCCCCACAACCCCGACCACAACAGAAACTCTGCCGTCTAGCCCTGACATACCTTCCCCAGGCACCACACTAAGAAAACCACACACCCCTCCCAAAACCAAGTACACACCCAAACACACCACACAATCTACCTCAGTAACCTCACGCTACAACCTACGCCCACGACAAAAACTTTTTAAAACCTCCAGGAAACACACCCTGCTAACCAAATTCCATAGGGCTGCCAGACCACTAACCTCCTCCTCTTCTTCTTCGTCGACTTCTCCTCCACAAAGGGAAAGAAGACGAATAATCACCCCTAAACACCATAAACCCTCTAACTATAGTCCAGAAGTAACAACCCCCACCCCCGCAAGAAAACACATACCTTCCTCTTCGACCTCATCCCCTCTCAACCCCCACCAAACACCCATAAAACCGCCTACTTCCACCACCAGCAAATCACCAACCTCACCAAACGACACACCCCCCAACCCCCCAACTTAAATCTACACTCCCTACCCACCCGCCTAGCCCCCCCCCGCATCCGCCCCTTTCCCCGCCACGATCCCAACCACCCCACCCACACATCGACCAACCTCCTCATCTCACCGAACCCCCCACCAACCCACCCCCAAGGAATGCCCCCACAAAGTCACCCCTGAGAGAACCCCCACACATACTCCCACCAAACCCTCTTCCAATTCACCTACCACCCTCACCCAACAAAATCCTCCACACACATCTACCTCTCAAAGAACCCTCGACCTCGCCCCCAATACATGCCCTTCACCTGTAAAACGTTCCTCCCCTCAATATAAAACATCGTCGAGCGACTCAAGTCCCACGACAAACTTCTACCTTCCCACCAGAACCGCCCGAGGTAGAATAATCAACAGACCCATCAGATTTAAAGACGGGGAGATAAAAATAACACCCCGTTCCGACACTAAAGACCCAAGCCACACAACACACACACCCCTTCCTTCTCACACACCTCCTTCACCCCCCTTACCTAAACCTATCTTGCACATTGCCTCACTAGATTTTTCCAGCCTACAACACCGCCCAAGAAAACCCCCAAAAATCCAGACTCATGTTCCCCCTTCATCCCCAGCTCTGTTGTCATGCGTTAATCCCCCGTCGTTTAGTAACCCATTCACCACACTAAACAGACCTCCTGTCAGTCCCACACACCTCACTCCGACCCCCGCGGGGAAAGCTACAAACCATTCATACGAAAGGTTAAAGTAAAAACCCCCACTGGACACTTACGTCTACAACGCCCACATCAAGCCCGGGCAACCGCCCGTCACAACACAGAGGACACATTCTTACAGGTATACATTGACCTACAAAAGAAACCTGACCGTCGCTCTCTTGCTTGGTGGAACCTTCTAAATACCCTCAAAATGACCCACCATAACTATGCTTCTTTTTACTTCACCCTTGAGGCTCGGGGACGAGCCTATAATGAAGGAGAGGGAAGTAAAATGCCCCAGAACGAGAAGCCCACCACAGAAGCCACGAGCGAACACCACACAGAAACACCCGGAAGAAAGGTCCACAGAACGAAAGGACCAGCTGACCGAGCCAGCCAATTCAGACAGGCCCAAGCCCGCAGGGCTAAGCAGCTCCAGGCTGCACCTACCTACCCCTTCTAAACTGACCATTTTCCACACCTCACGTACACTACCCCCTCGTGTCCTACACTTCTAACTACAATGATGATGAACAGGAATATACATTTATATTAAAAACACCCATGCCCTGTCCCTAGGTTGAGCCAAGGCCAACAAATCAGACAGCCATATATCTATGTATGTTCTTACATCCGAGAAGTAGATGTTATATATCTTAGAAGTTAAAACACCCACGCCTGTCCCTAGACCTCGTATATCATTTCCCATAACGAGTATAGATATATGTAACCCGTGCTCAGTCGCCCCTTGCAGTGTTCCTCTAGTAACTAAGTGTCTCTATAATATTAACTGCCACCAGTATTGATACGACATAGCGGCACTGTCCTTGTGTCGTATTGTGCCAAGTGCAGATCAACCAGGTTTCATCACCTTATTAGGACGACGACTATAATGTCGTCGTTCATCGATGTATTCAATCCTTAGGTTACGTATTAATATTAACATTCCCTAACATATCTTGTCTTGCCAGACTAAGTTTCTGAAGACCCATCGCCCCCATAAATCTATGTATTCAATCCTTAGTTTAAGTATTAATATTAACATTCCCTAACATATCTTGTCTTGCCAGACTAAGTTTCTGAAGACCCATCGCCCCCATAAATCTATGTATTCAATCCTTAGTTTAAGTATTAATATTAACATTCCCTAACATATCTTGTCTTGCCAGACTAAGTTTCTGAAGACTCATCGCGCATAAAATCTATGTATTCAATCCTTAGGTTAAGTATCTTTATCCGCCATTGTGTTCACCTTTTTCCATTTACTTTTCCACAATTGTCATACGTCTTCCACTTACCTCCTTCGTATCCACAGTCCACACTACTCCAATTTGCTTCGTGTCTTACACCTCTTACCCGCCCGACTCTACCTACATGATGATGAACAGGAATACACATTCATATTAAAACACCCATGCCCTGTCCCTAAGGTTGAGCCAATGCCAACACATCAGACAGCCATAAATCTATGTATGTTCTTCCATCCGAGAAGTAGTAGATTAAAACCCCATGTCCTAATTGATAAGAAACTATGATACCCACGGGTACACCATTGTGTATATAACCATTGTTCCTGTAAGACCTAGACAGAGATAATGACTGAAGATGTTAGCCACCATGCAGTAACTCCAATTCTTACCCCAACCAGAGATTGTATAGATAACCTTTGTTACCATTGTCTGTCATAAGTACCTCGAAACAATAACGAAGTACCCCTACGAACTGCCGCTTTTCTTGGTATATATTTCATAGAAAACGGAGTTTCCAGGGACAACTAGACGTGCAAAAGCTCGTGCCAACTAATAGTATCCATAACCCCTCGTACTGACGAGGAATAATACACCATGTTTTTCCCCACTTTACCCACAGTCAAGCACACACCTACAGTTCACCTCCTTCTCCCCCCCCCCCCCCCAGCCCCACAGTCCACATAATTCTATCTTTTCCAGACTCATATACCACCCCATAGTTGCATTCCCCGGTAGCATTCGGCTAACGTACTTTCACTGCCTTTTCAAACTCCAATATCAACTGCAGCCTAATGCCACCCCCACGCCCAGAGACCTTAGGGTCAAATTTCCCTATAGCCCCCCCTGAACTTTTCCCCTCTCATTAAAAATACCCCGCGCTTCTCGACTCTTGTCCGACCTAGCCTATCTCTCATACCTCTTGAAGATCCTTGATTTTTCCGTTGCTAACGCTCTCCAACCTTTTATATATATACTCCTATCCAGCCTGCCTTCCCTTAGTAGGCCAGAACAACATTAGAACTTTACTAACCCCTTGCATGCCATCTATTCTCTTACAACCTATTCACAACCCTGCACCCAATGGTCGTCGGTGCGAGGCTAGCCACCTCACCAGTAACTAACTTCTATTGCCATACTTCCAGATAAATGTGGCAGAGTTAGCAACCAGTCTCCACCACATCCAGCAAACCATACGATTAACAACCAACCGATTAAAACCAGCTAGCCAAGGCACCTTCGGTTTGGATATTAAGAAGACCCACATCTGTCTCATAAACAGAGGGTTATTACCAACACTGGTGATATGGCAAGCCCCTAGCCACAGCCGCCGGACGACCATCCCAGAGAGAGAGCGCCCGGCTACCCCTTTTTTACCCACCCGAGGAGGGAGACCCCCACCCCCGAGGAGGTATACCTGACCCCTGTTTGACTTCCGGGTCATTGCCAGGTAGCCTAGGAATTCTTCCTATCAATGAACTAACCATGCATGTCTAACCCCCTTACTCACCTCTCTTTACCCACAATAACCCATTCACCTGTTTTGCATACTCGGATAGTCAAATTAGCACCTCAGCTATGCAATAGAACGAAGACTGAGTAATATAAGAGAGACGCCCCTATCACAGCTGTCACAGTCCTCCCCGCAAAGTAGATCCAGTCTCCCTCCCATAAATACTTCCAGTATAGCCAAAATAGTACCTTTTACTAAGGCTCAGTTATATCACAAAATGAAGGCTTCCATAGCCATGTGCCACAACAGTAATCACCATCTTACCTAGTCCCCATATCTATTGAGAGCTCAAATAAGTCCATAAGACTCGAGATCCCTATTGCCTAAAGGGTCCAGAACCGAGCCTATAAACCTAGCTCCCGCCCCCAGTCAAATCAGTTGAAAGTTAGACACCAACCAGTGGTCACTACCCTGAAGTTAACCTCTAGCTCTGCCCTTGTGTTGTTCCTGAGTTGAGAGATTCCCGAGCCGGCAGACTCCATGGCAGAAGTTAAATAGAAGATCTGTCCATGTACAAGTACCAACGTGCACCTTATAACCTTCACACAAATTAGTGGGTATATAAGTGTGTAGCCAGCACCGATCGCCAAGAGATCCGACTTGAGAACTTCCTACATTTTGGACCACCTGGACGGCCTAGGAACCAGTTGTTAGCCCCCAACATCACCGGAAGCAAGATAACCAGGACCAGACCAACAAATACTATTCAAGATTCACGTTACTAGTGTAACGGAAAGAAATTGTACTTTCCCTTTTGGTATAATGTTGTAAGGTTTGACTTAACTGTATGACTTTTTCCCCTTCATTCACTCTTCCCTATATTTAAGGGAAATGTATCGTTTAAGAAGGGTTAAGTAACCCTTGTCTATGTAAAGAGGGAATTAGCCTAGATCAGAAGGAGAACTAATATTCTCAAATCTATCTAAAATACTTTCAAGCCTAATTTATCTTTTCACCACTTTTGTTATTCCATGTAAAAATCCTTCCTTTTCGAATTTAGAGTAATGCCCCCTTGTGTAAAAAGACCGCCAATTCCTACTCAAGCGACGCCACCCTTTGTGGTCACCCTCCCCTTTTTTGGCGGGATCCCTGGCCCTGGCCCTCGGCCCCTCACTGTCGTGACCCCAGGCCTACGAGAGAGACACCTACCTAACCCTCAGTCTCTGTCATCATTCCCCGCTTCTTCTCCGGACTTAGGCTTCCTTTCCCTCCATTCAGAGGTTCGTAATTAAGGTTTATAGTGTTATAAGGTATTGCTTATTCAATTAAGTAAGTACTAGGTGTGTAATGTAGGAGGTATTACTGTGATTGACAAATTCGTGAACTCGAGCCTACCATCGGGTTGATCGACAGGCACCCCTCACCTGCCAAGTGCCTACAACCATACAAATTCCCCCATTATAATTGTGTTCAGTAAAACTTAGTCTGTGCACCTTTGCTAAGTGTTATTCTGATATTTTAGACTTTGTTATTCCAAATTAACGTCAAATTAACTTCGTGTGTAATAATTTCAGTCAGAGGGACGCCATTTGATGGCCTTCCAATTCTTGTGTTTTTCTATAATTCCCGACCAAACTTAGGCTAGTCTAATTTGCTAGTTTGTCTTTAACCGTTTTACATAATCCTGAGGTAGTGCGAGAACACCAGTTAAGAGTAGAATTGAGGACGAAGTTGATTAAAATGCTTTTGAAGCTTGACCACCATTTTAGGATTTAGACCATCTCGCATTTCGGAGAGACGACCAGGGAACCAGTTTGGGACGGAGTCGATGTGATGCTGAATTGCTGATGGCGGAGAATCGGAGATTCACCCCTCCCATTGGCTGAGTGCAGGATGCTGAACTCATGTACTGTACGAGGGTTCAAGGACCACAGGAAGACGTATGATTACCCCCTATACCCCAGGATACGGTAGGCCGAAGAAACCTACAGGCAAGCCTGGCCGATACCGGTATCTAGCGGAATTGGGATTTTAATACCGAGAGGAATGGGGTGGATACAGACAGCAAGGTTCGAGTCCTACTTCTAGGTTAAGAGACTGTCCCAGTACGGTAATGGATTGGTCCCAGGTTAATGGTATAGAGATAATTAGATACGGACCATACGGTACCAATATTAAGAGTTGTAAACGGTAAAATGTTCCTTAAATATTAATATCAAGCTTAAGATTACTGCAATATGTTTGTATCTATCCTCCCGTACCTATTTGGATCTAAATGTGTTGTCAGGATGGTAAATCGGAGCCGTCAGTATTAAATTGGTCTAAGAGTAGTACCAGTAGCCTAACCGAGAGTTAAAGTCTTGTCAGCCAACATTGAAGGTGAAGTTCTTGATCGGTCTTTGCTAGCCTCCGATTTATCCTACTGTCCTAATGTACCTGAATAATGAGCATGAATCACGATTGCATAAAGAATAAGAAAACCATGGGGACGGCCAGTTCACCTGAAGGTGGGCGATCAAATAATTTGAATGAATTACCGTTCCCAAAAACATCCTTATGTGATATCTAGAAAGTAGAGAATATGCTAGGTCTCAGTGGGGTTTTTGTGGTTCTTTGGTCTTATCATCGTGTCGGAGTTGCAGTCTTTCCCCTTCCTCGAAGGATGTTGTCGAAGGAGGGTTGTCCTCTCGTTAATTAGAATGCAATAACGGGTTTGTCGTCATCTCTTCCTTTCTATCCTTGAGTACCTATTTTCCACCTTCGCAGCTTAAGCTATCTTTTTCTGTCTCTCTCTCCCTCTCTCTCATGTACGCAGCAGAAGAAGGGAAGAGAAGAGAAGAAAGAGAGATACCCCCCCCCCCCCCCCCGTTACAGTGGTGATAGCGGTGGGATTTCTTTAGGAGTCCATGGTTTGACATGCTCCTGTTCTGTTCAGGGCTCCTGAATTAATCCCGTACCCCCCGTAGAAGAGACGGTACAGTACTGGCTCTTACACTTTCGCTCGGGTGTTTAGAATCAGTGCATTGCAGTTGTCCTTTTTCACGCTACCAACCCGTGAAATAGTTACCACAAACAGTATTGGCCATGCTACCACATTTCAATACGGTTAGTGTAATATTTCAGGAAATCTTTAAGTGCAGCAGATACCAGCAAGTGTCACAGTGATTGTGAAGGAACCGCAAAGTTGAGATAGCGGTGGTTAGTGTTTTCCGGTTATTAGTTGTCTATCAATTATCCTTCTTTCCTGTCCAAGATGGAGAATCCTGATCCAGAACCAAGGCACGAGGTGCAAGACATTTTAGTCAGGAGGAATGAGGAACGCCAAGAGGCTATGTCCGTCGCGAAAGAGGTCCTGGAACAGACCTCACTGACCATGGCCAGGAAGTTTAGAGACGTGGCTACTCGGAACCACCGGAATGAAAAGGTCAATGTGGACGACATGGTATGGATCAGGAACGAGAATCCACTACCAGGGACTAGCCAAAAGTTGAACGCAAAGTGGGTGGGTCCCTTTAGGGTTACGGAAGTAGTCCGAGACGGGGCTGCGTATAAGCTAGTAAATCCCTATACGGGTGTGTTTATGAAAAGGGCCGCTGAGAAAGTGAAACCGTTCGTGGGTGAGGAGTATTGACAGGTAGAGCAAGTTGAAATGCCGGTTGAGGAAGACTATCAACCTGAGATTTTAGCACCCAGAGTCCGTCAGCCGGCCCGGCGTTATATAGAATCATGTTAGAGTGTACAGTAGAGTCCCTGT
>CM064495.1:1672658-2110116 GCA_032716605.1 Paralithodes platypus
ACTTTCCACCACTAAATTATCGAACAAAAATGCACAGGGCTGAGGGAGCATGGCGACATATGCTCGACCAGTAATGAAAGTCTTTTCACTAAGAAACACTAATACAAGGTAAGATACACTACTTGAACGGATAAATAGCAATATAATTGACTGATATTTATATGAAAGTGTTCCACAAACAAGCAAAAACGTTTGGCAAAAAGCATGGCCCCTCCCTCCACCACCTTGGTCACGTAGCCTACACCAGAGAATGCTCGATCAGTAATAAAAGTGTTTTCACTATAAACACTTATACAAGTAAAATACACTACTTCAAGTGATAAATAGCAATATAATTGACTCAATATGGTATGAAAGTGATCCACAAACAAGCGAAACCATGGCTCCTCGTGGAGCCCACCTTGGTCACGTACACCAGACTAGCAAAACACTTCACTAACATGGTTTTTATACCCTAAATAAGAATAACACAATAATCCATCGATAACCCAACGATATAGCACTTCGTTTGGGTTATATTAGGGCGGTAATACCAGCCAGGCTGGGCAAAATGGAGGCCCCTTGGTTTAAAGGGCTGCACACACCCACCTACTAGGCTGGCTGATGGGAAGAAACTGACTCTCTCTACCACCGCGGGGCCCTCACAGGGACGCTAGGGGGTTGCTAGATTTTTCCACATGTACATCTAACTTATCGGACTTACCAGCCAAAAAAACGGCTCAATTGCGTCATAAACTTATTTTCTAGCAATAAAATAAGTCCATATGACGCGATCGCGTCATATGAGTTTTTGGTTCACTCTGCCATATGACTCGATCGCGTCATATATGTCTGGGAGAGTTAAGTAAGTACTAGGTGTGTAATGTAGGAGGTATTACTGTGATTGACAAATTCGTGAACTCGAGCCTACCATCGGGTTGGTCGACAGGCACCCCTCACCTGCCAAGTGCCTACAACCATACAAATTCCCCCATTATAATTGTGTTCAGTAAAACTTAGTCTGTGCACCTTTGCTAAGTGTTATTCTGATATTTTAGACTTTGTTATTCCAAATTAACGTCAAATTAACTTTGTGTGTAATAATTTCAGTCAGAGGGACGCCATTTGATGGCCTTCCAATTCTTGTGTTTTTCCATAATTCCCGACCAAACTTAGGCTAGTCTAATTTGCTAGTTTGTCTTTAACCGTTTTACATAATCCTGAGGTAGTGCGAGAACACCAGTTAAGAGTAGAATTGAGGACGAAGTTGATTAAAATGCTTTTGAAGCTTGACCACCATTTTAGGATTTAGACCATCTCGCATTTCGGAGAGACCAGGGAACCAGTTGGGACGGAGTCGATGTGATGCTGAATTGCTGATGGCGGAGAATCGGAGATTCACCCCTCCCATTGGCTGAGTGCAGGATGCTGAACTCGTGTACTGTACGAGGGTTCAAGGACCGCAGGAAGACGTATGATTACCCCCTATACCCCAGGATACGGTAGGCCGAAGAAACCTACAGGCAAGCCTGGCCGATACCGGTATCTAGCGGAATTGGGATTTTAATACCGAGAGGAATGGGGTGGATACAGACAGCAAGGTTCGAGTCCTACTCCTAGGTTAAGAGACTGTCCCAGTACGGTAATGGATTGGTCCCAGGTTAATGGTATAGAGATAATTAGATACGGACCATACGGTACCAATATTAAGAGTTGTAAACGGTAAAATGTTCCTTAAATATTAATATCAAACTTAAGATTACTGCAATATGTTTGTATCTATCCTCCCGTACCTATTTGGATCTAAATGAATTGTTCAGATGGTTGAGAGTAAGATCGGAGCTCCATAAATCCTCTTTCGGGTATGGTGTAAAAACCGAGCCCCACAGTGTAAAGTCAGTGAAAATAGGCTAGCCTAAAACAGACCTCGGATGCGGAAATACCCTGAGCCGAACAGGCCAAGTGGGATATCTCTATTGGTCTAACTGGTAAGGTGCCTGCCTCACACCCAAGGGTCGAGAGTTCGTGCCCCCACCAGGGCATGATATTTTCGTGAGGCTATTTCCGCATTTAACGAAGTTTAGGTGTGCTGGTTAAATTGTTCAGATGGTTGAGAGTAAGATCGGAGCTCCATAAATCCTCTTTCGGGTATGGTGTAAAAACCGATCCCCACACTAGTACTAAGTGTTATAGTACCAGTTCGACATTCACTTATTAACTTTTCTATGAAGTGGCTATAACTTGCCCAGTGTAACTCATATTTAACCATTCCATTTGGGACGTACTATGCGTATCAGTGTTCATTAATTAACAGGCGACATTGACTCTCATAATTACCTTATTCAGATATTAACCCTTAAAAAGCGGCTCACCACATAAGTCGAGTTAAATAAAGCTGGACTATGTGGCGGCGCTCGACATAACTCGAGTGGCAATTTCAGCACGTAATGTTGCTGAGAGAGAGAGACAAGTGGTGGCAGGAGAGTAGCGAGTGTATGACTGCTCCAGACCACCGCGGCGAACCTACTGACACGAATCTCACCTCCCTCCTACCTCTCTCACTCGCTATATACGGAATTGTATCGGGAAAGTGGCTAATTACATGCTTTTTGCACTCGCGTTGCACGGTTATTGCAAGAAAACTAGCCTTCATAAAAGGATCGTTATGGTGTCATTCGAAAGCTCTGTTTATGCCCTTTCAGGGATAGATACTTGTTTTACGTTCTGGGTCTTATTTAGGCATGAAAATTATCACGTAAACAGCCCTATTTTGGCTAAAAACACCCCGCTGGGCGGTACATATAAATAAACCGCATAGGCCGCTAAAGAAGGGTTAAAGCCCTAGTGATATCTAACGTTCGCCCACTGATTTGTGTTCTACGTATTTCTGCCATAAGAATATAAATCTTAGATCAGTACCCCCTTGAGGTTACTAGAATTTCCGTGTTCAGAAATATACGCGTATCTAATTCTAACTGTGAGCTGCTAATTGGGCACGCGACCTGCCAGTAAGAAATCTAATTAGTGAAATTGAATACATAAATACATTGAGGTCTTCCAGTATAATAAACCTTGCTAACAGAAACCCGTGATCAGAAGAGTATACCTGAACGTTGGAAGTGGGAGACTAGGCTCCATCCAGATCCGCTAATGCTAGCAGTTCCCTTCTATTATTTGTTTTGTACGAGTATTACTATCTTTCTATGCTCTTTATTCACCTATTTAAATAAACGTTATCGTGTGTCGTGTTACCATGTGTTTATTTTGTGTTCTCTATTCCTCATACCTTGTATTGTGCATGCAGACTTATATACCCAGTCAGATAGAGCCCACATTACCCAAGTTAATCCTGTAGAAAAACAGGGCATAACATATATATATATATATATATATCAGAGTTTGGTCAATTAAGTTAATTATCTTAACTTTTGCCGATTAACCAACTAAGTTAATTAACTTACCTTAACTAGTTAATTTTGAAAAATGGGTTAACTTAACTTAATTGAAATATCTTCAACTTAATCGGTTAACTTCAATGAATTTCCGATTAATTTTCCCCTATTCCATGTTTTCTACTCTGTATCTGTGATGGGAGTCTGGCGTACTCAGGCCGCGTCGACCATTCTGTGACGTCTGCAATGGGGTGCTACATTCACGGCCCGTCTGTCTCCCAAGTCTAATTACTCTCCTTTTTATTTATTTTTTCTGTTTAACTTTATATTTAAGTAAAAACAACAAACATATTTTACTTATACTGTGTACGCAAAACCACTAGTGTGTGTGTGTGTGTGAATAAACTAATTTTGTTTTATCAGTGGTGACTATAGACTTCCATTGTCAAGTCTTCGCCAGGTTTCTAATCATATCATACTATTATTATACTATATATTGTGATATATCATGATACCGATATTATAACAACATAGTCTGGTATGGTATTTCCTGCAAATTACACTCATACCTTGAACAAGTATTAGTACAAGATTAAACGTATTATAAGTATATAATTATTACTTTTTTCTATTGGAATACAATAAAAACAAATTATATATGCATTACTATATTTTATACACAGCAAAAAAAGAGCCTTACTCAAGAGCCAATTTAAGTGTAATTCAATATTATTCGTGAAAAATATATACAGTATAAGTAACTAAATGAATTATTATATAAATTAAGATAACAAATATAATTACTGTAACACACACACACACACACACACACACACACACACACACACACACACACACACACACGACTATTTAACCCGTGGAGCCCCGGCTAGTTTTGTAATGTTTGTTCACCAGAACCCGGCCGGTTTTCAAAAAATTGTTTTATTCCAGAAACAATAGCGAATGGGTTAGGAATGAAGGAAAAACCACGAAAAACCGCTCAAAAAGCTTAAAGAATGGTCCTACAGAGCCCCCGAAAACGTATTTTACAAGAGTAAAAAATTGAAGGCAATTACCCCAATAAAACAGGTTATTGCGCGCTCACGCGCACGCACGTGGACTTTGAGAGTTTTCAACCATCGGCACGGTTGCGTGGGATACGTATACAGTTCCCATACAAATCTGAGCCCTCTTGAGTGGCTACACCTGAGGTTACGGTCGGCGCAATTAGGGTGACGCGTCAGACGCGTCTCTGGGGCTGTGCGTTACATACATCGCCGACGCGTCAGACGCGTCGCTGGGGCTGTACGGGTTAAAGGAATGACCTTTACACTAGGCCTAAGCCGATCTCCGTTCCGGGATTATACTTTATAAGAACATAAGATCGCAGGAAACTGCATAATAGTAGTCATTTTCAGAGCTTCCGTGACCGTGTTTAGGATACCAAAGTTTCTCAGTGAATTTAACAAGGGCAACTGATGCTAAAAAAAATAAGCCCCCATACACCTCACCAAAATGACGGGAAAGTTGTTATTTTAGACGTTTTTCAAAATGGCCGCCGCCGTCATCTTAAAAAATTGATAAAGTTCTATTTCTTGAAGTGAATGGCCAAAAATGACAATTTTGGTGTCTATTCCCACTAATTTTGGTGTCAGAAAACCAATGGAATGGCATAATTAAAAAATAATTAATAACTAATTACCAAATAATTAAGAAAATAAGAAAATAATTAAGAAAATCAATGGAATGGCATAATTCATGATTTAGAGTCCCATTAACCTCAACATCTAAGACAAATATGATGTTGTTAAATCCACTGAGAAACTTTGGTATCCTAAACACGGTCACGGATCCTCTGAAACTTACTCAAATAATATAATATATAATTTAAAATGTAAACCAAGAATGTTGACTGATCAATTCCTTCTTTTTCAGGTTTGTTGCATCGAATTTGGCGTGAAGAATCATAAGCATGGAACGTAGAGGAGTTAGTGATGTGCCTGACCCAGGACCTGGATTAAAATGCATATTATGTCAACATCCCTGTATAGCTGATGATAGTACGGACAAGACATCTGATACAAAGTGGGAGAATCTAAGGAGCAAGTGTTTTCGGTGGAAGGAACTTGATAAATTTCAGCATGCCTATGCAGCAGTGGAGTGGGACAAGGGGCCTAAAGGCCTGTACATGCATAGTAAATGTTACACCCAGATCAGTAGTAATCGCTATATTCAGCAAGCACAGAATCGTAAACGGAAATCTGAACAGGAAGAAGTTCAAGCATCAACTTCAAGTCAACAACTCCCAGGAAATGTGCCTAAAAAGCTTCGTTCTAGTACTGGAGTGGTTCATGATAAGAATCTCTGTGTGTGGTGTATGAAAGGACCACAAAAAACCAGTATTCCTGGCAAGTCCAAACTTTTGCTGCTGTCAACAGTAGACGCATGGAACCGGTTCAAGTTGCATACAGTTTGTCTGTCAGATGAGCCTATAAGAGAAAGATTGAATACCCTACTTGCATCTATCCCAGACAGTCGAACGGCGTTTGGAATGGAAATTCGTTATCATCGTGAATGTTGGCGCAATTATGTCAGCAACCCTCTGAAGGAGTCTTTTCCTGATGAAAAAACAGAGCATCTGCAACATGTTAATCTTCGAGAGGCCCAAAATATCTTCTTTCATCATGTCCGTCAAGTTATCTTTGAAGATCATGAAATCCGTACACTGCAAGGTCTTGTAAAGGATTACAAAGGCATTACTTCAAATTATGGTTACTATTCCACAGCAAAGTCCAGTTTCGTGAAGGAAATTCTGATCAAGGAATTTGGAGATGACATAGCATTTCATGAACGAGGTCAGAAGAATGTCAGTGAACTGGTATATGATGCAAGAGCTGCAGGTTAATATCTTGAGGCTGCAATATCCTCTCTAGGTGTAAGTGACGATCAGCTGGTGAAGAATGTAGCTGGGCGACTCAGAGATCAGATCATCAAAACAAAAACTGTTCCTTGGCCTCCATACATACATGAGCTAGAAGAATATGAAGACCTGAATGATCTCCTCTTGAAGCTCATCACTTGGTTAAAGCACCCCACAAAGTCTGAAGTCGATGACAAGCCCCAAGTCAGATCTATTGCATCTATTTTGACCAGCTACATCACTGGAAGACGTACTGCATTTGAGACAAACCTCGGTGTACTGCTACATGGTATGACAAAGAGCAGAGAAATGGTAGACATATTACATAAGGATGGCCTGGGAATCAGTTACAATGATGTGCTTTTGCTTAGAGATTTCTGGGCAGTTACTGACCTGAAGCATTCAACTGAGTGTCCTTTTGAACTTTCTGAAGGAACACCGGCAATATGTATAGTCGACAACGATGACTTCAAAAGTGACACTTTGACTGGAAGTGGCCAATCACATCGTACAAATGTCATGTTTGTTCAGCCAGACCTACCTAAGCTAAATCTACCTACCCTAGATGATGATAGACCAGTTGCAAATAGCACCTTGCCTTCGTACCTCTCTGATAGCCTCAAAGAACTTGGGAGCCAGATGCAAAGAATTGAACCATACAAAACAGTCAAGCGTGGTGAACCACCCATCAGACCAAGGATAACGGATGAACAACATCTGGACACAATTCCTCAAAGAATGAGGTGTCATCCATGCAATGGCCCGAGCTAAGGCAGACGGGAACAAGACCAAAGCCAGAAGACCAGACTGTACCAGCCTTTTCTGGCTTCCAGGCCACGCTATCACCAGAAACCCAGAAAAGTCAAGCGATTTATCATATGACTTATCCTGATCCACCAAGCAAGACCATTCTGTATGATGCCCTGCGCAAGCTTGCAAAGGCAATTGATGACAAGAAGATGCCATTTGCCATTATCGTCAGTGATCATCCTGTCTACGCATTATTGCTAGAATTGAAAAGTGAGAATCCAGAGATATTTGCTGACATATTGACATTCATGGGGCCCTTTCATATCCAGATGTCTTTCATCAATGCAATCTACAAAAGGTTCAAAGGCTCAGGCATTTCAGATGTACTGGTGGCTGCAGGCGTCGTTGCAGATGGATCCGTGGATCAAGCTCTGCGTGGAAAACACTTCAACCGCGGTGTGCGTTGCCTTCGACTCTTCTACGAAGCTTTACTCCAACATGCACTAGACAAACGTTTGGAAGGTGCCACTCTGTGTGAAGAGATCCAGGCATCTCTCAATAAGTTACGCAGTTCAGTAGACCAACAAGAACTTAATGATGCACATGCTGAGTTAGAGAGCAATGCCGATCTCAAGGGGCTCGTTGACTCCCTATTCCAGAACTTAGATGGTGCTCCACTAGCAGAATTCTGGATTTCATTCTTGGAGATGGTAGAGATACTGACTCAAAATATACATGCTATAAGGACAAGAAACTGGATCGAGTTCAAGTCTTCACTGAGGTTGATGCTTCCTTGGATGCATATTTATGACAACGATAGATATGGGCGCCATCTTCCAGATTTCATAGCAGTCCTAGAAATTCTTCCCCATATCCAAGCTCAATTCATGGAGAGTGGCATGTTTGCCACACTTAGAGCGCACCAATTACCTCACATATCTGCAGAAGAATTTCCAGCTTCAGAATCATCCATCACCAATTGGCCATGGATGGCACCTTGTAAATGGCTTATGCCTCCCAGTACGCTATACCCAACCTGCACTTCCATCATTCCTGGATCTTCTAAAAACTCCAAGTCATCCACAAATGGAGAGCAGCGATGATGACAGCGGAAGTGATTCTGACAGTTGTGCATCATATTTGTCCTGCAGTGATAGTGCATCTTAATGCAGTAGGTCTCATGTTTTATTAATTTAGGATACCAAAGTTTCTCAGTGGATTTAACAACATCATATTTGTCTTAGATGTTGAGGTTAATGGGACTCTAAATCATGAATTTTGCCATCCCATTGATTTTCTTAATTATTTTCTTATTTACTTAATTATTTGGTAATTATTTATTAATTATTTTTTAATTGTGCCATGCCATTGATCTTCTGACACCAAAATTAGTGGGAATAGACACCAAAATTGTCATTTTTGGCCATTCACTTCAAGAAATAGAACTTTATCAATTTTTTAAGATGACGGCGGCGGCCATTTTGAAAAACGTCTAAAATAACAACTTTCCCGTCATTTTGGTGAGGTGTATGGGGGCTTATTTTTTTTAGTATCAGTTGCCCTTGTTAAATTCACTGAGAAACTTTGGTATCCTAAACACGGTCACGGAAGCTCTGAAAATGACTCTACTATAAGGCCATGCGGCCCACACGAGACAGCTCCCATTCACACCCAACCCATATCATCCATATGGGAATCCAACTTACGCTTAAAGCTTTCGGCTGTTCCTGAGCTAATCACTGCTCTGGGCAGTCCATTCCACATGTTAACAACTCTATTCCCAAACCAGTGCTTTCCTATATCTTTCCTAAATTTAAAATGATCTAACCTGAAACCATTTGAGTGGGTTATGTCGCCGTTCTTTAGCTTTAATACCTCATCTATATCGCCCTTATTTAAACCTTTTATCCATTTTAATAACTCTATCATGTCTCTCCTACATCTTCGTCTTTCTAGTGAGTGCAAGCCTAAGGCTTTCAATCTCTCCTCATACGATAAGTTTCTAATATTATGTCTAATTTTCGTCATTCTTCTTTGGACTGCCTCTAAAGGGTCGATATCCATTCTGTAATAAGGGCACCAACATTGGACTGTTGGACAGCATAGTCTAAATGGGGTCTTACTAGTGCTAAGCATAATAATAAGAAAACTTCAGCAGTCCTGTTGCTAACACTTCTAGATATGAATCTTATAAATCCAATTCCCTTACCTGACCACAAATGCATACACACGCACCTACACAATCACACATACACACGCACACCTGCAGTCACACACACACACACACAATACAATATATAATACATACACATTGTCTATTAGTCTAGGGTTTGAAGTTTTCTCTTAATTATTGACGTCGCACTTACGCAAAGCATCGAACAACACTTAACTATATTAATCATATAATCTCCTAGCTGGTTTATTTGCACCGCTTGTACACTAGCCTGAACATTACAGTCTGATTTGATGACTAAGGACAAAGTTATTAGGTTGTGGGTAATGAACATTAATGAAGTCATCGATATATATAAACTCCCGGAAATATATATACTCCCATTGGTGAGCAGCGAGCTACTCAAGTAGCTGCCTATTATTTTTATTCGTAGTAGTAGTAGTAGTAGTAGTAGTAGTAGTAGTAGTAGTAGTAGTAGTAGTAGTAACTTACTGATGGGGATGAGTAAATTAAGGAAAATAATCCAAAGGTCAAATGATTTAGCCAATACTATGAACTTAAGATGTAACACTCTGGAAGGATTACAATAATATTGATGATGTAAAATTTAGGAATATATTATTTAAGTATTAGGCCTACTCAATACTTAGACACGTGCATTAATTACGCAGTAAAATAATTGTTACTCTGCTGTTTTTAATTAGTGTGTAGTCGTCTCGTCTGAAGGCTGTAAGCCATTTCCTCGATAGGTCTGCATTCTTGGGGTGAACTTGAACACGTGTACCTTCGGTCCTGATCTGTAATTCCCCTTGCAATCGTGTATGGCATCGTTGGTGATCATGGAGAAGCTACCACAGGGTATAATATACTTATGAAGTATTTAGAAGGGGGAAATAATTTCGAAACACAGCAAGATCCTTCCCCTACCTCCCTCAAATTGACACTGACCTGTGAGGGTAGGCCCGGTATAGTATAGCAGATCTTAACAGGCAGTTTTACCCGAGGTCAATCCCTTTACATTGGTGCCACATGTATAATTCCTAACAACGAAAATATATTATTTTCGGTATTAATTTAAGTACCTTAATTAAGTCGGTTTGAAATGCTCAGGCTATTTCTGCATGTACAAAAAAGCTTTATTGTTTTCATAATTAATTCGCTTCTTATTAGTAAATATAACAAACATTGTACACAACCTGGCAGCGTAGCTACTGCGACGTTGTCAGATTAGGTCGGGCTACACATTCACTCACAGATTGACCAGTTAAAATAATATAAACAAACATCACAGGATGGCGCGCTGCCAGGCGCACAAAATTAGTACTGTCACGTGTAAACAAAAATACATTCGTCACAGTTCATTCCTGACTTTGCCACCATCCACAGTGGAAGCCTCTCAAAATCTCCAATATATATATAAGAGAGAGAGAGAGAGAGAGCGAGAGCGAGGGAGCGAGCGAGGGAGAGAGAGAGAGAGAGAGCGAGAGCTATATAAATAGTAATATAATTTATTATAACAATAATAATTATCAATGCATTCATGTGGGCTACACAGTAGTACGGTGATAAGTGCGTTCCCCTTAATTCTCACTCATACAAAGGGCAAGGTCCTTGACCAGGGAAGGTGAAGGGAGGGAGAAAGATAGCGAGAGTAATTTGGAAAGGTTGTTGTACGGAAAGGGTCAATTGGACAGTCGGCACCAGTGTAGGGATAGTTGACCGCGCCCATAACTGCCTGTTAAGATCTGCTATACTATAGTGCGAAATCTAACCCTCCGTTTGTCTAAATCACAAAATTTAAAGGTCCCATCCGTGTGGCCTGGTACTCTATAGGTGGGCTAGGTCTGCGAGTGGAGAGCGAGGTGATAAATTCAACACTCACGTGCTAATGTCTAGTCTAATCCTACGATCATCGTCTTGTCGTAATAGTATACCTTTTCCATATTTCCTTTGTCTGTCTCTTGCGGCAAAAGAGTCACAAAGAGTTGCAAGGGATAGTTAGTATCTCAAAGACCTTGCAGTCCATTCAGGAGAGATACTCGAAGAGGAAAGAGAGAGATTATCTAGTGCACTACACTCATTGTAGTGTGCACAATAATATCTACACACTTCTTGAACTGTTCTACTGAAGAACTGTTTACAACTTTTGAGGGAAGTTTGTTCCAGGTAGAACAGATCTTATATGTAATAAAGTTTCTACAAATACTAGTGCTGAACCTTTACAATTCTAACTTCCAGCCATGGTTGCGTGTTGTATTCATATTTAAACTTAACAGAGAGAGAGAGAGAGAGAAAGAGAGAGTAAATTAGTAATTTATCTTAATTATTTTGATGCGATTGTAATATTTATTGTAGACCTATAGTTTCTAATGTAATGATATGAATATACATATGGATATGCAGGAATAAAGTAGGCATTTTAGGACCAAGATCAAACTGGGTAGGACATTTTGGGGGTGGAGTTGGTAGGGTAATTATGGAGGATTCACACGGTCAACATTTTCCGGGTTCTTTTCTCAACTCTGGTGACTTGTCTAGTTGTTTCCAAATTCAAATTTTATTAGAATCCAGCTAACTATTTCATAAGAACATAAGAAAATGGGAGTCTGCAGAAAGCCGTTTGGCCCACACAAGGCAGATCCCTCACACACTCAACCCTAATTATAAGGCCTAATTATAGACCCAGCTCACTAATACCATGAGGACCGACCTCACCAAAATGGTCAGAGGTCAACACAAGATTACGGGGGTCTACAGAGCGCCGATTGGCCCACACCCGGCAGATCCCTCCTCACACCCAACCCATCTTGTCCATATGCCTATCTAATTTTATCTTAAAGGTGGGGGTGCATGGATTGAGATAAACATGGTATAATAATCGCCAGCCTACACATAATTATCTTGCTAAATGCAATGGCACTGAAATTATTATTAACAATGGTATAAAGGGTTTTGTGGATCGTCTAAACCGGACCTGTGACGTCATAGGAGTGGAAGTCCACCATCCAGTCCACGATGAGGGTAGTAGTGTGACATCACAGGTCTGGTGTAGACACTCCACAAAATTCTTTATACCATTGTAAATAATTATTTCAGTGCCATTTCATTTTTCAAGATAATTATGTGTAGGTTGGAAATTATTATTCCATGTTTATCTCAACCCATGCACCCCCACCTTTAAAGCTCCCTATCATTCTCGATCCTACCATATCACCCGGTAGCCTATGCCACATGTCTACAACTCTGTTACCAAACCAATATTTGCCTATATCTTTTCTGAAACAAAAATTTATCTAATTTGAATTCATTTGTTCGAGTTATTTCGCTATCACTGAGCTTCAGTACATCTTTCATGTCCCCTTTATTAATCCCACTAACGTTAGTATTTATGCTGATACCTATGATAAATGAGTTACAAAATGTTGCAAGAAAACAAAAAATCGTATAACTCGGTCCTAAAGTGAGGTAAAGTGTTCGTGTGACTCGGCCCTAAGGTGAGTTAGAGGACACACACTACAATGTTAAGCAAAGACAGAGAATGCCGATATTTTATAGTTGAAAAATGCGTCTTACCTTCGGCTATGGTATATCATATCATTCTTCATCTGGATTACGAAGTGAAATGAATGACATTATTCCTATTTTATTCTTGCTAATTTTAGGTTATCTTGTTCAAAATAGGTAAGACTTCTAATAGTCAGGAGGGGTAAAACTACCTTGAGTTTCTCCTTCTGTTAACCTCTCGGCTGCGCATGGGGGGTATGAGACACCACACTCCTGTGCTGACGTATTTGAGCTGTTCCCATCACTAACATCGTTATTTTACCATAAATAGCATTAATACTTATCCATATGCGCCTATTATAGGTTGATTATAAAGGTATTAACCTGTTACAACAATAAAACAAGTGGAAACAGTGTTTGGATGGTCAAAATCGGCGATACAGGCCGGGAGTTACATAATGTATGGCTGAGGCAACCTCCCTGCCCTCCACCCCTCCCCTTGTCTGGAGAGACACTGTTCCGCAATAGTCTCTCTCTCGCTCTTTCCCACGCTTGGTAACAGTGATGACAACGCCCTGCTACCAACTCGCTAATGTTAGCACAAAATTTAACCACAGAATAAGGGAATAACAGGGAAAATAGGTGATAACTGAAGGAGGGGAAGAAAGTGGGGAAGGAGGGGAGGTGGAGGAGTGATATTTGGCATGGCCCAGGGGCAAAAAAAAAAAATAAAAAAACATTAAAAAAAAAAAAAATTGGGTGTTTTAAATAGATTTTTGTTTTCCCTTACTCTTAAGAGTCTTCCCGCAGTCCGCCGGGGGAACTCTTAAGAGTCTCCCCGCAGTTCCCGGGTTAAGTATATCTTGACGTTTCATTTTGTCTATCATCAGACGATATTAATTAAGCGCGGTTCCCATACCTCCGTTTGGGACGGATCTACGTCATCGATGACGTAGGTCCGTTTGGCCGTGTGTGCTCTCCCAGGAGTTAAAACTTCACGAGCGTGAAATCCAATGTTGCCACACTACCTCTTAGCTCGCCCAGTTGGGCTTACTTTAAGTATAAATGGCAAATTATTCGTCTTTGGGTTACTGCTTGACACAATTTATCGTGATATGCACTATGTAAACAGATCAAAATATAGGAGAGTATTTAAAAAGCCTGAAATCCAAGCTAAAATAACGAGCACTAGCATCAAAAGAGGTAATGTACTTCAAGCCTAAATCTGTTGATTTCGGAATAAATATTACACAATATCCATAATTGATCGTCGTGACAACATGCACAGCCATCAAATTACACTTTATATACAACTCTGGCTTCACAAAATGGAAAGTATGAGACTATTTAAAAATGTGGGCTACCTTTTCGCCTTGCTCCTGGGCAAGTGCTTCAGAACTCGCCCAACATTATGTCCGTGGCGGAGAGGGCGAGTGTTTTTCTTGTTTACATTATAAATACGCACTATACGTACATCCTGTGTGTATATGCATAGGTTATAGGGTGTGTACTATTCATTGGTGACCAGTACATGCCAATATAATATATCATGGGCACCATAAATATGCGTAATTGTCTTCCGACGTCCGTCCAAAGTTAAATCCAAGTCAACTTTTTCGGGACAGGATCTGGGATCGGAAGCACGCGAAACTGAGAACAATAGACCCCGGTTCCCGCTCCCGGAGCCCACGCGTGAACGAACCTACGTCATCGATGACGTAGGTCCATCCCAAACGGAGGTCAAAACGGAGGTATGGGAACCGCGCTCTACTGTACCTGTGCACTGATTCCTGTATAAATTCTATGTCAATTACTATAACCTCAAAAGTCCTACATAATTATTATAAATTGTAACTGGATGGTTACACAATATAATTTGGAGTAACCTGATGTAACAGAAAACGTAAATTAAATGGGTAACTAAATTGTAAGAATTGGATGCATAATACTGTTGAGTTTCGACACACTGCCGCCCGCAATCTTAGTATCTATACAAGATCGATATATTGTAGGTAATTACTTTAAAAGAACAATCCAAGCTAATGTAATACCTCTGATACCTTAATCCAGACTAATATGTATGTACAAAAATCTTAACTTTACTTAATCAAGGCTAATACGGTATGTATAATACCCATAAAATTAACTTAATCCAGACTAAAATGGTATGTATAGCCATTTATCATTGAAATCATAGTTGACCAGTAGCTAGTTTTGACCTCCATAAGGCAACAGCACCTGACGCGACCCGACGAGAGGTGCGCAACTTAATTTCGCTATCCCCTTAACCGCTGACCGCTACGGCAGGAGGAACATTTTGAGGGGTCGGCTTATTTAACTGAGTAGCGTTGAATGCATGATCTAATGTCTGTTCTAATGGATATAGCCTAACGATGGGGCGAGTAGTGACATCGGACCTTGCCTTTCAATGTGCAACTCTAGTTATCCCATCAATACCTATCTCTAGTTCAGTGATCTTCCCCAGTTTCCACATTAGCCGAGGACCATCATTATGTATTAACACAATATATCACCTAACTCTGGCCATGATTTACCCTGTGACTGCAAGTGACATTTATGAGCCTCTCTCAATGCTAAAAGGTATTCTGATTACCAACGTTTCCACATATCTTTAGACAGTTTATTCATGTAGTAATACCTCGCAGTTAAATTCATATTACGCTGAAAGGAGGGATCTGTTAATTCATCATCCCTTATTACCTCTTTTGGAAACGCCGGCAATCGTCTACCTCTCAGCATATGAGAAGAAGAGATGGGGTTTATATCACCTATCTCACCAGATACATAGCTTAATGGTCGGTTATTAACGCAGGCTTCAACTTCACAAAGAATAGTTTGTAATTCCTCTTATGCGACCAAAGCTCTACCAAGGATCTTTTTCAAACCGGCTATCACTATCCCTATTAATCGCTCCCATATTGCACCAAACCAGGGAGCTCTGGTGGGGATAAAGCGCCACTCACATTGATGCTCTAGATTCTAGAATATAGCTCTGAACCACCGAATCTTCTGAAATCTCGGGGAAGAGTTTAGCCGCACTTTGGAATGTACTCGCATTATCACTTAAAATAAATTGCGGAAAGCCTTGTCTGCTCACAGATTTACGGAAAGCATGCATAAAACTTTCGCAAGATAAATTTGTAACAACTTCTAAATGTAGGCTATAGCTCTGGTAACGGCACGAGTAAATAAAACTATATATGCTTTCATGGTGGGATTATCTTTCACTTGCAAGGCACCAAAATAATCTACGCCGGTTACCGAGAAGGGATCATTGGGTGTAACTCTGAAGCTAGGGAAAGGAGGCACATTTTTAGGAAAATAGTGCTTACCTTGAAATCTTTTACAAACTACGCATCTTCTCAAGTACCGTTTTGACCGTCTGCCGCATTTGTGAGATTCACCATTTTTGTCGTAAATAGGATACCAAGTGCCCCACACCATAGTGATAACATATTGTGTGACCTTTAATAATAGTCAATGAGGTTATCTGATGCTTCGATGGTAATAATATAGGATATTTACTGTCATCGCGGATAGATGCTAACTGGAACCTACCCTTACACCTAATTACACCATCATCCATAATACAATCCTAATTGCCTCATGAGATTGGTACTAGGTAGTTTTGCAGATGCGTCGTTCAAAGCGTCCCATTCTCTCTTAAAAGATTCCCTTTGTACTAGCTTAATCATCACAGTCTCGGCAGCGCGCATTTCATTAATTGATAATGTAGGCGTGATTCTTAAGTTCATCTTCCTGACTTTTTGCCGCAAATTATGTACATAACGATACACCCAGGCAACTACTCTTACTGCCTTATCATAACTACTAACTCTATCCCAAAGTACCGTGAAGCTATCTACATCCTGAGTGATCACTGTCATGGCTGTTGAATTTACTGGAATTTCTACGGGAATGCTAACCTGATCTGGTTTAGCCGTTCACAGATCTTCCAGCCATTCTTGTGATGTGAGCCACGAAGGCCCCTGCCACCACAACAAAGAATCTGACAACTGTCTGGCAGAAATACCTCTAGTCAAAAGGTCACCCGGATTATCCTTTGAGCACACATACTTAATTATAGCATTGAGTAGTAGCCCATAAATCTCATGCACTCTGTTACTAACATACACTGGTAACACCTTCTGACTGCGCAACCATGCGATCGCAATCTGAATATCGGACCACAAATACACTGAATTGAACAGATGATAATCCGAAAGTGCTTCCATGACAAAGTGAACAAGACGTGCGGCTAATAATGCGGCTATCAATTCCAATTTGGGCACTGTCACTTTCTTGATGGGCGCTACACGAGCCTTGGCAGCGACTATGGCACTATGGCACCCATCAGAAAGGTACACTACAGTGCCATACGCTGAATTACTAGCGTCACAAAACGCGTGCAAAATCACTGCATTATTTGAGATGATTTGTCGTGGGAAACTTATGTCCTGACAGCTATTCAAGTCTGCCACCAAAGACTGCCAAATTGGTATCAAATCAGGAGGGATCTTCTCATCCCAACCGATCTTGGTGCGTTACAGAATCTGTAGGAACAATCGTGACCTAACACTAACTGGCAATAGTATACCGAGTGGATCAAACAATTGCGCGGCTAGACTCAAACATTGACGCTTAGTAGGCACACCATCAGAGGTATAGCTACGCTGCCCAAAAGCCAGAAGATCAGGTTCCAGATACCATCTCATACCTAAGTACTTCTGAACAGTTTGGTCACTTGCCATAACTCCATCCTGCTCAATTACTTCGCTCAATAAGGAGCTATTGGTTACCCACTCTCGAAAATAGAGGTGTGCCGACGCGAAAGTGTGCTGAAACGACCAATAGTTAAATAGTAGTTCTTTCTCTGTGTCGGCCGTGCACTGAACGTTATCTATATAATTTTTTTTTTATCTTATCAACAAGTTCTTTATCATTAATCAAAGACAAATGTTTCAAAATAGTAGCATTCAAAAGGAATTGAGAGCAGGTGGAGCCGAATAGAACAACTTTGAACCGGTATGTGTCACAGGGTGAGTTTAAGTCAAAAGGATCACGAAGCCACAGAAATCGAGCACTATCTCTATCGCGTTGATCTAACTGTAACATGAAAAACGCTTTCTCGATATCACTGCTGAACGCGAAGGGCTTGCAGCAAAAACGTAACATCACCTTAGCTAGGTCTGGAACTAGCGAAGGACCGGTATATATACAGTCATTCAAGCTCACTGCTGAAGGCGACGTTTTCCCTGAACAGTCAAACACGATCCTAATAGGTGTAGTACTGCTATCGCGTTCAACCCCATGATGTGCGAGATAATGCGTAGGAGAATCGGTGTCTATCTCCTCATCGATAGATTCAACAAACCCGCGTTATAGTTGCTCTTTCATAACTCTAGTGTATTGTTGACAAAATTTGGGCTGCGTGATGAACCTCTTTTGCAAACTCCGAGCTCTACCCAGTGCTAGACCATAATTACTTGGCAAATCACTCTTATTACCTCTCCATGGCAACCGTACGCTGTATTGATTCACTTCTGGTATGTAGGAAACTGACTCTTCATGAATTTTCAAAGTATCTATAGCCTCGTTATCCAACTCATTAAGCCTAATTCCGATGCTGTCCATTTCCCACAGTTTGCACACGTCATTTATACATGGTTTGGTTTCATTATTCTGTAATATCTCACTTGTACTATTAACTGCAACTTTCAATACTGTTACCATATCAACATTTGTGCTGGCTGCCCAATCTCGGTATGACCCACTAAGTGCAAACCCAAATTTGGTGGGCACAAGAATAAGGTTACCCTCCCTCTTATATCCTGGCTGCACTATATCATAGTAGTAGTCTGCACCTATCAGTATTTCACGATTAGCTTCGCTACATAGACAAACATCTGCTAACCTATATCCTGAATCTTGCAATTTATTGATTACGCCCTTGATACCCTTGGAGATTCTATATTGGGGTAAGGCATCTACCACTACAACATTAATTGAGGATAACCTATCTTTGTCCTTATACTGCAGTGACTACCTCATACACCTGTTCATGCTGTGCTCCCGTAAACCCTTGCAGTTTCAATGTTTCTCTTCACGATACTACATATTGTACTGACGGTAGAGAAGACTGCAGAACAAAAGTGCATTGGAAACATTGATCCAGCAATGCACGCATAATTATTATTACTATTTACTGGTATCATTATTGTAGGCAAAATCCCAGTTTCTCGCTCTGACACTACACACATCATCGAGGATGATGGGGAAGGTTCAAACTAGCAACAGTGTTGGTATTGACTCTAAAGGACTCATTCCCATGGGAGTATAGTGCGCAAAAATGTCTACCCTGACAATTGCTACAAGGTTTCAATTTTTCATTTGTACAACCGCAGCCCTCATGATCCTTAGAGAGGCATTCAGTGCATAACTTCAACATCTTTGCTCTACCTATCTTAGTCTCATTATTGAGATATTTGGTACATTTATACCAGGCATGCTTAGGACTCTGGCAAAGATAACAAGCAAATTTAATAGGATAGCCCTGCTTCTTATAGTTACTGGTACTCATATGTACCTCTCTACTGGTACTTCTATTAACATTAGCAAAGGTTGCAGCCGTGGCTTTAGCTGCCATATAGTCAGTAGTAAGGCTCTCCATATTGAATGTTTCTGTCTGGTAACATTCAACAAAGGAAGCTAGATCAAGTGGGGTATTCTTCATTGCCCTTTTTTTTATATTCTTACGAAGCGGTGAAGGTAGTTTATTCATTAGGATTACTGTACGTACCTCCTCAATACTAACTTGGAGGGTTTCAATGGAGCGGATGGTACTTTCGAAGGATGCGTAGAAATGTTTAAGCGAATGTACCTCATAAGCTGGAGCGAGTAAATCACACAAATTTGTAATGTGAGTGGCTTTTACTCTGTAGGGCTGACCATACGTCTATTCTAGAAATGCTACTGCGTTGCTATAGCTACCTGCTACTAAACTGAACCACTCTAATAGTTTCTGGGCTTCCCCTTCCAGCTGCCCACGCAAATATATAAATTTATGTATTTCTGACAACTCAGAGTTGTCGTGGGTGGTACAGTTGAAGAGGTCCCAGAACCCCGTCCATAGAGCCGGGTCACCCCCAAATTTTGGGAGGGGAATAGTTGGTAATTTAACAACGGCTGGTTTTGTAAGAGTTTTAGAAGAAAGACAGGATGTCGATTTGATTAGCTCCTACAATTTAGCTACCAGTGTCTCCATTGATTCGGAGCACTCATCATTGTCCCCCGCAATTTGTTCGATGTCAACCGACTCATCATACAGCTCATACGTATGATCATTTATCGACTCCAGCTCATTGAGACGCTTACGGATTAAAGTAATTTTTGCCTTAGCTTCCGACGCATCGGCCCGTTCCAAAAATGCATTGATATCTTTTGTGAGCCGTTAGACACACCCTAGCAATCCCCCTTTTCTTTATTAATTCAGGAAGGGTGGCAGTCATGATTGAAATATGCTAGGCTAGGCTACACAAACAAAAGTACAGAACTACCGGTGTCATTACTTTCCCCACTAGCATGTTAGGCCAAAAGAAGTTATCCTAAAATATATATATATATTAGCTTCAGTCTGATCATTTACCTTTGTTTGTTTACGAAGGGCTGAATGCACTGATTTGTTTTTAGTTGATCTTTATTTATCTTCTACTTGTTCTGATATATTATCTGGCTAAGGAGGTATAAAGTTACCTGCAGTGATCTGTTCTAGTGAGCGACCCTTAGTCTCTGGCAAGGTAAGACCAGTGACCAGAGCCAAAATGACACAACTGACGGCAAACACTCCAAACACACCAGTCTGACCTACCTTCTGTACCATCAGTGGGTACAGCAATGATAACACAAGTGTACCTAGCATAGCACTAACAATCTGAAGCATAGATCCGACAGCCCTACACGATGATGATAACAGTTCGTTAAATAGAGTAGCCGAAGATGAATTAAACATTCCTTTCAAGCACCCAAAAAGTATCAGTGTGGTAAATGGCAGCCAGGGGTATATCATAATAGTATTTATTTCCAAAAGAAAACTGTAAATGCTAATCGTTAAGCAACACAAGGAAGCTAAAACTGAGGGAACGACAATGAGAGGTTTCCGTCCAAGCCGATCTACAAATATCAAGTAAAAAACCATACCTACAATATCTGCAGCATAATAAAAACTTGCACACGTATATGGGTCAATAGGTACCTTTGTCTCCTGCATTATTTGTGTGAGATAAGCTTGTATTACAAAAGCTCCTGTGAAAGCTACGAGCATTGTACCAAATATCGGGATCAAATTAATTTTTCTATTATGTGGCTGGAGCAAGAATCTAATTTGGTCTAATGTACTTAACACCTTATTGGCGGGTGGTAGGGTATATTACACTGTACCGCACAGCATTTTTTTTTTTACCCTAAATAGGGTTGTTTCCGTGCTCATTTTCATGCATAAACAAGAACCAGAGCATAAAACAAGTATCTATCCCTGAAAGGGCGTAAACAGAGCTTTCCAATGACACCCGAACCATCCTTGTACGACCACTGGTTCTCTTGCAACGATCGTGCAACACGAGTGCAAAAACCCTAAAATAAGGTAATTTCCGTACATAATTCCCTGTGTAGCGAGTGAGAAAGGGGGGAGAAAGGTGGTATACAGTTCAGTACATCCACGGTGGCCGTGGGGAGCGGTCATAAGGTTACTACGCTCGTCCCACCGCTCAGCTCTCTCTCTCAGCAACATTACGTGCTGAAAATGGCGCTCGACAGCTGTCGTGCACCGCCACTTAGTCCAAATTTATTTCACTCGACATATGTTGCGCGCCGCCAGTTAAGGGTTAAGGAAGTGTGGGGCTTCAACTGAGAGACAATTTCTTCAAGTTCAATTTCTGGCTGCAAATCGGCTCCCCTGAAAAAGTAGAGAGACTGTCGGGCATCAGCGATTCGATTCTGTGCTACGAGCCAATGAGGAGAGTTAGGTAAGAAGAAAACACCGATGATCGGCACCAGCATAAGGACACAACAGATCATTCCCATTTGTCGCCAACTAACTCTGCTTTTTCCTATCAATGACAGCAACAGGCCTCCGAAGCTTAAGGCAATGACGAGCATCCCCATGGCATTTCCGCGATAGTCTCGATGCGAAACTTCCAATGTATAATTATGTACTCGTGGCAGAAACGATCAGCAAGAACGAGATGCCCAATAAAAAGGTAGATAGCAAGAGGACCGACACTTGAGGTGAGAGAGCAAAGAGGATCCAAGCTACAACACAAAACAACTGACTCAGGAGTATGGTTGTCCTTTGGCCCAGCAGAATAGGAAGGGGACTCAACAGGCTTGCTGCCACCACGACACCAAGGCTTGGCAAACTTGCTGTAAGAACAAATAACGAGGTAAATATATTTAGTTACATACAGCATACTGTACATATGGTAACAGTAAAATGTCTAGTCACATATCCACAATCAATAATATTGATATCACTGTATGGCTAAAATTAAATGAAGCCTGAATACACCAGAATATACCTAAACATAACATAAATTATCTCTTCAGTCCTGTTATGTGTAAATATCAAAGAGAACCTGTGACCTATTTGTGTGTATGTTTTCCTTCTATGTGTTAATTTATTGAGTAAAGCATTCCAAATCCGTCCATAGAGAGACATTTTGGAATCCTTTTAATGAAATTCATGTTCTCGTAGGAATATGATCAATAGAAATGTGCATTATATAATAGTCATTGAACAAACTAAATTTATGAAACTTGATTACGGCTTGGAGGAGATAAAACTGATCAACTTACTAAAGAAAAACGATTATCAATGCAAAAGTTGCATTGGTATTATTTTTCGGTGTTGATAAAAGATTTATGAGAAAGTAAGTTTTAAATATATTGATATTTAGATATTCAGTGCTTTTAAATCACTTATCCGAATATACTTAGTTTGAACTGCAATGTAATGTGAGTAAGCAAATAAAGGATTTAGAAGTCTCAAACTTATAGCTCAAAACACATCACATTTACATATGCAACAAATTATATGTAATAGATTCAGAACTTTTGGTTTTAACAGCAATAATTTGCCATTGACTAAGTCACTGCTGAATGGCTTGGCATTTTGGTTTGTTTAATAATATAAATAACGGCACAAAAATCAACTATGTGTACTTTGCATTTGGGAAGTCCGATATGCTCTGATGTCAAATATAACATCAAATATTCATACCATAGCAACCAATATTGGAGGGCTAATGTAACTAATTTAACGATTCATACCAATTATTTATATTAATAAGGCATATTTTACGTTGGTGTATACGTTTTTCAAGACCGAATAATACTGTAAGTCGGGTGCTTAAGCAAAGTTCATCAAAAACATATTTGGAATCTTCATCGATTTTCACCAGAGAATCTCTGCTTCAGGAGAAGTTTCATTTAGGAAGGAATTTAACCATAATTGTAGTTGTACTGCATTATTAATAGTTATAAGAAAAACATTGTTACAAGATAGTAACTTTGATCCTCACCGAATAGTTGTTGCTCTCCTGGAGTAAGGAGGAAGTCATTGGTGGTGTTGGTGGTGATGTTGGTAGTACAAAGGAGTACAAAGGAAATCAAGCAACAACAGATCTAGTGACCCTTCTAGGTTGCTTGTCCTCCAAAACACTGAGGATCAAGTGTCCAAACAGTGGTTTAGAGTGGGTAAGGGAACATTGGATAGGGAATTACTGCCCTGGAACTAATGTCCGTGGCAGGATTAGGAAGTTAGTAGGGGACAGATGGGTTAGTAACTGAGGGGGGGATAAAATAAAGTTATTAATTTACAAACGCAGTCAGTCGCGGGTTTGATGCGAGATATTTGTCTATGCGGAGTTTAAATGAATCAACGGTGATGCAGTCTATAACGTTTCGGGGAAGCCCATTCCACAAGTTGACAACTCGATTGAAGAAGAAATTCTTAGATTCGTGTGAGTTAAAAGATTTACCAATAATTTTGCAACCGTTTCCCCGCGTGTAATTAGATTGGTCGATAGTGAAGTACTTACTACAGTTCATATTGTCGATGCCTTTGATGATTTTGAACACTTGAATTAAGTCACCTCTTAATCTGCGCTGGGTTAAAGGAAATAGATTTAATTCTCTAAGACGCTCTTCGTATGGTTTGTTCTTTAGGCTAGGTATCATTTTGGTAACTCTACGTTGAACTCGTTCTAGCTTGTTTATATCTTTTTGGTAATAAGGGCACCAGGATTGAACGCAGTATTCCAGAATAGGGCGGACTAAGGAATTGTAAAGGGTTAGGATAACTTCTTTGGATTTATGCTCAAATGACCTGCCTATAAAGCCAATTATTTTGTTTGCCTTCTTAACAACTTCTGAACATTGTTGACTCGGTTTTAGGTTACTCGATATTGTTACTCCCAGATCGGTTTCTCTGTTTACATTCTTAAGCTGAGTGCCATTCATCGAATAGTTTGCTTTCTCATTTAGGTATCCGATATGTAGTACTTTACATTTATCCGCATTGAAACTCATTTGCCAAATTTGGGCCCAACATGACAATTTATCTAGATTGTGTTGCATATCGTCAACTTGTTCTTTTGAGAGTACGCTATTTGCAATTTTTGTATCGTCAGCAAATTTTGAGATTGTACAGGTGAGACCCTCATCTATGTCGTTGATGTAAATTAGAAAGAGAATTGGTCCTAGTACCGATCCCTGGGGTACCCCGCTACTTACATTGGTCCATTTAGATGCCTTACCGTTTATGACTACTCTTTGCTTTCTGTCGCTGAGCCAATTTTCTATCCATTTCAACACACCGTCTTGTATTCCATGCGCTTTTAGTTTTAGCAGTAAGCGTTTGTGGGGAACTTTGTCAAAGGCCTTTTGAAAATCAAGGTATATAATATCTACAGCTTTACTCTCATCGTAGAGGTTGAGGATATTGTGGAAGAAGTCTAAGAGGTTTGTTAAACAGGAACGTTTTTTACGAAAGCCGTGTTGAGTATCTTTAAGTATGTTATTTTCCTCTAAGTGATTTACGAGTCTGTCTCGTATGACCGTTTCTAGCATTTTACATACAACTGAGGTTAAGCTAATTAGACGATAGTTACTGGGTAGGGATTTGCTGCCTTTTTTTAATATCGGTGTTACGTTGGCTAGCTTCCACTGATCGGGCATAGTTCCAGACTGCAAGGATTTATTGAATAGTAATGTCAGTGGTTTGGAGAGCTCATCCTTAGCTTCCTTTAGAACTCTAGGTGAGATTGTATCAGGTCCAGGCGTTTTATTTACCTTGAGTTTATCTAAACAATTCAATACTTCTCTCTCTGTAACGGTGATATTGCTTAGAACATCTGAATTATCAATCTGAATCGGCGATGGTGTAGGGATATCACTGAGGTCTTCTGTTGTAAAAACTGATGCAAAGAAGGTATTGAGGGCATTACTTATTTGTACTTCGTCTTTGGTGTATTCTCCATTTTCATCGACTAACGGTCCAACAGTTGAAGTAACTACTTTTTTCTTTCTGATATAACTATAGAATTATTTCGGGTTTGTTTTACTTTGATTCGCAATATGTAACTCTAAGGTCTTTTTACTTTGCTTAATTAACTTTTTGGCTTTGCGTCGTAGCTCTACAAATTTCAGCCGTTCTTCGTCATTTTGTGAGGATTTTAATCTATCATTAGCAAATTTGTTAGCAAGCATGCAGTTTGAAATATCTTTATTCCACCATTTGGGCTTATTATTATGGCCTGGACGCCGTATTTTCGATGGTATGCAGTCTTGCACTGCTTTTAGGTAAGTGGCTTCGAATAACTTCCAAGATGTATTTATGTCGTTATTGTGAATTAAAAAGCTCCAGTCAGTTTCTTTAAACATAGCTCTAAGTTTATGGAAGTTTGCTTTCTTGAAATTAGGGACTTTTTCGATGCTACTATTTGGTTCGTTACTAGTAAACTTTAAAGTGAAATTTATCGTACGATGGTCGCTGTTACTGAATTCATCACCAACATTCAAATTCTCTATTAATTCTTCTTTTGTTGCAAGTACAATGTCAAGAACGTTATTACCACGGGTCGGCGTTCGAACAAATTGATAAAGCGAACTCTCTTGCAAGTTCGTATACAAGTCATGTCCGGAGTGTGAAGTAAGAGTATCGCCCCACTTGGTCACAGGTAAATTAAAGTCGCCAAAAATTACGGTATCTTGTGAGTTACTTACATCTGCAATTTGTTCGTAAATTTCTCGGTCAGTTTGCACTGATTGAGCTGGAGGTCTGTATATTAATGCAAGTATTATTTTTGTACCTTTATTATTCTTTATTAGCACAAAAGATGCGTCGACGTTCACAATTTGAGGTTTTGACAAGAGGGTAGGGTTAAGACTTTCTTTGATATAAAGTAAAACGCCACCTCCATTTCGATTTATTCGGCTTTTCTCAAACATTACATAACCGGGAAGTGAATACTCTGCTAAAAAGTCTCTATCTTCTGTATTGAGCCAAGATTCTGTTATGCCAATCACATCATAATTTTCTGTAAACACTAGCTCCTCTAAATCTGAAAATTTATTGCGTATGCTACGAGCGTTTGCATAGAAAACCTTTAAATTTGTTATTTTAGAACTCACGGAACGCTCTTTAATATTTTTGGTTCTTGTCGGATCTACATTTATGTTCATGGCTGTCCTCGGTCCTCGCTGTCTTCGGTCCTTATCGCTGGTGGTCCTCGGTTGCCTCTGTTTTTTTCTTGGTGTTGGATGATTTATGTCACTGCTGCTTCTTCTCGGATGGCGTTTTTTTATCCATGGCTGCGGACTGCTTCGTGTAGGAGACGACCCATGCGTGCTGAACCCACAGGGTCTAGATGAGTGCCATCCTTGTGGAACAGAGTAGGCTGGTTGTAGAAGTTGTCCCAGAGGTTGATGAATTCAACTTCTTCCCTCAGACACAAATATTTTAGTCGGCTATTTGTGCTGAAGGCCTTGTCGTAGAATTTGTCAGGTGCGTCGATCTTGGGGAGAATGCCTGAGATGATGATATTCCTTGACTTGTTTTTGTAGTGCTGGATCATCTTGCGATATTTCTTCATCAACTCTTCGGATCTGGTGCGCATGACGTCATTTGGACCAGCATGGATGACAAAAAGGGTATTTTCATTTGCATCCTTTGTGGTATCTTCGAAGGCTTCCACAATGTCGTACAGTCCAGCTCCTGGGATTCAAAATCTTTTTCGTTGATTTGGGACTCTGTCGCAAGTAGTAGCGGCCAGCTGTGTCAGGGTGATGCCGGAAAATGTTATTATGGTCCCTGTGGCTATCTTTATGACTCCCATTACCAGCACGATCACAAACTGATTGAGTAAAATGGTACTAATTATTACTTGGCATTTAAAATATTAAATCTTGTCGGTACTATACTTCGCTTTTACTAACTAAAATGCCCCAGAACGAGAAGCCCCCCACAGAAGCCACGAGCGAACACCACACAGAAACACCCGAAAGAAAGGTCCACAGAACGAAAGGACCAGCTGACCGAGCCAACCAATTCAGACAGGCCCAAGCCCGCAGGGCTAAGCAGCTCCAAACCACACATACCTACCCCTTCTAAACTGACCGTTTTCCACACCTCACATACACTACCCCTCGTGTCCTACACCTCTACCTACATGATGACGAACATAAATACACCTTAAAGTTAATACACCCATGCTCTGTCCCTAAGTTATGATATTAATATCAACATACCCTAACATACCTTGTCTTGCCAGACTAAGTTTCTGAAGACCAATCGCCCCCATAAATCTATGTATTCAATCCTTAGGTTAAGTATTAATATCAACATACCCTAACATACCTTGTATTGCCAGACTAAGTTTCTGAAGACCAATCGCCCCCATAAATCTATGTATGCAATCCTTAGGTTAAGTATTAATATCAACATACCCTAAAATACCTTGTCTTGCCAGACTAAGTTTCTGAAGACCAATCGCCCCCATAGATCTATGTATTCAATCCTTAGGTTAATTATCTTTATCCACCATTGTGTTCATCTTTTCCATTTACTTTTCCACAATTGTTATACGTCTTCCACTCACCTCCTTCGTATCTACAGTCCACACTACTCCAATATGCTTCGTGTTTTACACCTCTTACCCGCCCGACTCTACCTACATGATGATGAACAGGAATATACATTCATATTAAAAACACCCATGCCCTGTCCCTAGGTTGAGCCAATGCTAACCAAATCTGACAGCCATATATCTATGTATGTTCTTCCATCCGAGAAATAGATGTTAAAACCCCATGTCCAAATTAATAAGAGATTAAGATACCCACGGGTACACCAGTGATCTAGAACCATTGCCCCCGTAAGACCTAGACAGCCGTGACTACAGATGTTAGCCACCCTGCTATAACTTAATGCTTACCCCAACCGAGATTGTATATATAACCTTTTCTTTGTCCATTGCCATCATAGTGTCACGAAACCATAACGAAGTACCCCTACGAACCGCCGCTTTTCCTTGGTCTATATTTCATAGAAAACGCAGTTCCCAGGGACAACTAGACGTACAAAAACTTGTGTCAACTAATAGTGTCCATAACCCCTCGTATTGACGAGTAATAATACACCATGTTTTTCCCTACTTTATCCACAGTCAAGCACACACCTATAGTTAACCTCCTTCTCCCCCACGGCCCCACAATCCACATGATTCTATCTTTTTCCAGACTCATATACCACCCCATTGTTGCATCCCCCGGTAGCATTTGGCCAACGTACTTTCGCTGTCCTTTCCAACTCCAAAATCAACTGTAGCCTAATGCCACCCCCACGCCCGGAGACCTTAGGGTCAAATTTCCACGTAGCCCCCCTGAACTCCCCCCCTCTCATTAACACCCCGCGCTCCTCGACTCTTGTCCGACCTAGCCTCTCCCTCATACCTCTTGAAGATCCTTGATTTTTCCGTTGCTAAAGCTCTCCAACCTTTTATATATATACTCCTATCCAGCCTACCTTTCCTTAATAGGCCGGAGCAACATTAGAACTTTACTAACCCCATGCATGCCATCTATTCTCTTACAACCCATTCACAACCCTGCACCCCATGGTCGTCGGTGCGAGGCTAGCCGCCTCGCCAGTAACTAACTTCTATTGCCATACTTCCAGATAAATGTGGCAGAGTTAGCAACCCAGTCTCCACCACATCCAGCAAACCATACAATTAACAACCAATCGATTAAAACCAGCTAGCCAAGGCACCTTCGGATTTGGTATTAAGGACACCCGCATCTGTCTCATAAACAGAGGGTTATTACAAACACTGGTGATATGGCAAGCCCCTAGCCACAGCCGCCGGACGACCATCCCAGAGAGAGGGCGCCCAGCTACCCCTTTTTACCCACCCGAGGAGGGAGACCCCCACCCCTGCGGAGGTATACCTGACCCCTGTTTTGACTCCCGGGTCATTGCCAGGTAGCACAAGAATTCTTCCGATCAATGAACTAACCATGCATGTCTAACCCCCTTACTAACCTCTATTTACCCACAATAACCCATTCACCTTTCTTGCATACTCGGATAATCAAATTAGCACCTCAGCTATACCATAGAATGAAGACTGAACAATATAAGAGAGACGCCCCTATCACAGCTGTCCCAGTCCTCCCCGCAAAGTAGATCCAGTCTCCCTCCCCTCAATACTTCCAGTATAGCCAAAATAGTACCTCTACTAAGGCTCAGTTATATTAAAATATAAAGGCTTCCTATAGCCATGTGCCACAACAGTAAACACCACCTTACCCAGTCCCCATAGCTATTGAGAGCTCAAATAATTCCATAAGACTCGAGATCCCTATGGCCTACAGGGTCCCAAAACCGAGCCTATAAACCCAGCTCCAGCCCCCAGTAAAATCAGTTGAAAGTTAGACACCAACCAGTGGTCAACCCCCTGAAGTTAACCTCTAGCTCTGCCCTTGTGTTGTTCCTGAGTTGAGAGATTCCAGAGCCGGCAGACTCCGTGGCAGAAGTTAAAATAGAAGCATCTGTCCACGTACAAGTATCTACGTGCACCTTATAACCTTCACACACACTAGTGGGTATATAAGCGTGTAGCCAGCACCGATCGCCAAGAGATCCGACTTGAGAACTTCCTACATTTGGACCACCTGGACGGCCGAGGAACCAGTCGCTAGCCCCCAACATCACGGACGCAAGATAACCAGGACCAGACCAACAAAATACTATCCAAGATTCATTTTATTAGTACTAACGTGTTATAGTACTAATTCGAAATTCACTTATTAATCTTTCTATGAAGTGGCTATAACTTTGCCCAGTGTAATTCATAGTTAACCATTCCATTTGGGAAGTACTAAGCGTATCAGTGTTCATTAATTAACAGGCGACATTAACTCTCGTAATTACCTTTATCCAGATATTAAAACCCTAGTGATATCTAACGTTCGCCCACTGATTTGTGTTCTACGTATTTCTGCCATAAGAATATAAAACTTAGATCAGTACCCCCTTGAGGTTACTAGAATTCCCGTGTTCTAAAACATACGCGTGTCTAATTCTAGCTGTGAACTACTACCTGTGCACCAGACCTGCCAGTAATAAATATAATTAGTGAAATTGAATCCATAAGTACATTGAGGTCTGCCAGTATATAAACTTGCGAACTAAACCAGTGATCAGAAGAGTATTCCTGAACGTTGGAAGTGGGAGACTAGGCTCCATCCAGATCCACTAATGCTAGCAGTTCAGTTCTATTATTTGTCTTGTACGAGTATTCCTATTTTCCTATACTCCTTATTCACCTACTTAAATAAACGTGATCGTGTGTCGTGTTACCGTGTGTTTATTTTGTGTTCTCTATTCCTCATACCTTGTATTGTGCATGCAGCCTTATATACCCAGTCAGTTAGAGCCCACATCACCCAAGTTAATCCTGTAGAAAAACAGGGCATAACAATGGCGGCAGCGGTAGTTCTTGATTCGGATAAAAGGTTGCATTACATTGCAAGTTTGGAACAGCCAGAACACGATAACATCATGGCGCACCGTTCTCACATTCCCATCCCACATTATGATGGAGAAACTTACGCCATCGAAACGTTCATGGACATAGTGAAACCCGTACTTGACTAAAGTTATACCACGGACGCAGAAAAGATAGCCGTGACATTAACGCACCTGGGAAAAGCCGTTTCCCTGGTTGCCTACCAAATGCACCCTGCTCTCACATGGGACGAATTTTGCACAATAGTGATAGAGGCCATTAAGCCTTCGTTGGGCGTTTTCGTAGCCCACAACCGTCTCCAAGACACTAAATTCGAAGGCGATCTAGATGCCACAGTGAATAAGATCGCCCAACATATCAAAGTGTTTTTCCCCACATTGACCAGAATCCAGCAAGAACAGCAGATTCTGGTCAACCTTGTATCAAAATTGCCCTCAGCAGTAAAGGATCATTTCCGTGTACACGATTTCGTCGGATATCAAAAAGATCTCATCACGATCCGACGTATTTTGGCCGTGCACACAGAAACACCCACCCAAATCGCTGTAATCAAGAGGTTCCCCACACACCCGCAGCACCTCGCCAACCAAAACCCCAAGGCTCAAACCTTCAACTCCAAGAATGCCTACCCATCCTCATCCTTCCACAACAAACCTACCTACCCTTCCGGCAAGCCCCAACCCAGTAGACCCCGGTTCCAACCTACCCAGCCACGCAGAATCTTCAACCGGAACAAAACCTACAACACCTACCAAAGTAAAAACCCTACCTTAGTAATTATCAACCCCTATGATTTCCCTGCCTGTAATGCTCAGTGTGCCCTCCATCAAATTCGTGACTCTGCCAAACCTCGCCCCTGTACTCCTCGCATTTCTGTAAATGAAGAGGAGTGGGGACAAGAGGAAGAAATGGAGGCAATGTACACCGAAGACATAGCCCCCCATATCATGACCTCAGACGATACCGAGGAAACCCTGGAGGAGGTAGATACCGACCCCCAGGATTTTTAAAGTATCTCCGCCCACGATGGGCTCGGCGGGGGACGCCATAACTGATCGCACTGCCCCCATTTATTACATGGCCAAAATCAAGGACATTCCTGTCCGCTTGTTAATCGACACGGGAGCTGCCAAGTCATGTCTGTTCAAGTCTTATTATGATCAACACCACCGACTATTTGGCCCCTTGTTAACCACCAAAGCAGAACTAATCTCAGCTACTGATACTTATTTAAATCTCCTAGGAGACACTTTGCCCCTGTCAGTAACTACTCCTGCCCCCCATCCTCGTTGTTATCACACGTTCACAGTATTTTCCTCCCACTGTAAACATTACGATGGTTTCCTTGGACTTGACCTCCTTCAAAATCTCCAGGCCCAGATTGACTGCGGCCAAAGGCTGATCTCATTCAAAAACAAATTCCAGTCCAAAGCCTCTGACAAACCAATCACGCAGAAACCCATTCACAGAAAGAAAAAACACCTTCCCCCTCAACAAACCCTGATTCAGGGTTACCAAGTTGCAGCTAGCACTAAGGTGACTCCTAAACCCTCCCCTTGCCCCGAGTTCTCTCAAAATATCACCCAATTCAGTAAAGAAATGCCTCAACAAACGAAAGAAGACAAGCCCAAGCAACTCCCTCTCGGTAATCCCCTCAATTCTCGTAACTCTGTCCAGGATAAATCCTCCCATGTTTTCAGGACAGACTCTGATATATGTAACCATAATTCTATCAAATGTTTATGTACACATGTTTCCAGAGAAAATGCCGACCGATGTACCCAACAATGTTTTCCCCATGCCCCCAGAAATGTTCAGCTATCCCACAACCAACAACAATTCCCTTGTGACAGTTTTCCGTCAGTAGCTCCCTTCCCCCCCCCCCCCCCACACACAATTCACACCCCTAGAAAATTTCACAACCCCACACTTGACTCGCCCTCTCATGACCAACAAACTCACCAGTCCCACATAACCTTTAACCAGACCGTTACTGCCACCAAGAAAATTCCCCACATTCGTCCTGTTAACAACCCCAAATCAATACACCAGTCCTCCACCAATAACCCATGTTCTACACCTAACTCTTTCCCCACCAACCCTCCGCAGTCCCCCCAACAAATCCCGTTTTCTAACTCGCTCACCTCTCAACACCCTGACCCGCCCGCACGCTCCGTTAATCCCCCCCTCACGCGTCCCGACCGAGGAACACAACCATGTTCCCACCATGCCCCCAGAAATGTCCAGCAATTCCACACCCACCCCAATTCCCCTTGTGACAGTTTTCCGTCAGTAGCTCCCTTCCACCCCCACACAATTCACACCCCTAGAAAACTTCACAACCCCACACTTGACTCGCCCTCTCATGACAAACAAAACCACCAAATCCATATAAACTCCAAACAAACCGTCACTGCCACCGACAAAGCTCCCCAAATTCGTCTTTCTAACAACCACCAATCCTTACATCAGTCCTCCACCAATAACCCATCTTCTATACCTCACGCTTCCCCCACCAACCCTCCACAGTCCCTCCAACAAATTCCGTTTTCTAACTCCCTCACACCGCGCCCCACTGATCCTCCCACACGCGCCGTTAATCCCCCCCTCACGCGTGATCCCCACCAAAGTGACCTTTCCCCCATTATGCTTACCAAGCACCTGCTCGCCAGTCAGTCCCCCACCATCATTAGCCCAGCTGTAGTTCAAGATAAATGCCAAATTCCCCCCCGCCATCAAAAATGGGTGAACCTTCGACCCATACCCCAAACTCACATGATATTTTCCCCCACTACCACGTCCACCAACCCCAATAGTTGCCTCTTACAACCCGCCATCATTTCCGCTCGCATCAACCACATTCTCGTGGCAAATATCTCTGAGGAATCCCTGACATTACCAAAAGGTCTCATTATAGGAGACCTCGAAACTTTTGATGACCTCCCCATAGATTTTAATGACACCCCTACCAGCCTCCAATTGCCCCCTCTCCCGGACACATTATCCGACCACCAAAAACGCGGTATGTACGACCTATTACTAGAGTTCAGTGACGTGTTTGCCCAACAACCCAACGAAATCGGACAGACCGATGTAGAACAACACATCATTAACACCACAGGTCCCCCATACGACAACCATCCTGTAGAAAAAATCCCATACATCGTCAGGAAGAGGAATGCCAAGTCCAAGAGATGTTAGAGGCAGGTATTGCCACCCCGTCCATTAGTCCCTGGTCTTCCCCTGTTGTCCTAGTCAAAAAGAAAGATGGGTCAACCCGTTTTTGCGTCGATTACAGGAGGTTGAATGATGTAACCATTAAAGACGCTACGCCATTACCCCGGATAGACGATTCCCTTGACTCCCTATACGGATCCAGATGGTTCACTACCCTCGACTTGCAAGCAGGGTATTGGCAAGTGCTTATTAAGGCCGAAGACCAAGAGAAAACAGCATTTTCCACTAGTGGTGGCCACCACTACGAATTTAACGTCCTACCTTTTGGCCTCTGTAACGGACCCGCCACTTTCTCCCGTTTGATGGAAGCGGTATTACATGGCCTAACCTGGGAAACCTGCCTAGCCTATCTAGACGATATTATTGTGTACTCACCAACCTGGGAAGAACACCTCCTCAGGTTGAGACAAGTCCTTCAAAGAATCCGAGCCGACGGGTTGAAATTAAAACCCTCAAAGTGCGAGATTGCCCGAAATAAGGTAGATTTCCTCGGACACGTAATGTCTGAACATGGTATTGCACCAGACCCAAAGAAACTTCAAGCCATACAAAACCAACCCCCACCCACCACCGTTAAAGGAGTACGTTCGTTTCTAGGTTTAGCCACATACTACAGACGTTTCGTCCCCCACTTTGCCACCATAGCCAGACCCCTCCACCAACTCACCCACAAAGACACCCTGTTCACCTGGACACCTGAAAGAGACCTCGTGTTTAACACTTTGAAACAAAAGCTAATCCAAGCCCCTATTGTCGCTTTCCCTGACTACCATAAACCTTTCCGTCTTTATACCGACGTATCTCTGTACGCCATTGGTGCAGTTTTAGCTCAAGTCAGAGACGGAGAGGAACATGTGATAGCGTATGCCAGCTCCACCCTCAACCAAGCACAACAGAACTATGCAGCCACCAAGAGAGAGTGCTTAGGGATCATTTGGGCACTCAGCCATTTCCGGTCATTTGTGTTGGGCGCAAAACTCGATATAATAACCGACCATCAATCTTTGCAATGGTTGCGTAAGTGCAAAACCAACTCGGCCATTTTGGTACGTTGGAGGGAGACACTAGAGGACTACGACTTTACAATACAGTATCGTCCAGGCAAACTCCACACCAATGCAGACGCCCTGTCACGTTTGCCAGTACCAAAAGACCCCCCCACCAACCTAGCCGCCTTACAAAACACTGAGCTTTTATCTACCCCCATCCACCAACATAATTCCCCCTCAGCCCCCTCTCTAATTCAATCTTGGGAAACGAGAATCAGACCACCCTGGATACCGTTAAACGTCTTCAGGAAACTGACTCGCTGGGGAGATCAACTTGCCACAGACTCCGGTCACATAGTCTTAGACCACACCATTGCCCACGACTACATGATTGCCATCCACGAGGGAAACGGCATACACCTTGGACAAAAGAAGATGTTAAAAATCTTCACAGACCAATACTGGACCCCCAACCCCTCCAAAATTGCACAACGAGTGACAGAATCCTGCAAACCTTGTTTATTGGGGAAGGATAGATCACGCACCCCAGGCCCAGCTGGTACCATTTCTGCCAACAAACCGTTCCAAGTCCTATCCCTCGACATCATGGGCCCGTTTCCTTCTTACGCTGGCAACCGCTATATCGTCACATTTGTTGACGTATATTCAAAAATTTTAATAGCCTGCCCAGTTAAAGACCACACAGCCACCACAGTCGCCACACTGCTTGCCACAGAAGTGTTCCCTATATTCGGCCTTCCCCTTGCTCTTCTATCGGACAATGCCCCCGAGTTTAGTGGACACGTTTGGCAACAATTCACCCAACAATGCGGTATTAAGATTAAACACTCATCCCCGTACTGGCCTCAAGGAAATGCTATATGCGAACGCAGCCATCACACCATCAACAACCAGTTACGTACAAGAATGATTGCTCTTAACAACTCAGACTGGCCATCACAACTAAAGATAATACAATGAGGCATGAACACCTGTCCCCGAGAAGACGGTATTTCCCCTCATGAACGTGTTTACGGCGTACCCCCCCTGTTACTGCCGTTCCATCATCACGCTCACCTCCCCTCCAACACCTCCACAATTGACCCATTGCAACATCTGCAAAACACTCCATACCGCCCAAACCTGTCAAGACACCAAAACGGATAACCCCGATGATAAAAACCCTTTCGCCATCCATGACACCGTAATGGTAGCCAACCTCCCTGTCACCAACAAATTAGGCCCTCGCTATGTCGGGCCCTACACCGTCATACAAGTCCCAAATGCCTTTCAAGTCACCATCGATTATCACGGCGTGACTCGCACGTTCCGAACTAGATTCGTCCGAGCGTTTAAACCTCTTAAGCCACAAGACATTACCCCACCCCACTTGTCCGACCCTGAAATAAACACCCCTACTCACCCTTCCACTCAGGTTATGAATATTCCCATACAAACCCCTAAGGGCCTAAGCCCTCCAGCACCGAACCGACAAATCATTCCTCAACATACCCTCCAAACTAACCTCCACAAACCCCAAGCCCCCACTATCACACCCTCCTCCACCATGACACCTTCCTTCACTTCTGATAGTCAAGTACCTCCCCAACTTATCCAAGTACGAAAACCTCCACCCACAACCCCGACCACAACGGAAACCCTCCCGTCTAGCCTTGACATACCTCCACCAGGCACCACAGTGAGAAAACCACCACCCCCACCCCAAACCAAGTACACACCCAACCGCACCACACAATCTACCTCAGTAACCTCACGCTACAACTTACGCCCACGACAAAAATCTTTTAAAACCTCCAGAAAACACACCCTGCTAACCAAGTTCCGTAGGACTGCCAGACCACTACCCTCCTACTCCTCCTCCTCCTCCTCTTCTTCTTCTTCGTCGAATTCTCCTCCACAAAGGGAAAGAAGACGAATAATCACCAGTAAACACCATAAACCCTCTAACTATATTCCAGAAGTAACAACCCCCACCCCCCCCACGAAAACACATACCTTCCTCTTCAACCTCATCCCCTCTCAACCCCCACCTCATTACTCCGAATGACCTGCTAGATCTACCCCCCCACCAAACACCCATAAAACCGCCTACTTCCACCACCAGCAAATCACCGACCTCACCAAAGGACTCACCCCACACACGTCCCTACCCCCAACCCTCCAACTTAAATCTCCACTCCCTACCCACCCGTCTAGCCCCCCCCCCGCATCCGCCCCTTTCCCCTCCACTATCCCCGCAACCCCACCCTCACATCAACCAACCTCCTCATCTCATCGAACCCCCAACCAACCAACCCCTAAAAAATTCCCCCACAAAGTCACCCCTGAGAGAACCCCCATACATACCCTCACCAAATCCTCTTCCATTTCGCCTACCACCCTCACCCAACAAAAACCCCCACACGCATCTACCTCTCAAATAACCCCCCACCTCGCCCCCCATAAATGCCCTTCACCTGTAAAACGTTCTTCCCCTCAATATAAAACATCGTCGAGCGACTCAAGTCCCACGACAAACATCTACCTTCCCACCAGGACCTCCAAAGGTAGAATAATCAACAGACCCATCAGATTTGAAGACAGTTATACAAAAACAACACCCAGTTCTGACACTAAAGACCCAAGCCACACAACACACACACCCCCTCCTTCTCACACACCTCCTTCACGCACCTTACCTAAACCGATCTTGCGCATTGCCTCACTATATTTCCCCAGCCTACAACACCGCCCAAGAAAACCCCAAAAACCCCAGACTCATATCCCCCCTTCATCCCCAGCTCTATTTTCACGCGTTGATCCCCCTTCGGTTAGTAACCCATTCACCACACTAAACAGACCTCCTGTCAGTCCCACACACCTCACTCCGACCCCCACAGGGGAAAACTACAAACCATTCATACGAAAGGTTAAAGTAAAAAAAAACACTGGACGTTTAGCCCGTCTACAACACCCACATCAAGCCCGGGCAACCGCCCGCCACAACACAGAGGACACATTCTTACAGGTGTACATTGACCTGCAAAAGAAACCAGACCCTCGCTCTCTTGCTTGGTGGGACCTTCTAAATACCCTCAAAATGACCCACCATGACTATGCTTCTTTTTACTTCACCCTTGAAGCTCTGGGATGAGCCTACAATGAAGGAGAGGGAAGTAAAATGCCCCAGAACGAGAAGCCCCCTACAGAAGCCACGAGCGAACACCACACAGAAACACCCGAAAGAAAGGTCCACAGAACGAAAGGACCAGCTGACCGAGCCAACCAATTCAGACAGGCCCAAGCCCGCAGGGCTAAGCAGCTCCAAACCACACATACCTACCCCTTCTAAACTGACCGTTTTCCACACCTCACATACACTACCCCTCGTGTCCTACACCTCTACCTACATGATGACGAACATAAATACACCTTCAAGTTAATACACCCATGCTCTGTCCCTAAGTTAAGATATTAATATCAACATACCCTAACATACCTTGTCTTGCCAGACTAAGTTTCTGAAGACCAATCGCCCCCATAAATCTATGTATTCAATCCTTAGGTTAAGTATTAATATCAACATACCCTAAAATACCTTGTCTTGCCAGACTAAGTTTCTGAAGACCAATCGCCCCCATAGATCTATGTATTCAATCCTTAGGTTAATTATCTTTATCCACCATTGTTTTCATCTTTTCCATTTACTTTTCCACAATTGTTATACGTCTTCCACTCACCTCCTTCGTATCTACAGTCCATACTACTCCAATTTGCTTCGTGTTTTACACCTCTTACCCGCCCGACTCTACCTACATGATGATGAACAGGAATATACATTCATATTAAAAACACCCATGCCCTGTCCCTAGGTTGAGCCAATGCCAACCAAATCTGACAGCCATATATCTATGTATGTTCTTCCATCCGAGAAATAGATGTTAAAACCCCATGTCCAAATTAATAAGAGATTAAGATACCCACGGGTACACCAGTGATCTAGAACCATTGCCCCCGTAAGACCTAGACAGCCGTGACTACAGATGTTAGCCACCCTGCTATAACTTAATGCTTACCCCAACCCGAGATTGTATATATAACCTTTTCTTTGTCCATTGCCATCATAGTGTCACGAAACAATAACGAAGTACCCCTACGAACCGCCGCTTTTCCTTGGTCTATATTTCATAGAAAACGCAGTTCCCAGGGACAACTAGACGTATAAAAACTTGTGTCAGCTAATAGTGTCCATAACCCCTCGTATTGACGAGTAATAATACACCATGTTTTTCCCTACTTTATCCACAGTCAAGCACACACCTATAGTTAACCTCCTTCTCCCCCACGGCCCCACAATCCACATGATTCTATCTTTTTCCAGACTCATATACCACCCCATAGTTGCATCCCCCGGTAGCATTTGGCCAACGTACTTTCGCTGTCCTTTCCAACTCCAAAATCAACTGTAGCCTAATGCCACCCCCACGCCCGGAGACCTTAGGGTCAAATTTCCACGTACCCCCCTGAACTCCCCCCCTCTCATTAACACCCCGCGCTCCTCGACTCTTGTCCGACCTAGCCTCTCCCTCATACCTCTTGAAGATCCTTGATTTTTCCGTTGCTAAAGCTCTCCAACCTTTTATATATATACTTCTATCCAGCCTACCTTTCCTTAGTAGGCCGGAGCAACATTAGAACTTTACTAACCCCTTGCATGCCATCTATTCTCTTACAACCCCTTCACAACCCTGCACCCCATGGTCGTCGGTGCGAGGCTAGCCGCCTCGCCAGTAACTAACTTCTATTGCCATACTTCCAGATAAATGTGGCAGAGTTAGCAACCCAGTCTCCACCACATCCAGCAAACCATACAATTAACAACCAATCGATTAAAACCAGCTAGCCAAGGCACCTTCGGTTTTGGTATTAAGGACACCCGCATCTGTCTCATAAACAGAGGGTTATTACAAACACTGGTGATATGGCAAGCCCCTAGCCACAGCCGCCGGACGACCATTCCAGAGAGAGGGCGCCCAGCTACCCCTTTTTACCCACCCGAGGAGGGAGACCCCCACCCCTGCGGAGGTATACCTGACCCCTGTTTTGACTCGCGGGTCATTGCCAGGTAGCACAAGAATTCTTCCGATCAATGAACTAACCATGCATGTCTAACCCCCTTACTAACCTCTATTTACCCACAATAACCCATTCACCTTTCTTGCATACTCGGATAATCAAATTAGCACCTCAGCTATACCATAGAATGAAGACTGAACAATATAAGAGAGACGCCCCTATCACAGCTGTCCCAGTCCTCCCCGCAAAGTAGATCCAGTCTCCCTCCCCTCAATACTTCCAGTATAGCCAAAATAGTACCTCTTACTAAGTGTTACGTCCTGGGATATATAAACACTGGGCTCTTTCTATTGGACTAGGTATGCGGCAACAAGCAACAACGGAAAACGCTAGATCCAACCCTTATCTATAAACCCAGGCAACAAACCACCCTAAACCGTCAAGAGTCCTGCCTGGACAACAAAGTATCCTATGACTCGGTTACAGGGTGCACGCACTATAGACTGCTGATAGTCAAGCAGGCTATATAAAAGATCACACAATTAAGTTGACTTAAAGCTTCAAGGAAAAGATAGATAACGGAATTAAATTGCAGAAACAATTTAATAACAAACTAGAAGAAAGTACATTTAACGTTACGTTAATTAATACAACTAATCACCCCTGCGTGAAAGAAGGTGAAAGCAAACAGTCCTCAAAACATCGTACCGGTAGACAAGATGCAGGTTTCTAAACTGCATGCGGCTACGGTAGGATCTGATGCTTAGCAAAGAAAGTAAGTTACGGATTTAGAGAACTCTTAACTAATAAGCAGGAATAAATACTAGTGATAGGACCTACAGTGTATAATGGCATAGGTATAATTAAATAAAGGCAGCAACTCGCAACATAACCACATACAGGTGTGCTTCTCACTCTTAGTCAGGCAAGCCTGCTCGGACAGAGTGTCTAAGCCACACCCTGACTCACAATGCTCACAAGAACGGTAAAACTGTGGCACAATAACAAGCATACAGAAATAATAAACCCCTAGCTGTTAATCTGCCAGGTGGCAGAGGTCTAGCCGGAAGGATATAGGCTTCGGATACCCGGGCTGAGCCACCTGCTCTAGCCTAGGGACGTTCCCAAGTCTGTGCGCCAAATTACTCTAATTGAAAGGGTGCTCTCTTGAGAGACTCAGATCCCAAGTATCTAACTCTCTCCTGGCGACCCTAAAACAAACGCAAGATGTGCTAGGACAGTGCTGAGTGGACTAGGCAAGGGCCCTCACACAACACAACACTAGACACACAGGCACACAGACAAGAAAATGCCCCCAGACTCCCACGGGTATCCTAGTAAAGTTGTGCAGGTCCACAGGACTCGCACCTGCAGACTTTACTTAAAGGATCGCAAAAAAAAACTCCCCTCCGGTCTAGCCCCTGCTCACCTGCCACAAGAACACACTAGCAAGCATGAAACCACCAAATATGAGACAACAAAAAAGCTTCCTAGGTCTCATTAACAATTACATCTCTTCATAAGGCCCTAAATCCTATCTAGTTATCTGAGAGCTCGTCGTTAATACAATAATAGATATAAGGTCTATCAAGGGGATGGGATAATTAAATAGATTGGTGAAGTAGTGGAAAGAAGGTATACAAAGTAAGAGAGAAAGTTTCTAAGTGGGGTTGAGAGGGATAGATATCAAGGGGGTCCGAAGGGTACGACAGTGAGGTGAGCTCTGAGTCTTGAATCTGTCTGGACCCCACCCTAGGCATGCGAAATACATCCCATGCTTGGCAACACTCAACACCGTTGCCGGGTCAAAATCCTCTACCCCTTGCGTGAGTCGAAACTAAGCCTAACGTTGCGATCAACTGGCAACATCAGGCTCGTCCCAAGCTAGTCTATTCCGCACCCGCGCAAAGCAACGTCCCCCAGCCGGTCTCTCTCTCCTGCTCGTCTCCTCCCACTCTCACTAGACTTACATCTTATATATTATAATGAAACAATCAACTATCGAGAATAAAATATACTAAGATGTGTTGGTCAAGAATAAGGGCAGCTTCAAGCTGTGAAACAACATAAGAATATCCCAGACATTAGTTACATTGTCGTAGGATATATACTAAGGAAAAGCCGGCCGGCCGGCTGCCGCCAGCCGGTTTCTAAACGGCTGGGCAGCCGACACTCGCGCATGCCCGCACGTGGCTACTATGCAGGAGCGTCACATAAGGCTCAGTTATATTAAAATATGAAGGCTTCCTATAGCCATGTGCCACAACAGTAATCACCACCTTACCCAGTCCCCATAGCTATTGAGAGCTCAAATAATTCCATAAGACTCGAGATCCCTATGGCCTACAGGGTCCCAAAACCGAGCCTATAAACCCAGCTCCAGTCCCCAGTAAAATCAGTTGAAAGTTAGACACCAACCAGTGGTCAACCCCCTGAAGTTAACCTCTAGCTCTGCCCTTGTGTTGTTCCTGAGTTGAGAGATTCCAGAGCCGGCAGACTCCGTGGCAGAAGTTAAAATAGAAGCATCTGTCCACGTACAAGTATCTACGTGCACCTTATAACCTTCACACACACTAGTGGGTATATAAGCGTGTAGCCAGCACCGATCGCCAAGAGATCCGACTTGAGAACTTCCTACATTTGGACCACCTGGACGGCCGAGGAACCAGTCGCTAGCCCCCAACATCACAGACGCAAGATAACCAGGACCAGACCAACAAAATACTATCCAAGATTCATTTTATTAGTACTAACGTGTTATAGTACTAATTCGAAATTCACTTATTAATCTTTCTATGAAGTGGCTATAACTTTGTCCAGTGTAATTCATAGTTAACCATTCCATTTGGGAAGTACTAAGCATATCAGTGTTCATTAATTAACAGGCGACATTAACTCTCGTAATTACCTTTATCCAGATATTAAAACCCTAGTGATATCTAACGTTCGCCCACTGATTTGTGTTCTACGTATTTCTGCCATAAGAATATAAAACTTAGATCAGTACCCCCTTGAGGTTACTAGAATTATCGTGTTCTAAAACATACGCGTGTCTAATTCTAGCTGTGAACTACTACCTGTGCACCAGACCTGCCAGTAATAAATCTAATTAGTTAAATTGAATCCATAAGTACATTGAGGTCTGCCAGTATATAAACTTGCGAACTAAACCAGTGATCAGAAGAGTATTCCTGAACGTTGGAAGTGGGAGACTAGGCTCCATCCAGATCCACTAATGCTAGCAGTTCAGTTCTATTATTTGTCTTGTACGAGTATTCCTATTTTCCTATACTCCTTATTCACCTACTTAAATAAACGTGATCGTGTGTCGTGTTACCGTGTGTTTATTTTGTGTTCTCTATTCCTCATACCTTGTATTGTGCATGCAGCCTTATATACCCAGTCAGTTAGAGCCCACATCACCCAAGTTAATCCTGTAGAAAAACAGGGCATAACACTAACATATTTTTGTTAGACATGTTTCTCTACATCAATCTTTTGTTTCGTTTCCTAGGTAGATAAGAGAAAAACTTTTATTTAGCTGATGTATTTTGTAACCTAGTCGTGCATATACTGTATAATGTTATGCAACTTGACGAAACAATAAAATCCCAGCCTTAGCTACAGAGAAAGGAGACATAGGAAATTCATCTGTAAACCCCAGCCGGTGTGTGTTTCCAGGTTATGATTGAATATGAACTTCTATCTCTGATTACGTGGAACCACCTTTCTCATTCCCAATGCCCTGTTCCAGCAAAACCATCAAGGGTACTCCATGGAAATCACAAGAAGTTATGAATAGTTATACATGTTCGTCAAGCTAAACATAAAACCCTGAACCAAACACCGGGCAAGTAGAACTCCCAGATATCATGTTAATTACCGACAACCTCATTGTGTTACCCGTTAGCTTTACTGTGTCACTAACCAGTATTATCGTGTTACCCACCAACCAAACCCTCCTAGGTATAAGAATCTGTGCTCCACTAGCTGTCAGCAATCCACTGATATCCTTAGATGCCAATAATCTAATGGCTACCACACCAAGAAGCCCGCTATTAGAGCCATCACCTACATAGCAGACCCGTGAGGTCTCTTACATCATCACGAATGCCAAAGAATGTGACGCCCTAAAAATCTCCACCTTGCACACTCGTCAGGAATTGCTGACTGCATGCTTCATGGGCACCCTCGTGAAGAACCTGTGGTCGACAATATCACCTGCCTTCAATATCCATATACACAGTCCTAGTCACCATTAGGCCTTAACCAGTATGATATCTTCAAACCCTGTGCATGCACATATTTTCATGTGAAAAGGTCAAAACAATCAATATGCAGAATATTCTCAGTGCTGTGAATTAACAAAGTTCATATCTAAGAGAATTTATTGAATCATATATTTTAATTTTATTGTCTGTGGTGCTGAAAGAGAATACCAGGAATGTCACAAAACACTTCCGAGCAACCAACCAATCACCAGCCAATATTTCTAGAGACCGCAGAATAAAGCTAGTTGCTCGGCGATTGGTCAACATCATCTAGCTCACAACTATCATCTTCCCAGACAACATATCTCGGCAAAAAACACTTAATTCCCACACTCCCGTCAGCCACTTAAAATGTGGGAAATTTCTTGTAGTATTATTTCGAAGAAGGAATGAAAATAGAAGAGAGATATAGATCAAAGCTGCCGCCCGTCCACCTGCTGGACCGCCCAACCATCTCAGCCAATCACCGATCCACATTGCATGAGGGGCGTTTTTAATAGGAAGGCGGCGGTGCCTGGAGAGTCATTTCGTCACAAGGCTCAGTCAGACAACAATTTGTTCTCCCCCACCACAAAGGGGAAACATATGAAAGGAGCTCGCCAGAGTCGGCTTTTCACATCTAGCCCACCTGCATATCATTTCCCAAGCAATCTATGACAGAGAAACGAGGTGTGGGGGGGAAGAAGACGAGTATGGTAGAGTGTATTGGCCGACACTAAGATGATGAGAAGAAATCAGTGAAGAAAAAGAAGATTGAAGCTGCGACCAATTTTTGTATGGGACCATATTGACCCCACAAGTCTACTGAGAAAGACTGAGATGTTTGACTGTTGGTGGACGAGAACAAAATATTTAGACTATGGCTACAGAATTGATGAAATAGATATACCTGGAGTTGACTGATAGCTATATCTGGTTAGTAATGCGAAAACCTATAGCTAACAATAAGCTTAGGATCTGATAAACATATCAAAGTAAATAGAACATGAGCAATAAGTTCGGTGGAGTTAATCTTGAGTTTATATACCAGAGGTGAAGGTTTATCCTATGCCTACCTGAGAGTCTAGGTATATAACAGGGACCAGATAAAATGGTTGAACCTAATGTAAGTCTGTCTCCGAGGATTGGAATAGACTAATACAGCAATCCTGCCCGTAACGTTATGCATGTTTGCTGAGAAGGGTTGTGTTCGATTAACTTAGCTTGAGTTTTAGTCAAGCAAAGCGGCCTGCCATTTGCAAATTATTTATGTTAATAATGTACACAAGAAGAAGAAGAGAGGTACCTTGGGTAAACTGCTGCTCCAAGTTATCAACATATATACCCTATGTCAACACTACACAGAGCAAACAACGTATATAACTCCACAATGAATGCACAGAGAATGTGGTGGAACATATACAGTGTTAGTGAATAGTCCATAAGTGAGTGAAAAGTTAAGTGGAATATCTGCCCCCCTGGTCATCTGGGTATCAAACAAGATGGCGGGGCGAGGTGGGACAATCTCAACCCAGGGACGAAATAGTGATGGCCTTGAAATCAACGAACTGTTATGCTTTATATCAAATAAAATAGATAGTCTACCTACAGACAGTATTGTGCAGCTGTGTGTGCCCTTTTATGATGAAGATAAAATTGTGGCAGCCAAGAACAGAGTGTTCGATCTTATTGAAGTTATTGGTACTAGTGAAGATAACAATTATCGAAATATTAAACGAGTTGGTGCAAACAAAAGTGCTGAGAACATTAAAGAAATTATTAAATTGCTACAAGAGAGTAAGGCTATGGGCTTACCCACTTTCGTGGCCATGGACCTAAAGGACCTACCACCTATACAATTTGATAGGATAGATGTGTCAGTGCTACTTAGTGAAATCAAGAACACCCAAATGGAAGTTAAATTACTGAGAGAGTGTACCACAGGTCAAAAAGAAACCATAGTGGACATAAACAGTGTGGTTTCAAATGTAGCTGACAGAGTGAATAAGTTAGAAAATAACTCTACTAACGCTCCACCTCAACCACAGGCACAAGTGACACAACAACAGCAGCAGCATCTAGAACAACAGCATCAACAACAACAACCACCCATAGGCCTACAACACCACCACCAGCAACAGCAGGCTGAACTACAACAGCAACAGCTGCAACAACTCCAAACACAACAGCCCCAGCAACAACAGCGACCCATACAACAACAGCATCAACAGCAACAACAACAACAACAACAGCAGCAACAACCACAACAGCAGCAACAACCACAACAGCAGCAGCACCAGCAGGTGCAACAGCAACAACAGCAGGTGCAGCAGCAACAACAGCAGATGCAGCAGCAACAACAGCAGGTGCAGCAGCAGCAGCAGGTGCAGCAGCAACAACAGCAGCAGGTGCAGCAGCAACAACAGCAGGTGCAGCAGCAGCAACAGCATCAACAAAAACAACAACACCAGCGACAACTACAACAATCCAAACTAACCCAGCAGCAGCATTCATATCAAAGGCAACACCAGGTGTGGCAGCAGCAGCGACCACAACAGCAACAACACCGAACACAACAGCAATCTTTATCGTCGGCAACGAGAGAAGATAATACAGTGCCAGCTACACCATCCTCAAATTTACCTACACAAACTGAACCAAATGAAGGAGCCAATGCAAGGGAAAACCCATGGACTATGGTCAAATGGGTGAATGGCAAGCCTCGCTACTCTAGGGAAGGCGAGCAGGTTCACCCTAGACCGAGAAACCAGCCAGGAATTAAAGGTAGGGTCAAGGATACTGGCCTCAATACCATCAAAAGGCCCCGACTAGCTAGGGTGTTTGCCACAGGATTCATCCCTAGTGTTACTGCTGAGAATCTCAAGACATACTTGGCTGATAATCTACTTATAAATATAGAGGTAAGACAGCTGACCACCCTCTCCAGGTCCACTACCTGTGCCTCCTTTTGTATAACTAGCGAATGTCCAGATCCAGATGTTTTCATTAATCCTGACCTGTGGCCAGAAGATGCATATGTCAACTGGTACAGAGAATCAAGACAATATCCCAATGAGGACAGTGCAGAGGCTTCTGGGACTTGGAGGCATCGCACACCACTATCCAACTCGCAGTAATGGAGGGGATACCAACAACAGCAGCAAGTACAAAAGTAACTTCATACAATTGCAGAGGACTCCCCAAAACAAAGAGGAATCTCCTGTTGCGACCTGACATCGTATCTACATTAAGGACCAGTGACATAGTCTGCCTTCAGGAAACCTGGTACACAAAACAGGACTTAGGTAATTTGAACATATTAGATAAAGATTTCCATGGGTACGGGGTCTCCACTACGGACACACGTGATGGTATTGTGGCAGGTCACCCCCCAGGGGGAGTTGCAATAATGTGGAGATCGTGCCTAGATAGTGTAATTAAAACCATTGAGACAAATTTAAGCTGGTGTGCGGGAATACAGCTGGAAGTGGGACACAGAAAATTTGCAATATTTTGTGTTTACTTACCGTATCAGTGTGCAGAAAATGAAGAACTTTATTTGGAAAAGTTAGGGGAGCTTGGTGGCCTAATTTCTGAATTAGAGATAACGTGTTACTCAGTGGTAGGTGATTGGAATGCTACCCCTCACGAGTTGGGTGGTTCCATGTTTGCTAAACATATGTTAAGGTTTTGTGAGGAGCAAGGTTTAATTTTGTCCTCCAAAAACCTGCTTCCAGAAAATAGCTATACATATGTTAGTGAAGCATGGGAGACCAGGTCGTGGCTTGATCATGCAATCTCTAGCTCTGACTTTCATGACTCTATCTCAGAAATGGCCATAAGATACGACATTACGGATGACGACCACATACCTATAGAATTAACAATCCAAATTAATAAAGCACCGGAAATAACAGAAACTAGCAATAGCATCAAGGCAAAAGTTCCATGGAATGTAATCTCAAATGAAGAGTGCCAAATGTACTGTGATAAAACCAAGGACTTATTAAATAGGGTGCAATATGATGGTAATGGTGTAGCACAATGCAGGGATCCAAAATGTAGTGATGCACAACACAGAAAGGACATTATTAAATTTTACAATAGTATAATAGATTCTTTATCAAAAGCGGGGGAAAGTATTTTTAATAGCCGTAAATATAAGTCCTCATTCAATAAGCCAGGTTGGCAAGACTATGTGGCTGACCTGTATCAGGCCTCCAGAGATGCTAGGTCTCATTGGCTTGAAGTAGGTCAGCCTAGACAGGGGCCTATATTTGAACTTCACAAAAGAGCAAAGGCTAGGACCAAATATGCCATTAGATTTATTAAGCAAAATGAAAACCAATTAAGGAAGGAAGCCCTTGCAAAGAGTCTGGCAGAAAAGGATACTAACTGTTTTTGGAAGGACATCAGATCCATGCAAAATTGTAACACACCATTACCTGTCAGTGTTGAGGGGGTTACGGGTGAAGAGAACATTGCTGCCTTATCGAAAACTCATTTTAAGGAACTACTTAACAGTGTAAACCAAAGGTCTACTAATGGTGCAATTCAATATGTGAAAGATAGTAATTATGAAGACATTAAAGTGACTGAAAGTGATCTTGAGAATGCCATAAGAAAACTTAACCTAAATAAAGCTTGTGGGCTGGATGGTATATATGCAGAACATCTTAAATATGCAGATAAGTTGTTAATAGATAAACTTAGTTCTTGCATCACCAGTCTATTTACGCATGGTGTCCTGCCGGAGTCTATGATATCCGTAATACTTGTTCCTGTCATTAAAGATAAATCAGGTAAAATTACAGCAAAAGACAACTACCGCCCAGTAGCACTTGCTAGTGTGGTGAGTAAGGTAGTTGAAATGATAATGCTAGAAAGAATGTCTGCATATATTGTCACCAGCAGCAATCAGTTTGGCTTTAAGAAAAATCACGGCACAGACCAATGCATATATGTGCTGAAAGAAGTGATTGATACATACAACAAACTAAATAGCTCAATTTTCTCTTGTTTTCTTGATGCAAGTAAGGCTTTTGATAGGGTGTGTCACAAAACCTTATTTGAAAAATTAGTTAACAGGGGAGTGCCTAGCTATATTGTTAGGATACTTATTTTCTGGTATGCTAATCAAAAAATGTGTGTAAGATGGGGCAACATCCTGTCAGGCTCTTTCGCCGTAACCAATGGTGTTAGGCAGGGGGGGATATTGTCTCCGTATCTTTTCAACGTCTACATGGATGATCTTAGTCTGGAGCTGAACAAGACTCGCACTGGGTGCTGTATTGGCAGCACCATTGTAAATCATCTCATGTATGCTGATGACCTAGCCTTAATCGCGCCCTCTGGAGCAGGACTGGATAAATTATTAAGAGTATGTGAAAAATTTGGAATCGAACATTCAGTCAAATTTAATCCTATAAAGAGCAATATCATAATATTTAAATCTAACCTTCTATTGAAATCAAAGCTACCTAAATTCCATTTGTATGAAGAAATTATAGAAGAAGTAAGTAAAGTAAAGTATCTAGGACACTATATTTCATGTGATCGCTCAGATGATGAGGATATGGGTCGTCAGCGAAGGCAACTTTACATGCAGGGAAATTCAATATTAAGAAAATTTCATATGTGCACATGGGATACAAAAATAACATTGTTCAACTCCTACTGCTCACCAATGTATACAGCACAACTATGGTGGAACTATAAGAAAATTACAGTGAATAGACTAAGTATCTCATATCACAATATCATGAAAATGTTTCTGGGGCTCTCAAAATATGAGAGTACAAGTACGCTATGTGCCTATATGAACTTACACTGTTACAAATCACTCATTAGAAAGCTAACATATAAATTCATTCAGCGCCTTAACACTTCTGAGAACAGGATCATTAAAATGCTACAAACTCCAAGCATAGTGTACACCTCCAGGATCCAGGCACACTGGAGGAAGTTGCTCTATATTTAACCTTAAGTAATGATTTCAGGTCTGCTACTCTACAGAATTAGCATACCGGTACTGATCCTCATAGTGCAGTACAGTACCGATATTCCTATACTGTACTGTAGCAACATACTGTACCGGAAGCTAAATGATGTGAGGCATGGTACTGTACACAATTAGGACAGTGGTTTTGGTAACACAGTAGTTTGATGACCACTGTTTTTGGTTGAGGCAGTGCTGTGAACTACATGATAGCAAGCTGGGTATTATTTAATTTCTTTTTATTTTATGTAGCCTATGTACAGTAGCTTATATATATTTATATATATTTATGTTACTGTAAGGTATATATGGACCCCAGTATGGTCCCCTCTGTACTGTGTGAGTCTGAAATAAAGTATTATTATTATTATTATTATAATAAGGAAACTGCATTATCATACTATATACAGTATATATCTCTCATCGATAGCATGCTAGCGAACACGTATACAGTATATCTATTCTATAAGGAGTAAGATTAATATGGTACTCCATGAAACATTTTCCTTTGAGTTAATAGTTAGTGAGACTTGAAACCGAAGTCGAATTAAGTCAATCTCTGAATATCGATTGAACAGATAAATTGTAATGGGAACTAATAATTCTGAAGAACAAGCTTATGCTATACAGTCGTAGATTATTCAAACTCTTCAAGCTGGAACTTATCTTGACCCGGACCGAGAAACACTGATTATAAGGAATATTGCCTGCCTTTTTTTAAGCTTATTAGGTAAAGTGTAGTTCCTGATCAACGGTCGGATTATTCCTACCTAATTAGTATAAATACCTTTGAAATATATCTATCTATCTATCTATATGTTCAGGCCCAATCCCCATTTCGGGGGTAGCCGACTCAAGACAGAGCAAGAACAGGGAAAACACAAAAACAACATAAAACAACAAATAAGCACAGATAAAAAGCACAAACTCACACACATATTGAAATATATACTACAATTAATATTATTGTTATTAGTAGTTGTAATATTAGTAGTACTACATGTAGTAGTAGTAGTATAGCACATTTTGAAAAAGTTAATTACCTAACAAAATATTGAGGAATGTCTTAACCTACTGAGCCCCAGGCAATATAATATAAATGTACACTCCAGGACCACCAGGTTGTCAACAACAACAAAAATCCAGAAAGCACCTGGAATGGGTTAGACATGAAGGAAAAACCACAAAAAAACGATCCCCTAGGTCATAAAGGGGACCTACGGGGCGTTCGAAAGTCGGAATTAACATGGGGATATGGGTAAGCAAAAACATGCAAAAACAGGTTTTTGCGCGCTCACGTGCACGCGGCTGGACTTTGAGGGTTTTCAACCATTGGCATTGTTGTGTGGGATACTTACGCAGTTTCCATACAAATCTGAGCCCTCTAGGTGGCATAGGACCGGAGTAATTAACCGTGACGCACCCTATGCGGCGCTGGGGTTTAGCGTTACATATAATGCCGATGCATCATGTGCATCGCTGGGGTCCAGTGGGTTAAGAAAAGTAACCTTACCTGAGTAATTATAATCATCTTCTTTCCAGTGAAGAGATTGACTGCAGATAGTCTTCGTTGAAGATCTGCTGCATTTATAAAAGTGTTGCGACGAATCATTTCCTGGAAATATCCATCTGTCTGTGCTTTATTCACGTCTTGAATATCCTGGCCATATATCTCGGAGATTTGCCTTCCCTCTTCCAAAACCTCCTGGTTATTAGACGCATTGGCAGTCTTCTCTTGAAACTCCACGAATTCAACGCAGGAGTTTGTGACATTATGTTGAAGTTTCACAGAAGCAGCAGTGGATAATTGATCAGCTGATTGGCTGTCTGTGTTTGTAAAGCAAGTATTATCACCACTATTGAGGGTGTGCACTTTTGACATGATTAAATGACTCAATCTCTAGTACCTTTATTTTTTTCAATAGGCAATAAATCTACCTATTGCAAAAATATTAATGAAGGTTATAGGTTTAGAGGTATACTCAGGTACATGCAGTCTTTGTAAGCAAAATCAACCATCTAAATATCTTAGAAGTTCGCACGCACGACTAGTCCGAGAAATATTATGTGCTGTTCAAGTACCCTTCTCTCTAGTCGTACTGAAATCCCAAGGTTGTTTCTGAACTCTTATTATATTATGGAGGCGTCCCATAATTGTGATGGTTTATGCAGGTTCACGCTGGCGATATTTTCTCTCACTCTCACAGTCACTCTCTCTCTCTCTCTCTCTCTCTGTATATATATATATATATATATATATATATATATATACATACTGGTCAAGGAGGAACTGTTCTAATTATCAAGCCATGGCAATTGAACATAAAAAAATAAATAATAACATTTAAAGAATGCTAGGTATTGCAATGAGTGAGAGACAAGGAGATTACATATATAACCACAGTGCCGTGAATATCGAACGGAGACATTACACCCACATGACAGAAATATTATTAAGACAGTAATTATTGGCTCATCTAGAAACTCTTCAGTTGTGACACTTGAAGGGTCTCTAGATGAGCCAAACTCTTGTTTCTTTACAATAAACCCTTTCTCCATCATGTGGATATAATATATTATTTGTGTCCTCAGACATGATGAGATAAATATATAGCAATAATACTTATATATGGTTTTTTTTTTTTAAATACAATTATCCCCGGTGTGTAATAAAGGTATAAAATAAAGCCTCAATAGTTGCCAGATAACACTTTTTGATGGAAGGGTACTTGGAATACGGTCATCATTTAGTAGCGAAACTGTACATATCACTACAGGTAGAATTTTCTTGTATACATTTATGTAAGTATCCTTGTATTTGTGTTGCAATGTTCTTTTCAGATTCAAATGCAAGAAAATTATGTTTAACTAATTATCTTTAACTGTAAGCATGTTATTGTTTGGAATGAAATCAAATAATATAACTGCAACCGTTACATCCACACTGCCCTCGAGGCCTTCTCCCATTTATAGGAACACCAGAAGTGAGAGCAGTACAACCACTCTACATGCGATTCATCTCAACAGCACCTTCATCCGATGAAGTTTATTGGACTGCAACTTTCTGGGCAACATACCCGGTACAAAAGACCAGTGCCTCTGCCGCCCCAGGCCCTATTCTCTTGATGTCCCTAAACGTGGAGCCTCCTGTACTAGCCACTGAGCCTATGTCGCTAGCCACAGAACCTTGCCATCACCTGCGTCAAAAGCTAAGACAGGTTCAGGATGACTGGCGAAAAGGTAAGATGGTGATTGGTCGAGGGAAGATACAGGAAGACAAGTGGCAGGAGATTGGTTCTCGATTATTCAGTTAGAAGCCCAGGATTCTCCAAGAAAAGTTAGCTTTAACTTGGTGCCCTACAAGACAACAACCCTCCCCCATCTCCTCTACAACTATAGCAGCTTCCTCTCCCTGCCTCTCTGCTACTATCACCACAATCACCTCCGATCCCAACTTACGAGCCTGAAAATGAATTCTTACAAGTTCGAAATACAGCCGTGACCACTATCACACATTACTGTGAGAGTTGCAAGCCCTCGAGAAGTTAGTCCCCCATTCCCTGACGAATACTTCATGCAACTAGAAGAGGAGTGGAAAGTCAACCTGACCAGTACCTTAAATGAGTGGAAAAGAGGTTCATCGAGAAATACAACTAGTTGCGTAGGAGTTTACGCTAGGACATAGAAGAGTTTCGTCCATGCAACATGTGGTGCAGAAGTCGACATGACGTGAAGTCGAATCATCGTTCTGAGAGGGCACATTCCAAGGGAAGTAGATGTCTTCTGGAGAGCGACGAGATCCCTGCTGTGCAACTGCGGGATGTAGAAAGTCGGCCTAAGGTGTGGCTGACCCACGAGTGTGCAATTCGAATCCTACAAAACATTGCCCGGAAGGAGCAATGAAATCCCCTGGCCCATGCAAGAAGAGCATATTGCTGTCCACTGGAAGTACATCAAGCACCAATACATGTGAGTACTAAAACCTAGAATCGTGCACCACCCCATGTGACCCCCATTTATTGCCCAACAAATCTGGTTGTTAATTTAATTCAAGTAATTATTTACAGGACTTTTACACAGATGGCCAAGCAAACTTAACCCCTTCACTATTATGATACCTTTTTATATTTTGTACTAGTTTCACTTAAACAACGTTATTCAGTTTAGGAATAATCTATGATTCAGAGGGGTAAATTGTATATCAATTAATCCTATAACTCCCACCCTCACTTCTTCCTAAACTTCATATGATCGTCCAATGATAGCCATACTTAACCCTTAATTAGCGGCGCGCAACATAAGTCGAGTATAATAAATCTGGACTATCTGGCGGCGCTCGACATAGGTCGTGTGGCAATTTCAGCACGTAATGTTGCTGAGAGAGAGAAACAAGTGGTGGCAGGAGAGTAGCGAGCATATGACTGCTCCAGACCACCGCGGCGAACCTACTGACACGAATCCCACCTCCTCCCTCCCTCTCTCACTCGCTATATACGGAATTGTATGGGGAAAGTGCCGAATTACATGCTTTTTGCACTCGCGTTGCACGGTTGTTGCAAGAAAACTAGCCATCATAAAAGGATCGTTATGGTGTCATTGGAAAGCTCTGTTTATGCCCTTTCAGGGATAGATACTTGTTTTACGCTCTGGGTCTTATTTAGGCATGAAAATGATCACGTAAACAGCCCTATTTTGGGTAAAAACACCCAGCTGGGCGGTACATATAAATAAACCGCATAGGCCGCTCGTAAGGTGTTAAAGGGAGAATCCGACATTGTTCTTAACCTTTAAAGCACTAGCTGTATGTAGTGAACACCCTACCATTAGGCGACTATATTAGGCTTCATTCCCACCTAAAATCATAATTTTACGATAAATATTGTTATTACTTATTCATATGCGCCTATTTTACATTTAATATGAAGATGTTAACAAGTAACAGCAATAAAACAAATAAGAATAGTATTTGAGGGGTGAAAATCGCGAATTATTGCCGACCGTTCAGTCATGAGACTGAGTCACGCGAGCCCTACACCCTCCTCTCTCGATGCCTAGAGGGAGACTGAAGCCTATCTCTCTCACTCTCTCTTTCCCAACGCACTAGACACCACGTAGGACCACACCTTGGGACCGGTTTGGAGATATTGGCGCGGTAAATACAACGATAAACAAGGGAATAAAAGGAAAAATAGGTGATTATTGAAGGGGGGGGGAAGGAGTGGGTTTTGACACATGTGGAGGAGTGATAGAAGGTATGGAGGGGAATTATCTCACTTAATCACATATTCCCTTATTTGAAGTGCTACTGGGGAATTTTAAAAGGCTTTTTTTAGGCCTTGGATCTTAACCCTTTCACGCACATATGACGCAGAGGTTGCCAGATTAGCAATAAGAAATTGAGTTCTCTCACTCTTATAATTACCTCTCCAAAATTAGTTTTCTGCCCACAACTAACTCAAAGACAACTGCAGAGGTTGAAGTAACTAAACTAAAGGTTTCTAAATACCCCTGATGGTAACAAAGGCTTTAAAGTATCCCTAATAGGCTCAAAATTGCGTCATATGTCGGAGAGGGTTAAGAGGTTCGTCGCCTTTCCCCACCAAAACCTTTTAAGAGAGTTCTCGCCATTCCCGGGTTAAGTGTAGAAATAAAACAACTACATATATTATTTAATTTTAATATTATGTTATATAATTGATAATACATTACATGATATAATTGAAATCACATTTCAATCAATGTGGCATACCAATTTTTCGTCCTCTTAACCCGGGAGCTGCGGGGAGACTCATAAGAGTTCCCCCGGCGCACTGCGGGGAGACTCTTATGAGTGAGTGAGAAAAAAAAAATCAACTTTTGACATCGAAAAAAAAAAAAAAAATATTTTGTTTTGGCCCCTGGGCCATGCAAAATCTCAGTCCTCTACCTCCCCTCCTTCCCCACTTTCCTCCTCTCCTTCAGTTATCACCTATTTTCCCTGTTATTCCCTTATTCTGAGGTATATTTTTGTGCTACCATTAGCGAGTTGCAAGCAGGGTGTTGTCATCACTGATGGCAAGCGAGTGCAAGAGAGAGAGAGAGAGTATCGATCGACTGTGTCTCAGTGGCCTTGGGGGAAATTGGCGGGAAAGCAGATTGCCTCACCCATACATTATACAACTCGCGGGCTATATCTCCGATTTTGACCATCCAAACGCTGTTTTCACTCGTTTTATTGTTGTTTCAGGTTAATACCTTTATAATCAACCCATAATAGGCGCATATGGATAAGTATTAATGCTATTAATGGCACAATGAATATTTTAGTGACGGAAACACCTCAAATACGTCAGCACAGGGGGACGTTTCCAATTACCCCCATGCGCACTTCAGAGGTTAAGATAAAAAGGAAAATAAAGTGGTTAGGTCCTCTGCTTCTTTATTTTGTGTATTGATAAAATAATCTGAAATATTACCTTTCATATCTTGCGAAATGTTGACTGCTGCATTAACCCTTTCAGACTCATATGACGCAGAGGTTGCCAGATTAGCAATACGAAATAGAGTTCTCTTACTCTTATAATTACCTCTCCAAAATTAGTGTTCTGCCCACAGCTAACTCAAAGACAACTGCAGAGGTTGAAGTAACTAAACTAAAGGTTTCTAAATACCCCTGATGGTAACAAAGGCTTTAAAGTATCCCTAATAGGCTCAAAATCGCGTCATATGTCGGAGAGGGTTAATCTGTTCCCAGGAGCTACCCTTAATTAATCCGGTAGCTGGGACATGCCTTTAGGAAGCGGGAACATGTACAAAAACCGCGCCAAGAGCCTTAGGCAGTTGAAAATTGGATCATGAATATGCTTACATGGCAACTTTCAATACCAAACTTCATAATACATTTATACCTCACACACACACCTTTATTTTCGTGGAGGCGGTGGCAGTGCTCTGGCACCGTCCCTCAACTCCAAATATGTCCCATATACTATATACATATACAAGGGAGTGAAGTCAAGGCCCTGGAGTGAGCGTGACTGCTTGCAAGCACGACTGATAAGCAAAGGGAGTAAGGGAGGAAAAATTCCTCCCTTTCTTCCATGTCCTTTCAATCACGACTTGCTTATACCTTACCTGCGGTAAGCGGGGGGCACAGCCTGCCTATCCATAGAACTGATTATTAATTTATTTCAGATCATTCACGGACACACTGCTTGTGGGCTTACAGTGTTGTAAACAGTTTCACGAAATTCCTGAGATCCTGAGGCTCTCACAGCCAGAGTTTGGACACGATCGTGTCTTTAGTAAAAAAAAATCCTAAGTTATATATTAATTTATAGGGCTATAAGATGCAGTCACGTCTTAAATGGTCCATTTTGGCCAAACCACTTTAAGACACGATTGTGTCCTCTGGTGAGCGAAAGGGTTGATTGTTCTTTGTTTATTATCCTTGTCATACTTTATGAAGTCTAGAGTGGAACAATATACTTACAAAGAGTTTTAGTTATTGTCTTCCTATAGTTGTTGTTGTTGTTGTTGTTGTTCCCTAAGCTGCCTGGCCGAACAGCCCCGAGTCCCTGAGGAAGGCCATGGCCACGATCGGGTTTTCCCACAGAGCTCTCACTGAGTGTAGATTGTGTTGTTGGCATAAGTGGTTGTGTGAAATGCAGTCTTCTATGATGTGTTTAATGGTATGGGGTGCTGTGTTACATCCCGGGCAGGCGTCGACAATGGAGTCATCCAGTCTCTTCTGATAGCTCAGGAGAGCTGGATGGTGTCCGCATCTCAGCCTGGCCAGGTGGACTCTGTCCTCGCGAGGGAGGGAGGATTCGGAAGGATGGATTTCGGGAGGTCGTGCATGCAGCTGCGTGTTGTCTGTGAGTGAGTAGATGGATCGGCGAGAGATATGAGTATGGATGTGCTTCTGGAAGTTGGTTCGGGGTGGGCAGGGAGGGAGAGAGGACAATAATTGTGTGTGATACCGTGTGCTGGGTGTTGTTTTGATATTTCTTGGTGTCTGTGGGTGTGTTGCCATGTAGTTTAGTGGGTGGTCTTGGTTCGTGGAGGCTGCTGCCAGGAATTGAGTGCCTCTCATGTCCAGATGGTCTTTGACTTTGAGGATTTTGGTTTCTTGATGTAGGTGATCTGTGGGTGCAGTAGCTTTGCAGCCTGTAATGATCTTCAGGGCATTGTTTTGAATAGTCTGTAAGGTCTTATGATGTGTTTCAGCTAGGTTAGAAGCCCAGGCTGGGCTTGCGTATTCCATCACTGATCTTATGTATTGTTTATATACTGTGGTGGTAGTTTCTTTGTTGTGTCCAAATGTTGTGTGAGCAAGTGACCTGAGGGCGTTAAGTCTGGGTGTCAGTTTCTTTTTAATGGTTGTGGTGTGCTGTTTGAATGTCATATGAGTATCATAATGTTACTCCTAGGATTTTGGGTGTGTGTGTATGTGTTAGGGGTGTGTTGTTTATGGTGAGTTGAGGGATGTATTCGTGTTCTGTCCAGCTTGTGAGCAGGGTTGCGGTGGATTTGGCTGGGGCTAGATTAAGTCTGTTTGTAGTGCACCAGCCATGTAGTGTGTTGAGATAGGGTTGAAGGAGATCTGTTGCTCTTTTTGGGTCATGGTGTGTGCATGTGAGTGTTATGTCATCTGCATAGGAGGCTAAGTTTATTTGAGGCGTATTGGGTGTAGTTATATCGTGCATGTACAGATTGAAGAGTGCGGGCGATAGGACGGATCCTTGTGGGACTCCATTTGGAAAGTTTCTGATTTTAGATGACTGACCGGCAAAAGATACGTGTGCACATCTGCCTGCTAGGAAGTTGGCCAGCCACCTTTTTGTGTTGTTGTGCATGTTTGTGTTGTAGATTTTGTTTGTTAGGTTGTGGCGGGGGATGGCATCGAAGACTTTACTAATGTCGAGTGTGGCTAATAGTGATCTGTGTGGTGGTCTAGCTGAGTTGATGCCGTCAAAAGCTCTTTGTGTAAGGTCTGTGAGAAGAGTGTTTGTGGAGTACAGTGGCCTAAAGCCATGTTGTGTTGGAGCTAGGGGTAGGTCGGGTGTAATTAGTTGTAATACTAGGCGTTCCATGACTTTGGAGGGAGAGCAAAGGAGTGTGATGGGGCGGTGCGAGGAGGGTAGCATGGGGTCTTTGTTGGGTTTGGGGAATGTGATGATGATACCATGCTTCCAAATGTCTGGTATTGTGTTGTGTGAATAGCTGTAGTTTGATATGTTAGTGAGTGCTTGTATGCCTTGTGGTCCCAGGTGTCTGAGGTGTATGTTGCTTATGTTGTCTAGGCCACAGGCGGGTGAGTGCTTGAGACTGTTGATGATATGCTTTGTCTGGTGATTGGTGAAGGGTGTATAGTCAGGGTCTGTGGGGAATTGTCTCTTACGTCGGATGACACGTCGATCGTCTTTGTGAGGTTTTAGGTGGCTGACATGTGAGAAGTGATTGATGAGAGTGTTTGCTTGTTGTTTACATGAAGGAGTAGAGTCTGTTGTTGTGATTGCAGCATGTGATTGTGTTGTGTTGCTGTTGGAAAGTGTGATGCTGTTTAGTGTTTTGTAGAGTTTTTTGGGGTTTGTTTTGTGATCAAGTGTTTGTAGGAAGTTATTCCAATTTAGTTTTGTTGTTCTTGTATTTTGTTGTTAGGTTGGGTGTTGAGTGCTTGAATTTGTTGTGTGATGTCTTGTGTGTGGGGTGCTGGGGAGTGTTTCAGTGTGTCGCGTTGTCTGATGAGGTTTTGGAGTGGCTTCGGTCGCGCCGGGAATTTCCACACCTCTTCCTATAGTCTTTCCTTTCAGTTGACAGTAAATTGCCTTGTCCCTATCATGATTACTCAGCAATTACAAAAAAAATTGTAAGGAACTATGTTTCTGATTTTGAAAACTTAGCATTTATATGGCACAGAGATATATAGTTTCATGTATTTTGAGTAAGTATCGAGAAATCGGTTGCTAAGGGATTCAATTTACAGCCAGCTGAAATAACACTGCCTATAATACGATATCATATCTTGTGAAGTGACGACTGTAGTTTACTAGGGGTGACACATATTTGTTTTTTATTTAATACCATGGCTTATAAAATGATGAGTGCAGTGATCTATTCTTATTTTTTTTAGTTTTGTATTTGTTGTCTTCATTGTTTACACATTGCCTGTCATTGCTTGCAGACTGCTGTGATCTGTTCTTAGTTCTTTATTTATTGTCTTACCAATCTTCTAAATGGTATTTCTTTGTTTGTTGAGTGCTATGATCAGTTCCTAGATGTTCATTACTAATATTCTTCTACTATTTTACTACCTTACATACCCGTGAAATGTGCATTAATGTGATATGGTCCTATTTTGATATGTCTTACATACTGGCTTTAGTCTGATAAATTACCGGTACCTTTCTTTGTTTACGAAGGGCTGACTGCATTGATTTGTTCTTAGTTGGTCTTTATTTATCTCCTGCTTGTTGAGAGCTACTTGCAGTGATCTGTTCTAGTGAGCGACCTTTGGTCTCTGGCAAAGCCAGACCAGTGACCAGAGCCACAATGACACAACTGATGGCAAACCCTCCAAACACACCAGCCTGACCTACCTTCTGTACCATCAATGGGTACAGCAATGACAACACAAATGTAGACAACATAAAACCAACAATCTGAAGCATATATCCGACAGCCCGACAAGATGTTGAAATAAGCTCACCGAGGTGAGTATTGGAAGCAGGGTTGAAAATTCCTTTCATGCCCCCATAAAGTATCAGTGCTGTAAATGGCAGCCAGGGGTATATCATAATAATGTTTTGTTCCAAAATATAACTGTAAATGCTAATCGTGAAGCAACACAAGGAAGCTAAAGATAAGGCAACGATAATGAGAGGTTTCCGTCCGAGCCGATCTACAAATATCAAGTAAAGAACCATACCTACAATATCTGCAACATAGTAAAAACTTGCACACGTATATGGGTCAATAGGTACCTTTGTCTCCTGCATTATTTGTGTGAGATAAGCTTGTATTACAAAAGCTCCTGTGAAACCATGGAGCATTGAGCAAAATATCAAGAGCAAATTCATTTTTCTATTATGTGACTGGAGCAAGATTCTAATTTGGTCAAGTGTACTTAAGGCAGTGTGGGTCTGCAACTGAGAGACAATTTCTTCAAGTTCAATTTCTGGCTGCAAATGAGCTCCCCTGAAAAAGTAAAGAGACTGTCGGGCTTCAGCGATTCGATTCCGTGTGACGAGCCAACGAGGAGAGTTAGGTAAGAAGAAAACACCGATGATCGGCACCAGCATAAGGACACAACAGATCATTCCCAATTGTCGCCAACTAATTCCGGCTCTTCCAAGCAGTGACAGCAACAGGCCTCCTAAGCTAAAGGCAGTTATGAGCATCCCCATGGCATTTCCTCGATAATTCCGATGCGAAACTTCCAATGTATATGTACTCGCAGAAGAATTGATCAGCAAGGTTGCGATGCCTCGTAAAAATGTAGAGAGCAAGAGGACCCACACTTCAGGCGAAAGGACAAGGAGGATCCAAGCTCCAACACAAAACAACTGTCCCAGGATTATGGTTGTCCTCTGGCCCAGCAGAACAGGAAGGGGGGTGAATAGAGCTGCTGCCACCATGATACCAAGACTGTGCAAACTGGCTGTAAGATAAATAATAATAATAATAATAATAATAATAATAAAAATAATAATAAAAATAATAATAAGGATAATTTTATATATTTTAAGCCCCTTGAGGGAGGATCATGATGCGTTTTGGCAGATTTTTCTGGTTATCATTAGACGAATTTATTTAGATTAGGAAGGGCATTTGGAAGTCACAGGGCTAATTGGGACAGTCTTTACCCCTTTTAATTCCCACACATCCATCATGAACTGCATGACATCGTCTAATGATAGCCAAAATATGCTGGCAAAATGCGTCATGATCCTCAAGGGGTTAATACAGAATGTCTTGTCACATGTCCACAACATATGCTTTAGTTATTGACCTTACATCTTAAGGGCAAATACTGGTATTAGTTTTTTTTTCTGAACCCCCTTTTCCTTCATGTTTAGTCCCATTAGTTTTCAAATCTTAATATTTTCGTCCATTTCTTTGTCAATACTAAGACCTTTCGTGCCCTTTAGGTGTCGATTTTTTCCTGGCGATCGATAGGTAGCCTGTATTTTAAGAGGAACCCGGCCGATTTTTTTTTACCGAAAAATGTACACATTTATCTCGAAGGGGGGTCTTGGGAGTATTGTTTTAAAGTTTGATAGAGGTCTAGAGAGCAAACGAAAATAAATATATGTATCGGTAATTATAAAAAATAAGCAGATAATATAACATCCCCTTAACCCCTTCTGTACTGTGATGTCTTTGTAGTTTTATTCTAGCTATATTTAGACGATTTTATGCAGCTTAAGAATGATCTGTGGTAGTAAAAAGGGCTAAGTGAGATAGTTCGAAGCCTGTTAATTGCTAGAGACCCTTTTTTAATTGAATAAAATAGTCTAAATATAGCAAGAATATAATACAAAAGACGTCACCGGTACTGAAGGGGTTAACATACCCCATCAAAGATTGAATATGAAGGCCTCATTAGTTTGGCGATTATATGAGGCTTCAACCCAATAAGGTGTCGATTTTGTCCTGGGCGAGCGATAGCTAGCCTGCAATTTGGGAGAGGCCGGGACATTTTTCTACCGAAAATTTTACATATTTAGCTTGAAGGGGGTCTGGGGAAAGTTTGTTTTAGTTTGAAGGGGGTTTGGAGAGGCGTTTTTCCAAGTCTAGGGGGTTAACTATATACACATTGTTCGAAAATGTCTAAAACAATTAAAACCCTCAATAATAATTAAACAAAATACCATAATAACCCCCGAGACGTTGCACCAGATAGTGTTAACGTACCCCATCAAAGATTGAATATGAAGGCCTTGCTGGGTTCGGTCCTGTTATAGGTAAACATCAAAGATTGAATATGAAGGCCTTGCTGGGTTCGGTCCTGTTATAGGTAAACATCAAAGGTTGAATATGAAGGCCTTGCTGGGTTCGGTCCTGTTATAGGTAAACATCAAAGATTGAATATGAAGGCCTTGCTGGGTTCGGTCCTGTTATAGGTAAACATCAAAGATTGAATATGAAGGCCTTGCTGGGTTCGGTCCTGTTATAGGTAAACATCAAAGATTGAATATGAAGGCCTTGCTGGGTTCGGTCCTGTTATAGGTAAACATCAAAGAAATTCCTTGACCATATTTGGTATGACATTTTGTATATGCAAATTTATTTAGTAGCGCTTTCCAAATTCTGTTATCAAGAAGTTTTTTTAGGTAGATAGAAAAGTAAAGCTTATGTTGGGAAGGAATATTAGCAATGACTGTATTTCCTGCGTTATTTAACGTAATTAGATTGATGTAGTTACAGTACAGTAATCTCTGGTGGATTGTGTTCCTTTATTTCATAATTTTATTTTGCTAAAGCGTTGTTTTCACATAGCGATTTTGATTAGTTATGTTGTCTTTATATTGTCTCGTCCCAGTTTTGGTTTGTTTATTTTGCAAGTATTACATTTTAATCTCACCGTATAGTTGCTGCTGTCCTGGAGTGAGGATGAAGTCATTGGTGGTGATAGTGGTATTGGTGGTGGTGTTGGTGGTGTTGGTGGTGATAGTGGTGGTGTTGGTGGTAGGGGTTAACTGTGGCAGGGTGAGGCCGGAAAATGTTGAATTGGTCCCTGAGGCCAACCGAATCACCCCCATCACCAGTACAATCACAAACTTTGGAGAACAAAAATATATTATAATAATTAGTACTTAACCCTTACAGTACCGGCGACATCTTTTATATATGATTCCAGCTATATTTAGACGATTTTATGTAGCTCGGGAAGGATATATGGTAGCTTAAAGGATTAATTGAGATAGTCTGTAGCCTTTTAATTGGTAGACATCCTTCCTAAACTGAATAAAACCGTCTAATAGTTGCCAGAATATAATGAAAAGGATGTCACCGGTACTACATGGGTTAAAAAGTACTAAATGAGCAGGTATTCGTATAAGAGGTCAATATTGTATCTACTGACATACTTCTGCAAGGTTATAGAGTGTTTGTTTTTCTTCAGTACGTTTTTGTTTCATTATCTAGGCAAAGGAAAACTCCCCTAAACTGTATATTTTTTAGTTTGTCAAAATTTAGCTTGAACATAATTAAAACGTTGTCTCCGGTAGAGAATGGGTCAACCAATTAATCAATCCCCTGTACAGTCAAGAGCATACATAACGTTGCATTTGTATTATTATTATTATTATTATTATTAGTAGTAGTAGTAGTAGTTGTTGTTGTTGTTGTTGTTGTTTTTCCCCAAGCTGCCTGGCCGAACAGCCCCAAGGCCCCGAGCAAGGCCAAGGCCACAACCGAGCGCCCCCACAGAACCCTCCCCGCCGACCACAATAAAGCCTGGGTGACCGAAGCCACTCCACGGCGGGGAGCTGAGGAGGGTGCGGAAACGCCCGGGAAACCAAAGCCCCACCCAGTAGTAGTAGTAGTAGGACGCTTTGATGACTGTTCTGACCTGGTTTAGGGTCCAAAGAGGGGATGCACAGGCTGAGTGGTTTAAAAAAAAAAAAAAAAAATAGTAGTAGTAGTAGTAGTAGTAGTAGTAGTAGTAGTAGTTGTTCTGACCTGGTTTAGGGTCCAAAGAGGGGATACACAGGCTGAGTGTAGTAGTAGTAGTAGTAGTAGTAGTAGTAGTAGTAGTAGTAGTAGTAGTAGTAGTAGTAGTGGTAGTAGTATAGTCTATTCGCTGTAAGTAGGCAAGAAATCATGACCTCTAACCTCTGTAACTCAAACACTATTAGAGTATTCGAGCTAATATTTCTACCATTTGGGAAGAGTCAGTTAAGGAATAGATGTGGAAAAGTACAGCCTATTTGCTCTAGCCCTATTTTAGTTACAGAGGATTGAGGTCATGATTTCTCGCCTACTTACAAGTTACAGAAAATAGACTATAGTAGGCCTATATGGTTTATTCGCTGTAATTAGGCGAGAAATAATGACCTCTATCCTCTGTAACTCAAAAAGGGCTAGAGCAAATTAACTGTAAATTTCCACACCTATACCTTGACTGACTTTTCCCAAATGGTAGAAATATTAGCTCGATTACTGTCGTTTTTTAGTTACAGAGGTTAGAGGTCATGATTTATCGCCTACTTACAGAGAATAGACTATAGTATAGCACATTTGTTACGGCTACAGGCCATAGCGTGGTTGGTAGAGAACAAGAACATATGCAAATGGGAGTCTGCAGAACGCCGATTGGCCCACACCCGGCAGATCCCCCTCACACCCAACCCATCTCGTCAAGCACGGGAGGTCAAGGGTTCCAGGTGTGGTGGGCCAGCCAGTGTGTTTATTATTGTTTTAGTTTCCACCCTAGACCTCGATCAAGCTTAAGAAAATATCAAGATTCCCCTTCGTGATAAATTTGTAAATTTTTCGGTAGGAACAAGTCCCAGCCGAAATCCGGTTCCTCCAAAATGTCAGGCTCGCTTTCACTCGCCAGGATAAAATTGACATCTAAATGGCACGAAAGGTCTTGATATTGATAAAGAAATGGGACGAAAAGTTTTAAAAATTACAAGCTAATGGGGGAAAGGTCTTAAATTCTCAAAACTAATGGGGATAAACATGAGGGAGAAGGTGGTCCAGAAAAAGCAACTACCTCCCCCTTACGTCCTTGAAACATTAGGGCATTGACCCTAGCCCAGCTCTTGAGCAGGGAGTGCAAGGTGGCAAAAAGAAGGCATCATCACTATATTGCGATAATTTTTAGAAATCAAACTTACTTGTGTTATTACAGTCAACTTTTGTCCAGTAAAGAGACTGACTACAGACATTTTACGTTGGAGAGCTGCTGTATCGGTAAGAGTCATGTTTCGATGAAGAGTCGTTTGTTCAAAATAACTAGTTGGTTGTGTTTTGTTCAAGTCTTGGATATTCTGGCCAGAAATCTCAGACATTCGTCTTTCCTTGTGGAGCACCTCCTGGTTATTAGACATATTTACATTCTTCCTTTGAATCTTCTGGAGGTTTACACAGGAGATTGTGACATTATTATTCATCGCCACAGAATCATCAGTGGACAATTGATCCACTGACTGCGTTTCTGTGTTTGCAAAGCAAGTGTTATGAGCACCACTGAGTTTATGCACTGCTGGCATCATTTATAGTTTTTCAGTCTCCTGTGCCTTTATCTCATTCAATAAACAAGATAACTCTAGGCAAGGTTATATGCTTAGTGCTTTAAGTTTAGATAAATATGCCCACGGTATTCGTAGGCAAAGTCAATAATCAAAATATCTTAGTAGTTGATTTTTTGTTTGTGCTATATGTATGAAGGAAACAAATGGCAAAGCTGTCTGTAGCAAGTATCTCCCCCAATGGTTGAAAGAGCGCCGGAGCCAAATTCAAGGTACAATATAGGTAATTTAGATGATCTGGAAATATGTCTGGTGTGCTTGTTGGGTGTAGTGAAATGAATAGGAGGAGGAGGAGGAGGTGTTTGTGAGAGTTAGCTGGATTACTCTATATGTAGGTGAGGCACAAATAGAGTAATCCGAGAGCCAATAAAGATCTGTTGTTGGTGGTCACTACTCTCTTGCGGTACTGTGATCTATGGGCTACTTTAGGAACTCTTTTATAAGGTGACATCCCAATTTGCGATACATTAATGCTGGTTCACATTTGCGGGACACTGTATACGAAACTCTCTCTCGCTCTCGTTCTCTCTCTCTCTCTATATATATATCTATCTATATATCTATCTATATATCTCTCTCTCTCTCTCAACTCGTGTATTTGTTTCTCACTATGATCATTATTGCATTATATAACGTGATAATGGAATATAATATGTCATGTGATAATAACGATGTTCAGTTCCAGCGTCCATTGTGTTTTTGTATTAAGGGGGTCACCGCCTTTTATTTTATCTTCTCTCCTTTTCTCTCTTTCCCTGGCTTGTATCCATTCGGCCCCATTCAGCCAACTGTTTCAGACGTGTATCCCCATCCAGGTGTCGATTTCTTCCTGGCGAGCGATAGCGAGCCAGCATTGTATGGAGAAATCTGGCTTCACCGGAGACATTTTTCTATCGAAATAAATGTACAAATTTAGCTTGCTGTCAAAACAAAAATATATATATATATGCCGGCTGTAGGCCTATATGTTTGACAATATGCTAAAGAAATATCGGCATCCATTATCTCTTTCAGCACCGGTGACCGTCTTTTTCATTATATTCTGGCAACTATTAGACGATTTGTTCAGCTTAAGAAGGACGTCTCCCCATTTAAAGGCTGCAGACTATTTCAATTAATCCTTTGAGCTACCCTATATCCTTCCTGAGCTTCATAAAAAATCGTCTAAAAGTAGCTGAAATCACACGAAAGAGACATCGGTGGTACTGAAGGGGGTATACAGTAGGCCATACAAATATAAGCCTATAGTGAGGGAATTAAAACATGTCGGGCAAAGTTGTTTATTGGTTTAAACTTTATGGGGTCGTGTTGGCTCGTGTGTTTGTTGATGTTGTGTGTGTGTGAGAGAGAGAGTGAGAGAAAAACCGCTTGTGTGTGTGAGATAGTGCGTGTATGTCTAGAGCCGCGGCGGCTGAGTGACTAGCATCATATGTGAATCTGGTTGACTTGGGTTCAATCCCAGCCAAAATGGACATATGTTGTGGGTGCGGTAGTACGTTCTAGCGTGTTTGACATGCTCGCACCCAGCCGGGGGACACCTCGATGACGTATACAGCCTATTAACACACACAACAAAGCCAATCCAACAGCTTTCTCTCTCTCTATCAGCCCTTTTCCCCTCTCAACACTCTTGGAAAAGAGATACGAGATGCCGTTGTAAAGGTTCATCCCTCAATTCCTTCCCCTGACCTGTCCTGTATGAGAGAGAGAGAGAGCTTTTGTGCGTCTGTGTGAGATTGTGTGTTTGTGCACGCTTGTGTGTGTGTGTGTATGTGTGAGGTTTTGTGCGAGTGTGAGCGTTTGCGTGTGCCCGTGTGTGTGTATGTGCGTATGTTTCATTTGCTTGTTCGTCAAGGGGAATCCACGCAATGCGAGCTAAGCTCATTATTATCGCGCCTCCTTAACTGGGAATGTATTGCGTGAAATGCATGTTAAGTGTTTATGTATCGTTGGAATGGCTGTGGATGTGTGTGTAGTCTGTATTTTAGCCAATTGGCGACATCTGGAAACGAAGGCTTAGGGTTAATCTATACGGTACCATTCTCACTACGGTACCAGTCTCACCCGAAGGCTTAGGTTGACCAGTAGCTTAGGTTGACCAGTATGATACCCATCTCACCTTGTAACCGATCACCAACCCCAGATGGGACGTCACAACTTCGTCCACTTATACCAGGTTCCTATTTATACTGATAGGTGAACAGAGGGTACACCGTTAGGAGACTTGCCCAAATGTCTCTTCCCCGCCCGGGTCTCGAACCCGGGACCTTCTGGTTGTGAGCCAGACGCGCTATCAGTTACGCCACGGGGTGTCCACCCTTGTGTGTGTATGTGTGAGATTGTGTGTGTGTGGGAGCTTGTGTGTGAGAGAGAGTTTGTGTGTGTCCGTGTGTATGTGTTGGTATACTAGCTGTTCAAAATGCTAGCTCACGACTGTAATTTCATGAGCAACCACGCTCAGCTGTCATGGGGAAAATGAGAACGCTTACTTTTTATTATTAATTTAATACGATCAACACTATAGGGGACTGACATTCGAGACGGGAAATAATATAGCAAACCTGTGAAATTTAATACACACTCACACACACACACACACACACATACATATATATATATATATATATATATATATATTATATATATATATATATATATATATATATATATATATATATATATATATATATATATATATATATATATATATATATATATATATATATATATATATATATATATATATATATATATATATATATATATATATATATATATATATATATATATATATATATATATATATATATATATATAACTTCTAACCCTTCTTCTTATACTGTCGATCTTATCTCTCCTTTGGGCTCCTCCGACCATAAACTTATCTCTGTCACCTGTCCTATCTCTCCAGTACGGCCACCCGATCCTCCTAGCCGGCGGCGCTTGTGGCACTTTGGCGCTGCCGACTGGGAGACTCTTCGGCAGTACTTCTTTGATTTCCCATGGAATTATTTCTGCTTCCGTGGCCGAGGACCCTCGGAGAGTGCTGAACGCATTACCGAGGTAATGCTATCGGGCATGGAAGCATACATTCCATTCTCTTTCTCTCAGACTAATGCTAAAAAATCTTGGTTTACTCACGCCTGTTCTACTGCTGTCCGCAATAAGGAGGAAGCATTTAAACGGTACCGACGCCTTAAAACTCAAGACTCTCATTCTTCATACGTTTCTGCCCGGAATCAAGCCAAATCTGTTCTTCGACTTGCCAAACGCAATAATCACGCAATTTCATCAATAATAAATGCACTGAACTATCCAACTCTAGCTCTTCCCAAGCTTTCTGGCATCTAGCCAAAAACCTCTCCAACAATTTCTCTTCCTCGTCTTTCCCTCCCCTTTCCCACTCTGATGGCACAACCATCACTTCTTCCTCTGACAAAGCTAAACTCTTCACTCAAACTTTTGCTAGAAACTCCACCTTGGATGATTCCGGTGCTATTCCTCCCTTTCCGCCCTCCTCTCTCTTACTTATGCCTAATATCCTAATCTCTTCTAAAGATGTACTTTCTACCCTCTCTGGGCTTAACACTAATAAGGCGTATGGTCCGGACGGTGTTCCTCCTGCTGTTCTCTAAAACTGTGCTTCCGTGCTGACTCCCTGCCTAGGCAAACTCTTTCGTCTCTGTCTATCCTCTAACATCTTCCCTTCATGCTGGAAGTTTGCTCACATTCAACCTGTCCCAAAGAAGGGTGACCGCTCTCAACCCTCCAACTATCGTCCAATTGCTCTCATTTCTTGTCTTTCTAAAGTTTTTGAAACTATTCTTGCTTCCCAATTTCTTAAGCATTTCTCTTCTCATAATCTGCTCTCAGATCGCCAGTATGGCTTCCTTAAGGGTCGCTCTACTGGTGATCTTCTTTCATATCTTACTAACTCTTGGTCATCCTCCTTTCGGGACTTCGGTGAGACTTTTTCTATTGCACTAGACATATCGAAAGTCTTCGATAGAGTCTGGCATAAATCTTTAATTTCTAAACTACCCTCCTTCGGTTTCTATCCCTCCATCTGTGCTTTTGTCTCTAATTTCCTTTCCGGCCGTTCCATAGCCGCGGTTGTGGACGGCCATTGTTCACTTCCTCACCCTATAAACTCCGGTGTTCCTCAGGGCTCTGTCGTATCTCCTATTCTCTTTCTAATTTTTATAAATGATCTCCTTAACCTCTGAAGTGCGCATGGGGGTATGAGACACCTCTGCCTGTGCGCATGTATTTGAGCTGTTTCCATCACTAAAATATTTATTTTACCATAAATAGCATTAATACTTCTCCATATGCGCCTATTATAGGTTAATTATAAAGGTATTAACCTGTTACAACAATAAAACAAGTGGAAACAGCGTTTGGATGGTCAAAATCGGCGATACAGGCCTGGAGTTACATAATGTATGGCTGAAGCAACCTCCTTTCCCGCCACTTTTCCCCAAGTCTGGAGAGACACTGTCGATCGATACTCTCTCTCTCTCTCTTGCACTCGCTTGCTAACAGTGATGACAATGCCCTGCTTGCAACTCGCTAATGTTAGCACGAAAATATACCACAGAATAAGGGAATAACAGGGAAAACAGGTGATAACGGAAGGAGGGGAGGAAAGTGGGGAAGGAGGGGAGGTAGAGGAGTGATATTTTGCATGGCCCAGGGGCAAAACAAAAATAAAAAAATAAAAAAATAAAAACAAAACAAATATTTGTTTTCGGTGTTTTAAATTTTTTTTTTTTTTCCCTGACTCTTAAGAGTCTTCCCGCAGTCCGCCGGGGGAACTCTTAAGAGTCTTCCGGCAGTTCCCGGGTTAACTGTACCTTAATTCCCATCCATTCATACGCAGACGACTCAACCTTACACTACTCCTTTACTTTTTCAGAACGCCCCAGCCAGCAATCCCTCAACGACAAACGTAATGAAGCCATAGAACTCTTAAATTCTGATCTAAATACTATTTCCAATAGGGGCAGAGAAAACTTTGTTAACTTTAATGCTTCCAAAACCCAATTTCTCCATCTATCTACCCGTCAGGATCTCCCAGCGGACTATCCCTTATTCTTCAACAATACAAAAATCAACCCTTCATCTTCTCTCAATATTCTTGGTGTCTCTTTTTCTTCTGCTCTCATTTGGAAGGACCATATTACCAGTCTTGCTAAGGCAGCCTCCCAGAAGCTGGGTGTGCTCAACCGCCTTAGGGGGTTCTTTTCCCCTGCACAGCTTCTTGCTCTATACAGGGGCATACTGCGCCCTTGTATTGAGTATTGTTCACATGTGTGGGGAGGTTCCTCTCACACCACTCTCCTAGACAAGGTTGAAAGGAAGGCCTTTCGTATCATTAACTCCCGTCCACTCACCAACTCTCTGCAATCTCTCTCTCTCCGCCGCAATGTTGCATCTCTCTCGCTATTCTATCGCTACTATAATAATCAGTGTTCCTCAGAGCTATCCCAGTGCATACCACCTCCTTTACGTAGGGCACGTGGTACCCATCTTGCAACTCAATCCCACCCCTACTCTGTGCAACTCTCCAACCCAAGAGTGAAACGTTACTCTCAAACTTTCTTCTACTCAACAGCTGAGCTCTGGAACTCTCTCCCAGAATCAGTCTTTCCCGCTTCCTATGACTTAAATTGCTTCAAACTCTGTGTATCCAGGCATTTTGGCTCGAACGTCCCTTGATTTTGGCCCTGTCACTCTTTCAACTATGGGGAAGGCACTCGCTATAGGCAGTTATGCCTTTTGCCTCCCTCAATCACATAGAAGAATATATATATATATATATATATATATATATATATATATATATATATATATATATATATATATATATATATATAAATATATATATATATATATATATATATATATATATATATATATATATATATATATATAATATTATACTGTATATATATATATATATATATATTTAATTTGGATATTATGAGATGCTTCACACCCTTCACGTATCGATTTTGTCTGGGGAGCGATATCGAACCATTAACTTAGAAGAACTTGGCATTTAGTTGGAATACTTTTATATCGGAAAATGTACAAATTAGGCTTGATGGAGGTCTTGGTGGGCATGTTTTTAGTTTGAAGGAAGTCTGGCAAGGCATTTTTGTTAGGCTACGGGACAAACTAAAATACATTGCTCTAAAATGAACAAAGCAAGCAAAATCCTCAATAATGATTAATCAACAAATTCGCATGACGACGGAGCAGATAGGGTTAAGGGGGCCCACCTCGTTTTGATTTGCTCTCTCCCACCCTCTCTCTCTGGGGTGTATCCATTCAGCCTCATTCAGCCTACTGTTTTAAGACGTTTATCCCTATCCAGGTGTCGATTTTTTCCTGGCGAGCGGAAGCGAACCAGCATATTTTTCAAAGCGCTTTTGACAGCAGGCTAAATTTGTACATTTTTCGATAGAAAAGTGTCTCTGGCGAAACCAGATTTCTCCATACAATGTTGGCTCGCTATCGTTCGCCATGAAGAAATCGACACCTGGATGGGGATAAACATCTTCAAACAGTAGGCTGAATGGGGCCGAATGGACACAGGCCAGAGAAAGAGAGAAAGCAAAGCAGGTGCCCCCCTTTAAGCAGACTGTAACTAATCCTTATCATAATACAATAGAGTATGTTGTATTAAGGGAGCCCACCTCGCTTTTTTTCTCTTTCTCTCCCTCTCTCTTTAGCTTGTATCCATTCGGCCCCATTCAGCCTACTGTTTTCAGACGTTTACCCCCACCCAGGTGTCATTATTTTCCTGGCGAGCGGTAGCGAGCCAGCATATATATATTTTTCTTTTGACAGCAAGCTAAATTTGTACATTTTTCGATAGAAAATTTCTCAGGCGAAGCCGGATTTCTCCATACAATGCTGGCTCGCTAGGAAGAAACCGACACCTGGATGGGAATAAACGTCTTAAAACAGTTGGCCGAATGGGGCCGAATGGATACAAGCCAGGGAAAGAGAGAAAAGGAGAGAAAGATAAAAAAAAAACTGTGACCCCCCTTAATGGAATAAGATCACGGAGTTACTGCATATTGAGAGCCTTCTGAGTGTGGTTAATCATACATACACACGTTCCTACAATATAGTATGATTATAATGTTTTGGTCTCGGCCATGGTTACAGCGGGGTAGGGCTGGCTTTTTTATTATTATATATTTTAGTTTCCTCGCTAGACCTCCATCAAACTTTGAAAATACACACCCTAGACCCCTTTCAGGATATAAATTTGTACATTTTTCCGTAGAAAAATGTGCCGGCCGAATTTCTTCAAAAAATTACAGGCTCGCTATCGCTCGCCAGGAATAAATGGACACCTAAATGGCACGAAAGGTCTAAATATTGACAACAAAAAGGGGGTGAAAGGTTTCAAAATCGCCAAACTAAAGGAACGAACGTCTTAAAATCTAAAAACTAATATGCTTAACATGAAGGAGAAGGGAGTCCAGTAAAAACGAACCATCCCCTCTTGAGCGGGGTGTGTGTGGTTATAAAATGATGTGTACTTGTATATGTGCAACCAGCCCCTGCCATCTTGCTTTCGCAGGATTAAGTGTGTGTGTATGCATTAATTAAGGGAGCTCACCTCGCTTCTTTTTTTTCTCTTTCTCTTTCTCTTTCTCTTTGGCTTGTATCCATTCGGCCCCATTCAGCCTACTGTTTTAAGACGTTTACCCCCATCCAGGTGTCAATATTTTCCTGGCGAACGGTAGCAAGCCTGCATATATATACGTTTTAAATTTGTACATTTTTCGATAGAAAAATGTCTCCGGCGAAGCCGGATTTCTCCATACAAAGCTGGCTCGCTATCGCTCGCCAGGAAGAAATTGACACCTGGATGAGGATAAATGTCTTAAAACAGTTGGCTGAATGGGGCCGAATGGATACAAGCCAGGGAAAGAGAGAAAAGGAGATAAAGATAAAACAAAAGTCTGTGACCCCCTTAAGGTGCGTCCACACCTGTATGTAGACACATTGCCGTAACCACCACTGTCGACATGTGGAGTATATGTTTGCAACAATGTATGCAACACTGATAGTAAACATATAGGTAAATGTTGCCATAAATAGTTGACTTGCAAAGGCCATCCACACGTGTCTCTGTACACCAGAACGTCATGTGGGTGTGTGAGGACGCCTTGGTAGTAGTAGTAGTAGTAGTAGTAGTAGTAGTAGTAGTAGTCTGACCTGGTTTAGGGTCCAAAGATGCACAGGCTGAGTGGTTTAAAAAAAATAGTAGTAGTAGTAGTAGTAGTAGTAGTAGTAGTAGTAGTAGTAGTGTTATTCCCTTATTCTGTGGTATATTTTCGTGCTAACATTAGCGAGTTGCAAGCAGGGCATTGTCATCACTGTTAGCAAGCGAGTGCAAGAGAGAGAGCGAGAGTATCGATCGACAGTGTCTCTCCAGACTTGGGGAAAAGTGGCGGGAAAGGAGGTTGCTTCAGCCATACATTATGTAACTCCCGGCCTGTATCGCCGATTTTGACCATCCAAACGCTGTTTCCAATTGTTTTATTGTTGTAACAGGTTAATACCTTTATAATCAACCTATAATAGGCACATATGGAGAAGTATTAATGCTATTTATGGTAAAATAAATATTTTAGTGATGGAAACAGCTCAAATACATGCGCACAGGCAGAGGTGTCTCATACCCCCATGCGCACTTCAGAGGTTAAGGAGATCATTTATAAAAATTAGAAAGAGAATAGGAGATAGGACAGAGCCCTGAGGAACACCGGAGTTTATAGGGTGAGGAAGTGAACAATGGCCGTCCACAACCGCGGCTATGGAACGGCCGGAAAGGAAATTAGAGACAAAGGCACAGATGGAGGGATAGAAACCGAAGGAGGGTAGTTTAGAAATTAAAGATTTATGCCAGACTCTATCGAAGGCTTTCGATATGTCTAGTGCAATAGAAAAAGTCTCACCGAAGTCCCGAAAGGAGGATGACCAAGAGTTAGTAAGATATGAAAGAAGATCACCAGTAGAGCGACCCTTAAGGAAGCCATACTGGCGATCTGAGAGCAGATTATGAGAAGAGAAATGCTTAAGAAATTTGGAAGCAAGAATAGTTTCAAAAACTTTAGAAAGACAAGAAATGAGAGCAATTGGACGATAGTTGGAGGGTTGAGAGCGGTCACCCTTCTTTGGGACAGGTTGAATGTGAGCAAACTTCCAGCATGAAGGGAAGACGTTAGAGGATAGACAGAGACGAAAGAGTTTGCCTAGGCAGGGAGTCAGCACGGAAGCACAGTTTTAGAGAACAACAGGAGGAACACCGTCCGGACCGTACGCCTTATTAGTGTTAAGCCCAGAGAGGGTAGAAAGTACATCTTTAGAAGAGATTAGGATATTAGGCATAAGTAAGAGAGAGGAGGGCGGAGAGGGAGGAATAGCACCGGAATCATCCAAGGTGGAGTTTCTAGCAAAAGTTTGAGCGAAGAGTTTAGCTTTGTCAGAGGAAGAAGTGATGGTTGTGCCATCAGAGTGGGAAAGGGGAGGGAAAGACGAGGAAGAGAAATTGTTGGAGAGGTTTTTGGCTAGATGCCAGAAAGCTTGGGAAGAGCTAGAGTTGGATAGTTCAGTGCATTTATTATTGATGAAAGAGCGTTTGGCAAGTCGAAGAACAGATTTGGCTTGATTCCGGGCAGAAACATATGAAGAATGAGAGTCTTGAGTTTTAAGGCGTCGGTACCGTTTGAATGCTTCCTCCTTATTGCGGACAGCAGTAGAACAGGCGTGAGTAAACCAAGATTTTTTAGCATTAGTCTGAGAGAAAGAGAATGGAATGTATGCTTCCATGCCCGATAGCATTACCTCGGTAATGCGTTCAGCACTCTCCGAGGGTCCTCGGCCACGGAAGCAGAAATAATTCCATGGGAAATCAAAGAAGGACTGCCGAAGAGCCTCCCAGTCGGCAGCGCCAAAGTGCCACAAGCGCCGCCGGCTAGGAGGATCGGGTGGCCGTACTGGAGAGATAGGACAGGTGACAGAGATAAGTTTATGGTCGGAGGAGCCCAAAGGAGAGAAAAGATCGACAGTATAAGAAGAAGGGTTAGAAGTTATATATATATATATATATATATATATATATATATATATATATATATATATATATATATATATATATGTATGTGTGTGTGAGTGTGTATTAAATTTCACAGGTTTGCTATATTATTTCCCGTCTCGAATGTCAGTCCCCTATAGTGTTGATCGTATTAAATTAATAATAACAAGTAAGCGTTCTCATTTTCCCCATGACAGCTGAGCGTGGTTGCTCATGAAATTACAGTCGTGAGCTAGCATTTTGAACAGCTAGTATACCAACACATACACACGGACACACACAAACTCTCTCTCACACACAAGCTCCCACACACACAAAATCTCACACATACACACACAAGGGTGGACACATACGCACATACACACACACGGGCACACGCAAACTCTCACATTCGCACAAAACCTCACACATACACACACACAAGCGTGCACAAACACACAATCTCACACAGACGCACAAAAGCTCTCTCTCTCTCTCATACAGGACAGGTCAGGGGAAGGAATTGAGGGATGAACCTTTACAACGGCATCTTGTATCTCTTTTCCAAGAGTGTTGAGAGGGGAAAAGGGCTGATAGAGAGAGAGAAAGCTGTTGGATTGGCTTTGTTGTGCGTGTTAATAGGCTGTATACGTCATCGAGGTGTCCCCCGGCTGGGTGCGAGCATGTCAAACACGCTAGAACGTACTACCTCACCCACAAAATATGTCCATTTTGGCTGGGATTGAACCCAAGTCAACCAGATTCACATATGATGCTAGTCACTCAGCCGCCGCGGCTCTAGACATACACGCACTATCTCACACACACAAGCGGTTTTTCTCTCACTCTCTCTCTCACACACACACACAACATCAACAAACACACGAGCCAACACGACCCCATAAAGTTTAAACCAATAAACAACTTTGCCCGACATGTTTTAATTCCCTCACTATAGGCTTATATTTGTATGGCCTACTGTATACCCCCTTCAGTACCACCGATGTCTCTTTCGTGTGATTTCAGCTACTTTTAGACGATTTTTTATGAACCTCAGGAAGGGTATAGGGTAGCTCAAAGGATTAATTGAAATAGTCTGCAGCCTTTAAATGGGGAGACGTCCTTCTTAAGCTGAACAAATCGTCTAATAGTTGCCAGAATATAATGAAAAAGACGGTCACCGGTGCTGAAAGAGATAATGGATGCCGATATTTCTTTAGCATATTGTCAAACATATAGGCCTACAGCCGGCATATATATATATATTTTTGTTTTGACAGCAAGCTAAATTTGTACATTTATTTCGATAGAAAAATGTCTCCGGTGAAGCCAGATTTCTCCATACAATGCTGGCTCGCTATCGCTCGCCAGGAAGAAATCGACACCTGGATGGGGATACACGTCTGAAACAGTTGGCTGAATGGGGCCGAATGGATACAAGCCAGGGAAAGAGAGAAAAGGAGAGAAGATAAAATAAAAGGCGGTGACCCCCTTAATACAAAAACACAATGGACGCTGGAACTGAACATCGTTATTATCACATGACATATTATATTCCATTATCACGTTATATAATGCAATAATGATCATAGTGAGAAACAAATACACGAGTTGAGAGAGAGAGAGAGAGATATATAGATAGATATATAGATAGATATATATATAGAGAGAGAGAGAGAACGAGAGCGAGAGAGAGTTTCGTATACAGTGTCCCGCAAATGTGAACCAGCATTAATGTATCGCAAATTGGGATGTCACCTTATAAAAGAGTTCCTAAAGTAGCCCATAGATCACAGTACCGCAAGAGAGTAGTGACCACCAACAACAGATCTTTATTGGCTCTCGGATTACTCTATTTGTGCCTCACCTACATATAGAGTAATCCAGCTAACTCTCACAAACACCTCCTCCTCCTCCTATTCATTTCACTACACCCAACAACTTTGTTTTGATAGGCCCTTTTTTTTTGGGAACTTTTTTATGGTCTTGCTTCCGTGAGGCCTATCGCGTTCCCTATAGGAAGCCTTCCGTGAGGCCTATCGCGCTTGCCGGGTTAACCTAAGAAGTGCGCATGGGGGGTATGAGACACCACACTCCTGTGCGCACGTATTTGAGCTGTTCCCATCACTAACATCGTTATTTTACCATAAATAGCATTAATACTTATCCATATGCGCCTATTATAGGCTGATTATAAAGGTATTAACCTGTTACAGCAATAAAACAAGTGGAAACAGATGGTCAAAATCGGCGATAAAGGCCGGGAGTTACATAATGTATGGCTGAGGCAACCTCCCTGCCCTCCTCCCCTCCCCTTGTCTGGAGAGACACTGTTACGCAATAATCTCTCTCTCGCTCTTTCCCACGATTGGTAACAGTGATGACAACGCCCTGCTACCAACTCGCTAATGTTAGCACGAAAATAGACCACAGAATAAGGGAATAACAGGGAAAATAGGTGATAACTGAAGGAGGGGAGGTGGAGGAGTGATATTTGGCATTGCCCAGGGGCAAAAAAAAAAAAAATAATAATAATTTTGGGTGTTTTAAATGGAATTTTTTTTTCCCTTACTCTTAAGAGTCTTCCCGCAGTTCGCCGGGGGAACTCTTAACCTAACAAGTGCGCATGGGGGTAATTAGACACCTCTCCCTGTGCGCATGTATTTGAGGTGTTTCCGTCACTAAAATATTCATTGTACCATTAATAGCATTAATACTTATCCATACGCGCCTATTATGGGTTGATTATAAAGGTATTAACCTGAAACAACAATAAAACGAGTGAAAACAGCGTTTGGATGGTCAAAATCGGAGATATAGCCCGCGAGTTGTATAATGTATGGGTGAGGCAATCTGCTTTCCCGCCAATTTCCCCCAAGGCCACTGAGACACAGTCGATCGATACTCTCTCTCTCTCTCTTGCACTCGCTTGCTATCAGTGATGACCACACCCTGCTTCAATCGCTAATGTTAGCACGAAAATATACCTCAGAATAAGGGAATAACAGGGAAAATAGGTGATAACTGAAGGAGAGGAGGAAAGTGGGGAAGGAGGGGAGGTAGAGGACTGAGATTTTGCATGGCCCAGGGGCCAAAAAAAAAAAAAAAAAATAAAAAAAAAAAAAATTTTTTTTTTTTTTTTTCGATGTCAAAAGTTGATTTTTGTTTTCTCTGACTCTTAAGAGTCTCCCCGCAGTGCGCCGGGGGAACTCTTAAGAGTCTCCCCGCAGCTCCCGGGTTAATAGCATTAATACTTATCCATACGCGCCTATTATGGGTTGATTATAAAGGTATTAACCTGAAACAACAATAAAACGAGTGAAAACAGCGTTTGGATGGTCAAAATCGGAGATATAGCCCGTGAGTTGTATAATGTATGGGTGAGGCAAGCTGCTTTCCCGCCAATTTCCCCCAAGGCCACTGAGACACAGTCGATCGATACTCTCTCTCTCTCTCTCTTGCACTCGCTTGCCATCAGTGATGACAACGCCCTGCTTGCAACTCGCTAATGTTAGCACGAAAATATACCTCAGAATAAGGGAATAACAGGGAAAATAGGTGATAACTGAAGGAGAGGAGGAAAGTGGGGAAGGAGGGGAGGTAGAGGACTGAGATTTTGCATGGCCCAGGGGCCAAACAAAAAAAAAATTCGATGTCAAAAGTTGATTTTTTTTTTCTCTGACTCTTTAAGAGTCTTCCCGCAGTCCGCCGGGGGAACTCTTAAGAGTCTCCCCGCAGTTCCCGGGTTAAGAGTCTCCCCGTAATTCCCGGGTTAATGACAGAAATGAGGTGAAAGTTCTTATATATCGCCAAACTAATGGGGCGAACGTCTTAAAATGTCAAAAGCAATGGGGCTAAACATGAGGGAGAAAGGGGTCCCGCCTTACCCCGTCTTGAACCACCGGTCTTGTCCCAAGATCTCGTTGTTCTTCTCCAGATCGCCCCAGTAGCCCAGGAAGTTAGCATAGCCCCGGGTGCGCAGCTCCCCCGCCATCCCTATCGCTACCACCTGTCCGTGTTTGTTAGCGGCCTTACCTGGGGGAGGAAGAGTTATGGCACCTTATGATTATGATATCATAAAATCCGACGTAGTAATTTTAGTGCTGGTAATACTCAAAACAATTCGTAAGTGGGTATAAGAACAATTGAACATTTTACCTGTCCGTGTTCGTCAGCGACCTGAACCTGGGGGTACTCTGCATCATCTAAATCAGCACAGCACAAACTTCAAGTCACTCAAAATAAAATGGTTAGGTTCATGCTGAACCTAGGACCCAGATCACATGTTGGCCAGGAACAACTTCAGTCACTAGGTAGCCTATATGCTCAATGTCTCTGACAGGGCCAAACAAATCAGGCTCACTAATGCCTTCAAGATATTCTATGACAGAGCTCCAGAGTATCTAAAGAGTAATTTTTTTAAAGCAAATGAGAGGAGTGGACATAATACAAGAAACAGGATGTTTAATTTTACGGTCCCGAGAATCCAAGGACAGGGTAAGCAAACATTCTTCTTCACTGCCATCAAAGACTGGAATGACTTACCCCAGTCAGTCCGTGAAAAGAGAACACTGTATTCCTTCAGACGTAGCCTGAAGGAACACCTGAACCGGACAGCTGCGAGAAGGGAGCACCAAGCTTATGTCTACTACTAAATACGATATAAGAGATAGGCAAAACAGACTGAAATGATTACTGATTACGAATTACTGATATTTACTATAGGATGTAAGGTATCTTAAAATAACCCCCTAGAAATACTTTCTCTAAAGTATCTATTTCTTTTATCCTCCCCTTTTTCCCCAGCTAACCTAATCCCACAAGGACCCCAATGGAAATACGCCTAACGGCCTTATTGGGCTATCCTTAGTTGGAATTATGCAAGGCTGGTACATGTCATTTTTATAACATATTATATGGTACCAACACTGTAAAATGCTAACTGAATAAATATTATTATTATTATTATTATTATTATTATTATTATTATTAACCCGGGAACTGCGGGAAGGCTCTTAAGAGTTCCCCCGGCGGACTGCGGGAAGACTCTTAAGTCAGAGAAAAAAAAATCAACTTTAAACATCGAAAAAAAAAAAAAAAAAAAAATTGCCCCTGGGCCATGCAAAATATCACTCCTCTACCTCCCCTCCTTCCCCACTTTCCTCCCCTCCTTCAGTTATCACCTATTTTCCCTGTTATTCCCTTATTCTGAGGTATATTTTTGTGCTAACATTAGCGAGTTGCAAGCAGGGCATTATCATCACTGTTAGCAAGCGAGTGCAAGAGAGAGAGAGAGAGTATCGATCGACAGTGTCTCTCCAGCCTTGGGGGAAATTGGCGGGAAAGGAGATTGCCTAACCCATACATTATGTAACTCCCACCCTGTATCGCCGATTTTGACCATCCAAACGCTGTTTTCACTTGTTTTATTGTTGTAACAGGTTAATACCTTTATAATCAACCTATAATAGGTGCATATGGATAAGTATTAATGCTATTTATGGTAAAATTAATATTTTAGTGATGGAAACAGCTCAAATACATGCGCACAGGCAGAGGTGTCTAATTACCCCCATGCGCACTTTTGAGGTTAAGAAGAGTTATGACGGCGACCGGACAACTCAACCAGTAGATCATTTCAACCCATAGCTCTCAACCAGTACTAACTCAATCAATACTGTTAGGTTAGGTTAGGTAGAGTTAGGTTAGTGCTCCATTTTGATACCTATTTAATTGGCCCTGGTTGAAATGGTCTACTGGTTGAGTGAATAGTGAATTACCTTGACATTTAACCTACCTAGACATGTAACCTATCTCGAATAGTGAATTACCTTGACATGTGGCATAACTCGAATATTAAGGAACCTTGACATGTGACCTACTTCGACATGTGACCTACTTCGACATATGACCTACTTCGACATGACTTACTTTGACATATGACCTACCTCGACATGTGACCTTCCTCGACACGTAACCTACTTTGACAAGTGACCTACCTTGACACGTGACCTACCTCGACAAGTGGCCTACCTCAACAAGTGACCTACCTCGACGTGACCTATCTCGACAAGTGACCTACCTTGATAAGTGACTTACCTTTACAAGTGACCTACCTCGACACGTAACCTACCTCGATAAGTGACCTACCTCGACACATGACCTACCTCGACGCGTGACCTACCTCGACACGTAACCTACCTCGACGCGTGACCTACCTCGACGCACGACCTACCTCCATATTATCCGACGGGTAGCCATTAGTTGAGGACCGTATCTCCGGAGTGTCGGATGGGAAACACTGGAAGGTCACCGGGCTCGTCTCAGTCATCCCGTACACCACCTAGGCCAGAGACAAACTGAATTAGATCGTCGGGTCATTTTGAGTTACAGAGGTTAGGGTTCATGATTTCTGGCTTCCCAATTTGGAACAAGGTAAAGGAAGGTTTTGTAATGCTTAGGCCCTTCATACAGTACTGTACTTCATTAATTTCTACCCCTTAATTAAGGGAGTTTTTTGTGGACCCCCTTCTTCTTCATGTTTTGCCCCATTAGTTTTGAGAGCTAAAGATGTTTGTTCCATTAGTTTGACAATTTTAAGATCTTTTGCCCCATGTCTTTGGCAAATTTAAGATCTTTTGTGCCATTTAGCCTAATCACCTTTGTAACTTTATATTAATCCGAATCATCCATTCATCCTCTACTCCTAGGTGCTGTATAAAGCTCGGGTCACACATACACGTTCTAACGTCCCGCCCGGCCCCGACCTCTTAATTCGCCGTGCCTAGGCGGCGTACTTTTTGTACATGCATAAAATGGTCCGTGTGGGTCGGGGCAACTGCCAGAAAACGTGTTATGCCGGGACACCCACGGGACATACACGGACACACACAGAAGTTATTTTCTTGGTCGGGGACGGACGGGACGTTAGAACGTGTATGTGTGACCCGACCTTAAACAGTTCATGGCATTTCTCTGCGTCCTCGATCTGTTTCTCGCTCCTTGCCCATTTCCTTTACTGATATTTTGACATTAAATAATACCAAATTATTTTTACGTCTCTCGGCATCCTCTCTTTCCTTGATCCTTATCATCACCATCTCCACGACACATAGCCTAAATAAATAAAACTAAAACCAAAACTCTAGGAAAGCGCCATTGTTAAGGCTTAGTCTTTCCGACCAACTGCCAACTGGACTGAGTGGCTGTGCCGTTGTAAAGGCTTATCCCTCAATACTTCATCTGATCTGACCTGACATACCCGGTAATATCACAAAGTTGTAATAAGATACTTATTGGAAAAACATACTTATTGGAAAAACATATTGGAAAAGTATTGTGATACCAGCAGTCCTGTATGGCTCGAATGTTATAGGTTTTTCAAAAACAGAAATAAATAAATTGCAAAATATAGAGAATAGGGTTTTTAGACACATATTAGGGGCACCCAGATATGCCCAAAAGGTAACCTTAAGGGGTGAAATAGGAGCCTCATCAATGGAGGCAAGAATTATGGAAGGTAACATAAAATATCTTAAATATTTAGTAGGAGAGGAAAGTAATGACTTGCTAAGAAGAATCACAGAGGAAAAACTTAGAAATAGTAAAGATCCCTGGACTGCAGAAATTCGAAAGTATGTAGGGAATTTGAAGTTAGGAGAAACAAATTTAGCAAATATTAAGAAGGACGACATTAGAAAAAGAGTTCTGGACTGGGATTCGGGAAGATGACGAGAGGAGTTGGCAGAGAAGAGTAGCCTAGAAGTGTATAGAAGTTATAAGAAGGAGATTAAGAGCGAGGAAGATATTTATGACAACACACAGGCATCTATAATATTTTACAGATGTAGGACAAATAACTTAAATCTAAAAGATAGAAATAGGCATGTGGGAGGAGAGACACAATGCGATCTGTGTAAGGAAGGAACAGAAGACCTAAAACATTTTCTACTACACTGTTCATTTTATAAAGCATGCAGAATAAAAGATCCAGGGTTCCAACAGCCTTATATTGAACATGAAAACCAAGTCATCGGACATCTTTTATTTAACAAAGAAATAAGCGATAGAGTGAAACAGACAATCTATCAAATGTGGAGAGTACGAGAGAAAAAATTGAAAGAACTGAAATAAGAAGACTGAAGAGAGAAGAAACAAGAATGAAGGAAGAAGAGAGAAGAAACAAAACTGAAGAAAGAAGATTTCAGAAAAAGGGATGAAAAATGAGATATATTTATTTTTAGACAAATGAGCACGTCACAAAAAGTCACAAAAAGAAAAATAACAAAACCTCTTAGGGAAGTGCCGACGTTAAGGCTAAACTTCCCGAATTCCAACTGAACTGAACTGTACTACAACTGATCATCATCAAGTATCAATTTGAAGTAATTGAAAGTATGAGGAATATTAATGATAGGAAGGGTGGTGGTTTAATGTTACTCTTTGAAACAACAGATAAGGTAAGTTTAAGCAAGGTAGAGTGTAAAAATAAAGATTTACTTTATGTAAAAGGATCTATACATGGGAAATTTGTACACTTGTTCTTGTTATACTTTTCTGTAAATGATAAGGTAAGGAATGATGAAATGAAGAAGGAGATAGAGAGACATTTAGACCAAATGGAAGATGAAAGAGTTATAATATTAGGTGACATGAATGCCCATGTAGGGTTCAAAGGTAAACAAAAACTAAATTATAATGGACACATTATACTAGATTTGATGGATAAATTTAAATTAAATATGTTAAATGATGACCAGGAGTGTAATGGGGAGATAACATGGCGAAGAAACAAGCAATCTAGCGTAATAGATTATGTTTTAATTTCAGATAAAATGTATGAAGATTTTAAAAGTATGAAAATAGATGAAAAGCAAGACGTTTATGATCTGTCAGACCACAACCTTATTGAGGTATATTTTGAGTGGAATAATTCAAATAGTAAATCCTTTAAAGGGAAGAAATGGGAAACAAAAGAATACTATAAAATAAACGAGACCATAGTCAAATTTATTAGGGAACTAGAAAATAGAATAACGAGAGAAGAGAGTAACGATATAAGAGTCTTCTATAGAGTAATGAAGGAGACAGCTGATGATATACTTAAAACTACCTATAGGAGGAGATTAGGAAGAGACAAAATAAAACAAGAGGCACCATGGATGAATGACAGTATTAGAAAAGGTATAAAAAAGAGGAGATATTATAATAGATTAAGAAGAAATGCTAAAAATAGAGAGGAAGAGGAGAGAAGTAACATACTTTTCTTGGAACAAAAAAGTAAAGTACAGAAAGAGATCAGGGAAGCCATTTATATACATGAGAGGAAAAAGACTAGAGAGATAATAGAGGGAGGAGATGCGAGTAAAAAGATGTGGAAATATATAAATAAACTAAGAAACAAAGGTCAAAACGAAATAAAAGAATTAAAACTTTATAACGATGAAGGAGAAGTATTGTCAGATAAAAGGGCTGTAGAGGAATTAAATATGTTTTGGAGTGGTATATATAAAATGCATGACAATAACATCGAGGAAGTTTGGAATGAGGATATAAATAGGGAATATAGAAAATTAAAAGAGAAAGAAATGGAGGACAGGCAAGAAGGTAAATTATTTAAAATAGGGATGAATGTAAATGATGAACACAATTATAACATACAATCAGTCACAGTTAAAGAGGAGTTACGGGAACACATGGAAATGGCTTTAAGAGTTAATAAAAACATAAACTACATGGAGAAACCAAACATTACAGTGGGAGAATTAAAGGAAAATATAAAGAAATTAAAGAATAGAAAAGCAGCAGGCCTTGATGCAATGAAACCTGAGTTATATAAAGCATTGTCACAAAGTGATAAGTGCTTAGAAAAACTTGCAATGTGCTTTAATAATATTATGGACACAAATGTAATTCCAGAAGAGTGGAAGAAGTCAAAAACTGTTATGTTACCAAAAGTAAATAAACCAAAGGTAAATGAATTGAGGCCAATTGCTCTGACAGACATATCATATAAACTTTTCATGACGACAGCAATTAAAAATAAAATAGAAGAACACATTAGGGAGAATGGAGAGGTAAGGGAGACACAGAGTGGGTTTACAAATAAGGGTAGAATCGAAAATAATCTTTTTATATTGAAATACTGTATAGATAAAATATTTAAACAAAAGAGGTCACTCATAGTAATCTCAATAGACTTTAAAAAGGCCTATGACTCAATCAGAAGGGAGAAACTGATAAAAGTATTAAAAGATTACAATATAAATTCAAATGTTATAGACATAGTAAGTAACATATATAAAGAAGATAGTACAATTATAAATAAGGGGCAAGTAAATGAGACGGAGATAAAGGTAACAAGCGGCATCAGACAAGGCTGTACGGGGTCCACAACATTATTTAAATTAATAACTTATGAGATAATTAAACAGTTAGAAAATAAAAGAGGGTTTGTAGATGAGTGTTTCAAAATAAATTCATTGTTTTATGTCGATGACGGGCTACTCTTGGCTCATACAATCCAGGAAGCAGAAAGAGTAATAGATAAATTAATAGAGATAGGGGGAGAGTGTGGCTTAAGTATAAATAAAGACAAAAGTAAAATCCTAATATTTAATATGAAAAACAAACCAAACAACATACGAGAAATAGAAGTGGTAAAACAAATTAAATATCTAGGAATACAAATTAATGATAATAAAAAATGTTTTAAAACCCAGAAAATAGAAGCTTTGGATAAAGCAAATAGAATGGCTAACCTTACATACCCGGTAATATCACAAAGTTGTAATAAGATACTTATTGGAAAAACATATTGGAAAAGTATTGTGATACCAGCAGTCCTGTATGGCTCGAATGTTATAGGTTTTTCAAAAACAGAAATAAATAAATTACAAAATATAGAGAATAGGGTTTTTAGACACATATTAGGGGCACCCAGATATGCCCAAAAGGTAACCTTAAGGGGTGAAATAGGAGCCTCATCAATGGAGGCAAGAATTATGGAAGGTAACATAAAATATCTTAAATATTTAGTAGGAGAGGAAAGTAATGACTTGCTAAGAAGAATCACAGAGGAAAAACTTAGAAATAGTAAAGATCCCTGGACTGCAGAAATTCGAAAGTATGTAGGGAATTTGAAGTTAGGAGAAACAAATTTAGCAAATATTAAGAAGGACGACATTAGAAAAAGAGTTCTGGACTGGGATTCGGGAAGATGGCGAGAGGAGTTGGCAGAGAAGAGTAGCCTAGAAGTGTATAGGAGTTATAAAAGGAGATTAAGAGCGAGGAAGATATTTATGACAACACACAGGCATCTATAATATTTTACAGATGTAGGACAAATAACTTAAATCTAAAAGATAGAAATAGGCATGTGGGAGGAGAGACACAATGCGATCTGTGTAAGGAAGGAACAGAAGACCTAAAACATTTTCTACTACACTGTTCATTTTATAAAGCATGCAGAATAAAAGATCCAGGGTTCCAACAGCCTTATATTGAACATGAAAACCAAGTCATCGGACATCTTTTATTTAACAAAGAAATAAGCGATAGAGTGAAACAGACAATCTATCAAATGTGGAGAGTACGAGAGAAAAAAATGAAAGAACTGAAATAAGAAGACTGAAGAGAGAAGAAACAAGAATGAAGGAAGACGAGAGAAGAAACAAGACTGAAGAGAGAAGAAAGAAGATTTCAGAAAAAGGGATGAAAAATGAGATATATTTATTTTTAGACAAATGAGCACGTCACAAAGTCACAAAAAGAAAAATAACAAAACCTCTTAGGGAAGTGCCGACGTTAAGGCTAAACTTCCCGAATTCCAACTGAACTGAACTGATCATCATCTCTGACCTCACCCTCACCTAGACTTAAATCACCCTGACCTCAAAAGACAACGACAAACTTACCCCCCATATACAGTACAGTAGTATAAAATCCACCTTTACTATCTCTCCTAACCCCTATTATACTAACAATTGTTCTTTTCACCCCTCCTAAAACGCCTGTGCAGTAATCTGGAGACACCACAACCCTCCAAGCAAACTGCACATTTAAACAATAAGAAGAAGATCTGACTGATGGCAAGTATTTTCTGAAATTGGGTTGATTAATGAACTTCTTTACATTACAGAGTACTGTAGGCCTAGGCCTATTGCAAATTCAGGTAGCCAGAGCCCAGAGGCAATGAGAGGTAGCCTATAATCGGTACTTAGGCCTAGGATAGCCTACCACTAATTTTTTCTCAATATTTGAAGGCTATTATAGGCTAGGCCTAGGCTAGGATAAGTACCGAATATAGGCTATTGTTTTATTGTTGTTTATCATAGCCTACAGAGCCTACAGAGAATGAAGGATTTGGGTCAACCGTCAATAACTATTTTAGCATTTTTAGGTCACAGCCTAGGCTAGGCTGTGTTTTTGTGTTGTAGCCTAGGCTATTTGGAGGCTAGGCCTAGCCTAGGGGATACCCGGGATGGATGTAGTTTCCGAGCGTATTGTCGTCATGTTTACATAGGGCGATCGCCGCGGTTAACTTTGCGTCTAGGCTATTTTGACGGCGAGATTTTGTCGGTTAGGTCCTATTTGCCCCCTGCTCAGCCTGCTGGCAATTGCAATACTGTATTAGCCTAGGCTAGTCTGTTACTGTCTGTAATCTGTATAATGATGACAATGTCATGGGGGGGGGGGGGTGAGGGGGTGCAAAGCCCCCCTCAAGTTCCTCAACATAGCCTATTATTGTATCCTAATCCTATCCTAACTTCCTAAGGCAGTCAAGTCCTCTTTGTTATGTGATAGCCTAACCTTTTAACACAACTTATTCTTATAGGCTAGCCTATTAGCCTATGTATTGTTTTCATATAGGCCTAGGGCCCTAGGCTAACATTAAAACTATTTGAATTTGAATTTTGAATTTGAAATAGGCCTAGACGGGAACATCATGGCAAGCGTCCGCCGCCACTCCGCGTAGTGTAAACAAAGGCTGGCGGTACGCCCGCGGCCCGAATTCTACATTTTACCCTAGCCTAGCCCTAGCCTATTGCCTAATCCTTTTTTCTCATCAGCTCCTTCATCGATGAATATGTTTTAAGGTGTTTTGGGATGGATGTAGAGTTCGGGCGTACGGTCGTTATTGTTTACATAGGGCGATCGCCGCGGTCGCACTTACGTTCCCGTCTATTTCGACGCTATATTTTCTGCTATTTGCCCCCTGTCATTACTACTGTCTACATGAATACTAGGTTAGGTTATGTTAAAATAGACGGGAACATGATGGGAAAGGTCCGACGCCACTAAGCGTAATGTAAACAAAGATGGCGGTACGCCCGCTCACTACATCCTACCCGGTGTTTTTCCGGTCAATAGGCCTATTTACGCGACGCACCACAGCTAGGCCTAGGCTAGCCTATTTTAATTTTTTGTTTTTTCTTCTTTAGGCTAGGCCTAGCCTATAAGCTTTCTATGATAAAATTATTTCATGGAAATTAGTATTTAGGCTACGCTACCCATTAGGGACTAGGCGTATCCAAGAATCTAAAAACACGGCCCCCGATAGTAGGAACTTAGGAAGGGATATGAAGAATAGGGAAATTGAGGGGTAAAAAACGTATAAAGCGAATATAGGCTAGCCTATTGCATTTGTAAATATAAGTTGGCTCGGGTTTGTGCATTTTCGAGACCCATAGAGACTGTAACGACACTCTGTGGACGAAACGATCTTTAACCTTGTATGTGTATGTACTGTATATAATAGCACCCACTGTTTCAGGAGGTTGTTGGTGACTGGTGTGTGGTCCATATAAGATAGTGGTAATGCCATATTCTGGACAGTATGGATATCTTCACCTTCCTGGGTACTGTTGTCCTCATTCATGCTGCTCTCTGCTTTACTGACCAGTTCCTTAAGGTGAGGGATACCAAGCACCTTTATTGTACCATAATGTTAATTAACATTATTTATTGCAGGTACCGGTACTTGATTAAGTATTTTATTATATATATATTTTGTTTTTTTCTATGTGATTGAGGGAGGCAAAAGGCATAACTGCCTATAGCGAGTGCCTCCCCCATAGTTGAAAGAGTGGCAGGGCCAAAATCAAGGGACGTTCGAGCCAAAATGCCTGGACACACAGAGTTTGAAGCAATTTAAGTCATAGGAAGCGGGAAAGACTGATTCTGGGAGAGAGTTCCAGAGCTCAGCTGTTGAGTAGAAGAAAGTTTGAGAGTAACGTTTCACTCTTGGGTTGGAGAGTTGCACAGAGTAGGGGTGGGATTGAGTTGCAAGATGGGTACCACGTGCCCTACGTAAAGGTGGTGGTATGCACTGGGATAGCTCTGAGAAACACTGATTATTATAGTAGCGATAGAATAGCGAGAGAGATGCAACATTGCGGCGGAGAGAGAGAGATTGCAGAGAGTTGGTGAGTGGACGGGAGTTAATGATACGAAAGGCCTTCCTTTCAACCTTGTCTAGGAGAGTGGTGTGAGAGGAACCTCCCCACACATGTGAACAATACTCAATACAAGGGCGCACTATGCCCCTGTACAGAGCAAGAAGCTGCGCAGGGGAAAAGAACTCCCTAAGGCGGTTGAGCACACCCAGCTTCTGGGAGGCTGCCTTAGCAAGACTGGTAATATGGTCCTTCCAAATGAGAGCAGAAGAAAAAGAGACACCAAGCATATTGAGAGAAGATGAAGGGTTGATTTTTGTATTGTTGAAGAATAAGGGATAGTCCGTTATCACATCTCACGTCAGCAGAAGAACGCGGATGGGCAGGGGTCCGGCGTGAGGGAGGGTATTATGTACGTTGGATTTTCCAAGACTACTACCAAATAGTAGGTTTTCCTATTTGGTAGGTTGGGAGGTACGTCAAACCTCCCAATTTGTTAGTAGTCTTGGCAAATCCAACGTCAAGGCTGCGTAACAAATAGGAGGAGGACATCCAAGCCATACCAAAAAAAACAATGCATAAAACAAAATTATGAATGACAAAGAAACACAATTTAAACAAGAGAGTTTAATAAAAGAGTGAAAAACTGAGGAGTAGCTAAAAAGAGCAGTTTTAACACGTGCCCGTCATTCATAGTAATGCAAAAACATAGACTTGTCTTAACCCTCCTGGCCCGGGCAGGCTCTCAAAATGACAGTGTGGGCTACCCGGGCGATCTGGCCGAAAAACGTCTAGGCCTAGGCTACCGTATTTTTGTTTAGTTTAACTGCTAGAAATTTCCCACGCATCTATAAATGTATTGCGGTTTCCAATCTGTAGACTGGCATTGAGTAGAGCTCTCTATGTCAACTGGTTCAGTTGTGATGACGATTTCAGTGGAGAGCACTTGCAGGCGATGTTAGCAATATGACGATCTTTTCACTACTGAAACAACAACATACAGACATACAATAACAAACGAGTCTTCTCTTTCTTGTTTTCGGAGGTGCGGTGACGTAACGATCGGCTTTGTTTACATGCGTCAGACGCACAGCGTTCAGACCAAGCTGAATAGGCTTTCAAGCTTACAGATTTTAAAATGACACCCGGGCTCCTGCCCTTAATTCGTGGTGTCATTTTAAAATGACAACCGGGCCAGGAGGGTTAAACCAAAAAAGTACTGTACCCAAAATCCCTTTTCTTCCAAAACCAACAAAAACATTGAACACAATAACAAAACACAATTTTCAATTTGGCAAAAACACTTATGTACTGTATACATAACACATAATCCCAAACTTGCAATCAAGTGTTGCAAACCCGTACTCCCCCCCCCCCCCCTTTTCCAAAGAAAACAAAGTAAAAGAAAGAGTGACAAGGGGGGAAGACCAGGTATCTTCGCCAGAGCTCTAGGAAACACGACTCCCGAGAGCTACCACCGGCCGAGGGGGTCTAACAATGGACATGGAGAGGTAGGAGGAGACGAAGGTATTGACAGAAGACCACAAACCCGCCGAGGCGATGTCAGGTAAGGATCGACTTTGCAGGAACCGTAAGGAGGCAGCAAAGGATCGCACATCGTGCGCAGAACCCCTACAATCAGGGTTACTGGCACGAATGACCCGACAAATGTGGCGTCCTATCTGCACCTTCGAGAGCCTCCCACCAGTCCGAGGAGACACCCACACAGCAGTACCCGAAGTCGGCGCCACAGACTCAACATAGGAGTGCAAGGCTTGCACCGGGCACAACACATGATGAGTATGCCCACGCTTTAAAGCCTGGATGGTGAAAGGCTTGAAAACGTGGGTCTCTCTCTCATTCTTGGCAACAAAATGAGGGGAGGGGGCTAACGTGACGACATTCAATGACGGGGAGAATCGCATGCATTCCTGGGACCGTGACATGGCTGCTAGTTCAGACACCCTATCCCCAGTGGCCAGAGCGACAAGGAAGAGTGTACGCTCGAGCAACTGAACCGGTGTAGTGTCCCGTGTATATGCGTGTGAAGCCAGAAGGTCCAGAGCTCTCCCCAGATCCCACTGAGGAGGGATCTGGCGCGGAGGCGGTCGTTCCCTGAAGGCAGCCTTCATGAAGGAATCCAGCTCCTTCGGCGGAACGACCAGCCCAGTGACGGACTCAAAGACCTCCCGGATGGCAGACAAGTGGTTACATATAGTGTTGACTTGAAAGCGACGTGTATGGAAGAGGTGAAACAAGTAGTGTAGTATGAGGGAAGGAGAGCTAACTGTCTGGCGAGTGTCCTGTATCCATCTAGTAAAAGACCTCCAGTGGGACTCGTAAGTCCCCCAAGTCGAAGACGTCCATGAACGCTTCAGGAAGTCAGTCAGGTCCCGTCCGTGGACTGGGAGCCACCGTGCCTCACGAACATCCACGATGCGAAGGCCAACGAGGTCCGCAGGTCTCCAACCCGGCTCAAGTGGAAGTTTGAGACAGGGAGAGGGACCGGACTCGGGCACCACCGCTTCAACTGGGCGTACCAAGCCTGGGCCGGCCACAGAGGCGCTATTAGCCAGACTCTGCCGCGGTACAGCCGCAGCCTCGCGAGGACTTTGCACATCAACAGTGCGTCTGGTGGCGGAAATATGTATATCGACTGCCACCTGTTCCAGTCTTTCATGAAAGCGTCCGGACCCCCCTCCGGAGTGCGAGTCCGGAGGGATAGGTACTGAGGCAACTTGCGCGTCTCCTTCGATGCGAACAAGTCGACCTCCGGAACACCCCAGGAAGCTGCGAGGTCGTCGAACACAGTCTGTTTCATTGCCCATTCTACAAGAACGCCCTGTCCTCTCGACAGGGCGTCCGCCCACAGGTTGGCAGTCCCGGGCAGGTAGGAGGCGTGCAGGGAGATGTTGTGTCGGTTCGCGAGGAAGAACAACTTCTCTGAGATCCCCAACAGAGTCAATGACCTGGAGGACCCCTGCTTTTGGATACAGTGGACAGCTGTCTGATTCTCCATCCTGAAGGCCACCGACTTTCCCCGAAGGGCCAGCGCGTGGTCCCTCAGGAAGAACAAGGGAACCAACAGTTCGAGGGCATTGATGTGTAGGTGTGTGTGTCCCACCCATCTGCCGTGATGTTGATGTCCCAGGTTGGATTGGTAACCCCACCCGACCTCGCTCGACGCATCTGTGTCTACCCAGATCGTCGGCGGGGGGGGCGGTCCAGGGCACAGCCGCAGAGAGCGTGCCCCGAGCAACCCAGTGTCCTAAGTGTCTGTGAATGGTACGTGGGATCGGCATGAGCCGATCCATAGGGGCCAACGGAAACACCTTGTTGCCCATGAGTATTAGGCGGCGTAGCCTGAGCCTCCCTAAGGGAATGGTCAGAGCGGCCCAATTCAGTGAACCCACTAACGAGTCCCAGATCCTCCTCGTGAGGGAGACCGAGTGCAACACGGCGAAGACCTTCCGGCGAAGTTTCACCGCGTTTGGCTGACTCTGGGTCACTGTAGCGCTGGTCAGATCCCATTCGAGACCTACCCACGTCACGACACGCGACGGGGTCAGGCGCGACTTGGGAATATTGATTTTGAACCCTAACTGTGTGATGTGGTGAACTACTGTGAGGGTGTCTGAAACTATCAACCAATCGTCCAAGTAAAACAGGATCTGGAGCCCGCTCCTGAGGAGAGGATCCAGAGCCTGCTTCACCAGTTTCGAGAAGATCCGCGGCGCGATGTTGAGACCGAAGGGAAGTCTGTCGAACATGAACACACGATCGGAAGTCTGAACGGCCAAGAATCGCTGGAAACGAGGATGGATAGGAACGTGCCAATACGCATCCTTGAGGTCCAGCGACACTACCCACGACAGAGGTCGCAGGGCCAGTCGTACCTGGTGTACCGTCAGCATCCGAAACCGTGTGTTCACGATGTGCCTGTTGAGGGCCGACAGATCCACCACCGGCCGCATCGCGTCGCAGTCCTTCTTTGGTACCAGAAATACACGGGAGAGGAAAACCGGGTGACCGGCTTTCACCTCCTTGACGATTCCCTGTTCGTGCATTGACGTTATCACGTCGGCCACCTCCGAAGAGACGGGCCGGCTTCGTTGACAAGAGCTGAGTGGGGGTCTGGACTTCCATCTCCAGGTTAGACCCCTCCGTGCAATCTACCGCCCCCACGTCCCTCGCGGCCAGCGAGGGGCGCAAGGGCGAAAACAACCTGTGGTAGCTCCCGAGATGAGGTGAGCGACCTCTTCGGCTAGGCGAGAAGGAGAACAAGGACGAGACCGACCCGGAGAACCTACACATTTTTTGACGTGGAGGGTCCCCCGGTACGGTCCTTGCGGTCATAAGCGCCACGTTGACCTCCCCTCCCCCCCCCCCCCCCCCCCCCCCCCCCCCACCTCGCCGAAAAGGGCGGGTCACCCCATCCCCTGTCCGTCGCGCGTCTGACCCCGTCGAAGTGCGGCCGGAAGTGGAAGGCTGGCCAGCCCCTTCTCGGCGGGGATGAAAGGGAGCAAGAACAGAAGTGCGAGGCGGAACCGACGCTCTGGCCGGCAACTTCCCTTTCCTGCGCCCTTTCTTGGCGGCAGCACTGGCGGCAGCACTGGCGGCAGCACCCCGAAGAGGACCGTCAGAAGGACGGGACTGAGAAGACCCTGTTCACGCCACAGCGCGTCTTTGCGTGTCGTAAGCAGGGTCCGCCGACAGAGAAGCGTAGCGTTCCCAAGCATCCTGCGCAAAAAGCGCCGATGTATAGAGCTCAGAGTACAACAAACCCTGACGAATATCCAAGGGGGCTTTCCGGCAGAACGAGGACCTTACCGTCTGGCGTTGCTGAGTTGCCTCGCACAAAACCGCCTTCAGCTCGGGAACCAAAGACACCGCGAGCTGAAGGTGGATCCGCCGAACGTGGTCCAAACCCTCGCGAAGATCGCCCGGTGCAGTCGCGTCGATAAGCCGCAGGTGGTGAACAGACGTCTGGAGGGAACCTAAAAGACAAGATAATAAGTTCGCCACCCTCTGTCGCAAGGTAAAATCCTTGTCGACAGAGGACTTATCTGGGTGAGAGAAGAACGGGTTAGCAATAGAACAAATTTCAAGTTTGGGCGCGCTTATCCAGGACCAGAACTTGCCGTCCAATCCGTCGACAGATACGTACAAGAGGAGGCAAAAGCAGTGATGACTCTGGGGGAGGGACTGAAGTAGATCTGTCGACGGAACGGTTGGCGAATTCTAAGGCCTCAGCAAACCAGGCCTCCAATGGGAGAGGGTTATCGAGCACGACGGCTAAGCCAGGCTTACCGTCGTCGCACAAACCCGTCCCATAGGAGGACAGTCCCGTCAACACAGCCAGGGACTGAACATCCTGAAGGATGTCCTGGCGGCTGAAGTCTGACCAGAGCTTAGTACGAGGAGCAGAAGGGGGCTTGGGCTTCACCGAAAAGTACTGAAGGTCAGTCCTCGTCGGGGAAGCCCGCACCTCCACGTCGGCCACCTGACCATCCACCCTGATCGCCCTGAACTGCATCTTATCATTAATTTGCACCGACCAGCCAGATGGGAGGGCCCTCTCACCTGACGGGAAGCCAGTAGCACGCTCCGGGTGGGAGGCCTGCACCCCCTTCCAAACAGCCAAGGAGCCATAGAGGAGCGGCATGGTCCGCGACGGGACCTTGGCCTTCTGGATGGGGGGCAAGCGCGGACCCTGCCCTAGCAGACGGAGACAGCAGGGGCAACCTCCCGAGCTAGGGCAGGAGCAGTACTAGCCGACGACCGGGCAGGCGGAGAAGCTGGGCGAGAAGGAATGTGGTCCACTGCAGAAGGGAGGGGGACCGTAGCAGGGGTAGGTTGGGTGAGGCGCTGAGGTTGTGTCACCGCCAAGAAGCGCGATAAGAGGGAGTCTTGCATCGCCTCCAAGCGCTCGTTGATGCGTGACACAACCCACCCCTGCATAGCCGAAAATTGATCCGAGAGAGGCGACCCTACCAAAGATTGTTCGGCCCGCAGGGGCGAGCGTGAGCGGGAGCGAGACCCATGACACGAAACAGCAGCGTCGCGGCCCAAAGAAGGCGAGCGATGACGGCCGTGGCGCCTCTGAGGGTCTCGTCCCCGATCACTAACGCCCGAGGGGGAAACATCACCATCCCCCTCTTCCAGCGACACGTCAGCTCCCGAGAAAGGGGACCCCGAAACCTCGCTACACTCCACCGAGTCAAGAGGCTCCCCCCTGGCGAGATGGTAAGTGAAGGTCAGGGATAGAAGAATGAGGAGGAGCAGGATGACGGGAGTGGGAAGGCTGGCCGGGTGAAAGGAGGTCAGAAGGAGCCACGGGGGGAAACAGAGCAAGGATCCCCGGGGCTGAGAGAACAGGGCGGCCCGACACCGAGGCGGAGGAGGGAGGGACCTCCACCTTGGGACGAGACCGTGAAGGAAGAATAGGCACCGAAGGAGGAGAAGCAACTACATCCTGGCGGACCCTCCTGGACAGTGTAGGAGGAGGGAGCAGAGGGCCAGCTACAGCATGAACATCCGCGCGCGTAGAGGACAAAGGAAGAGGACGTCGTTTGTGCAGGGGAAGCGGGCGGAAGGTAGTAGAGCCCCTATCCGGAGAGGCCAGGGGAGGGCACACAGGGGCAGAGCCGCTAACCCCGGCCTGAGGGCGATGGGCGTCGTCAAGGCTATCAGGAGGACGACGAGGGGCAGTAGAGGACGGGCGACGAGGCGAGCGAGAGCGTGGACGGAGCTGGGGATCCTCCCGACGATGTGACGACCGGCCGCGGGACCCAGGGAGGAGGGCCAGGTGAACGGCCATCAGACGGGTCAGGGATACCCAGGGCGACGCGGATCCGGTCGTCAACAAAGGCCGGGGAACGGTGGCCCACAGTCCTAATGTGGTGGGAGACCACCGCCCACACTGACTGAAGGGAAGCAGAGGCCACTGCCGCCGCTGAGGAACCAGGGCTATGGTCCACCACATCCACCAGGTCCATACACGGGCCACACAGAGCAGGGAGGTAGGCCGTAGAGGACACACATTGCGAGTGGCGTAAGCAGGACCTGTGGCGCTCCAAGCACGGGGAGCCACAACCCTGGCGAAAGCAAGGCATCCCACCTGCAACGGAAGAACACACACCATAAGCAGCACGTCGATGGAGTAAGTGTAGAGAATGTCCAATAAAAACCAGGGAATGAGCATGGGGAAACAGTAACACACATGCAAACCGGTATCCGTACTCACCCTAAACCGGGAGCACAGAGGTAGGTGAGGAGGGCGGGCGAGGCGGAAGAGCACAAGCAGAACCTGCAAAGATGGAGAAAGTGTTAACCACCACTCAACACCTTACATGCAGGGTCTATAACACCAGTAAAGTGCACACACCAATATAGTTTCAGGCAACAAGATGACATAAAAAAGGTCAACAGTGAAAGCCAACTATTACCGCAAATTTGCGGGCCAATGGAGGCATAACCGTACCGACACAACCCTCCCGCATCTCCGCGGGACCCCCCAGCGATCTCCGCAAATTTGCGGGGAGCCGAAACGTCCCAGAGGACCGAATCGAGCTCCCGCAAATTTGCGGGACCGGCCGAGATGGTCCGGCGCCGAAAAAGCGAGAGGAGCGTCTAGGGAATACCAAAAAAGGCCGCAAAAATGCGTCATCCCCTTATGAACTCCAAGCGATGATGGCCATCAAGCTGAGCAGTGTCTTCCTTGATATGAGCCTAACTCAACCGGTAAAGGGAGAGGCAAGGAAGACACACCAGGGGAGAGGAGGCACATCCCCCAGGAACCACCCAACCCACAGAGATAGAGCAAAGCCCATGAGGAGAAATGGCAGGGAGGGTGGTTTCGCACAAACAGGGGCCCCCCTGGGGTACCCCTGGATTGGGCAAAAAGACTATGAAAGGATGGAGGTGAAACAGGAAGGGAAAACAAAAACCAGTAAATGAAACTGGTGAGAAAAAGGGTGGCCTAGCCGTGAGCAGAAAATGTGTCAGGTGCGAAAAACCCTGTGGTGGGAAGGAGGGGCCCCCCTGGGGATACCACGAACCACCTGTCGCCCAGGCCCTTGAGACACAGTGAAGGCTCGAAAGGGGGGACTCGGGAATAACGCTAATAATGCGGCCAACACAAACTCTACAAACAGCACCGCCACCATCGAAATCTCAGATTGTTTACCAACGTTACACCTTAGGCTATGAAAAAATGAAAACTCATAGGGGCATAGCAATTCCTGAATGAGAAAACGAGCTAGGCTAAAATAAGCTAAAAGCTAAACTATGCCCAGACTAACAGGAAAAATAATATGAAAAGAGAAAGAATGAAAAACATATACGAGGAACGCCAGGCGCCCCCGTACCTTCGGTAGGCTATTTCCACACGCGTCTCCATTATACACACTTAGGAGCCCATTTACGTGTGCCCTAGATCACGTAACATCTGTCTAACAAAAAAAGAAGGCCAGATAAGCCGAAACGAACCTAAAACAGGGTGAATTGAAGGAGCACAACAAAAGCGGACTCAACAATGGAGGCGCGAGAAAAAATGATAACAAGAGAGGGTCGCTCATGCGCACGTTCGACAGGGATCTGCACATGACGGAACACGGGATGGGCCTTAAGCGGTAACTAAGGTAAACCCCTTTTTCTTCTCTTCTATGCTTTTTTCACCTTCGGTGGTAGTTTTGGTTAATGTACAACGTCTCCTAGAGCAAGATAAGGAGTAGACTCTAGACGTTTTCTTTTTAACCGCGGTTGGAATGACGACATAGCAGTCAAAATAGACAAGTCGTCATTGCAATTAGGTTAATAGCCTTGACGTTGGATTTGCCAAGACTACTAACAAATTGATCTTTCCATAGATTCCTTTTTATGCATTTTAACGTAACTTGCATCTTGTTTGTTATCAGGCTATACCAGTGTCGGTTAGCCTGAAGTAGAGTACATTTATGCCCAGTTAAGGATACCCCGCTATCGCAGATTAACCCTGGAGGGTACCGTATTGTTCGCCGGCATATAAGTTTGAGGGTTTGGATCTAGCGTACCGTTGATGCATAGTGCCCTATTACTAGTCCAATCATTGAGTGCCCTTGTTTTATTCGTAGTCCCGGTCGTAACACAGTGCACCCTTCATCCGTACTCCACAGTTTTCACCGCAGAATTATGGGCTATCGACGGTGCCCTGGCCATCGTCTCCATGTTACCTACCAGTTTTTCCCATATTGTCATTTGCAGTGATTCTCGAAGCGCTTTGCAGGCGTTATGCGTTTACGCTCCCACTGAAAGTGAAAACCATCTTACATGAAATACACCTGTTACAGTGCAGGGGTCTTTCGTTTACACTATGTTGGATCTCTGCACATGTAGGTATTGAGGGGAATGAGAATGCAAACCTTCTTGCTAAAGAGGCTTGTCATGTTTCTCCCTCTCTTATTCTCCAGAGACCAAAGGATATTTTCCCAGTCTTGCAGCAACGCGTACTTGATGCGTGCCGTATTGAGTGCCGTTCACAACCTGGTGGGTGCCCAACCCCGAAAGGGGTTGAAATAGGGGAGCTATCCCCCCGCCAAAGGCGGCTTTCTAGGGCCTTTCCTAGCTGATGTTGAGAGGATTGGGTTCTAGTCATGTGGTGATGGGCTGGTCTATCAGAGTGAGAACTGAGCGATCTCTGCCATACCCATAGCTTACTCTGACTGTTCCTTTTACTTATATGTTTTCTAGATCTCAAGTGACGGCGTCTTTTCCGTGGATTGACCTCCCAATCTACCAAGATTGGAAGCCAAAGCGTCACATTTTTCCTTTGCCCCACAACTATCTCTTCATAATTGCTGAGGGGCACAGGGTCCTGGATGGGGCTTTGGTTTCCCGGGCGTTTCCGCACCCTCCTCAGCTCCCCGCCATGGAGTGGTTTCGGTCACCCAGGCTTTATTGTGGTCGGCAGGGAGGGTTCTGTGGGGGCGCTCGGTTATGGCCTTGGCCTTGCTTGGGGCCTTGGGGCTGTTCGGCCAGGCAGCTTGGGGAACAACAACCTGAATCTATTCGTTTCCGTTCACTTAAGAATTACATTTCCTTGTGGCCTTCGTCGATTGCTTTGTGTCGAGTGGACCAAACGGCATTAACGCGTTTGTGTATTGGTCACACGCGTCTTACTCATGGTTATTTGATGACCTCCCCTCGAGATCTACCGACTTAATGTCAACTATGTCACATTCCATTAACTGTCCATCATTTTCTCTGCGTCTGTCCAGGGTATGAGCCAGAACGATGACGATTCCTTCAGCACGCCTCATTACACTCTATTCTTTCTGAGTCACCCTCCTTCAATTTCGCTCCTATCCGACAATTTCTGAAAGCCACCAAACTTTATGATGATACCTGACTACTGGCAGTTACTTGACTTGACTTTGCACCTCCTCACCGACCACTAGCCTTATGAGGGCCCCGGCCCTGTGGGCTAGTATAGAATAAACACATCAACAACAACAAACCATATGTTCCATATGGCTGAACCATCTCTAGGTGTTCCTTTTCACACTTTCCAGCACATCTACCTCCACACCACACCTTCTTCTTACTTCCTCATTCTTCTTTCCTCATTCTTCTGTCTATTCCTCCATGTAACTCCGCACGCACTTCTTAAGTAACTCATTTCCACCCCTCTCACTTTTGGTCTGATTCTCTCCACCAAAGTCCATGCTTCGCTTCCGTAAGTCAGTATTGTAATTACCACACTGTCATGCAAGGACTTCTTCACTTCCATACTGACCACCCTATTTCTTGTTACTGCTTTCAGCGTTCCTACAACCCTCTTCCCCATGATATAATGTAAATATAATGATATAATGTATTGTTCTGGAAATTATTGTACTGTATTTGCATTTCTTTATTTGTTTCAGTCGTGTATGAATGTACCTTACCTGTACTTCCTGGAGAATGTTGGTGTTACAGTGAAGCCTCTACAGGTATACTGGTTCACTACAGCCTTCAACCGATCCGTCACCAAGTGGACTCTGTGGAGACCTCGATTCTTCAAAATATGGTTCACGTGAGTTAACGTGGCTTTGTTGTTCATTATTGGTGATTATTTTGGGTGTGTCAGGTCAGAGACCCACACTATTCGCCCCATAATACCAATACCACAATGCCTGTACGACTTATGCTGGTGGCTCCCAAAGAACCCTTTGTTTAACCCTCCAGCCTCGGCTACGCATTCTATAATATATCCCCGAAACCCGGGGGATTTGGCCGAAAAAACGGTTCGCCTAGGCTACCGTATCTTTGTTATTTTGACTGCTTCCGCATTCTCGCGCATCCCCAAGTGTAGATGTGTTTCGTACCTGTAGAATGGCGTTGAGTAGAGCTCTCTAAGTCAACTGGTTCAGTTGTGATGACAATTTCCGTGGAAAGAACTTTGTGGCGATGTCAGCCACTTTTCACTACTTTTCACTACTTAACAATAACACACAGCCACACACAAACAAGCGACGCCTCTCCTTCTTGTGGTCGGAGATGCGCGGCGTCGGTCCAACCGGCTGTTGTTTACATGTGTCGGACGGACGCCTTTCAAAACAAGCTTACAGGCTTTCAAGCTGCCGGTGCCTCAGAGCCCTACCGGGTTCCTGGCCCTAGTTTGTTATGGGTGCCTCAGATCCCTACCGGGTCTGAGGGGTTAAAGAAGCGTGTCACAGCCAATGAGCGAATACAGTGACATCTCAATTCCTCGACATACATACATACATACGTACATACATACAATTTTAAGACTGAGTGCTCCACCCATACGTGCAGTTTCAGTCTCTTGTCCTAATGGCGGCGTTCCAGGCAACCCTGTTAACCCTTCCAGCCCGGCTGTCCTTTTATAAGGACACCGCGGCAGATGGGCAGGACCCCGGGTGTCCTTATAACAGGCAGTAAGCTTGAAAGCCTATTCAGCTTGGTCTGAACGCTGTGCGTCCAACGCATGTAAACAAAGCCGGTCATTGCGTCACCGCACCGAAAACAAGAAGGAGACGTCGGATCAATGTTGTTGTTGTATGGTATGACGAAATTAGTGTCTGAAAAGCTCCGATATTGTCAACATCGCGGAAAAATTCGCTCCACGGAAATCGTCATCACAACTGAACCAGTTGACTTACAGAGCTCTACTCAATGCCAGTCTACAGATTGGAAACCGCACTACGTTTAGAGATGTGAGTGAAATTTCTAGCAGTTAAAATAACAAAGATACGGTAGCCTAGGCCTAGACGTTTTTCGGCCAAATCGCCCGGGTACCTGACACTGTCCTTAGGAGGGGGCCCCCGGGGGGGAAGGGTTAAGGGCTGCTTCACTTGTCAAGTTTTTGGATTTGAGATCGGCACGTATAGTCCGATCCCAGGTCTTCCTCGGTCCACCCCTTGGTGCAGCTCCCTCCACAATCACAGACCTGCATTTTGTCACCCAATTTTGTTCATCCATTCTCTCCACATGTCCATACCATCCCAGTCTACTTGTACGCATCACCTCGCTAATACAGTACTCTGTATACCTAAACGTCTCCTCAACTCATCATTTGTTATTCTATCCTGCAGCCTGGCCCCACACATCCATCTCACCATTCTCATCTCATTACGTTCCATTCTGTTGACATCTTCTACTTTAACGGCCCATGTTTCTGAGGCATACGTCATTGCACTTCTAACACATGAGGCATACACCTTTCCCTTCAGGGGGAGAGGCATTCTTTTCATGGTCAGAATTGGCAGCAGTTCTCTGAACTTTCACCAGCTACATCTAATTCTAGCGACAGTGGCAGCCCCGGCCCCACCACCGGCAGAGATGGTATCTCCTAGGTAACAAAACTTGTCCACCAGCTCCAATGTATCATTTCCAAAGTCACAGCCACAGGATCATCACTTTATACAAGCTCGCCTTTGCACACTACGCCCTTAAATTTCTCTATTTCTGACTTATCCTTCGGCAGGGGTCCTTTTATTCTACTACAGCGCTTACTCCCATGGCGTACCCAACATCGAATCAAGTTAGCGCCCACACCCTTGTAGATTATGGTATTGTACTGTACAGTACTTTATACCTAAACAAAGAAAACTAAAAAAAAAAAATATCAGTTCATTGATGACCTAGCGTTATTGTACATAAAGCGGTGAAAATTACTGTTTGGATATCTTGGTACCAAATGTAATTGATAAAGAATTCAGACACCTCAGAATTACCCCACTTAAAGATAGTCATGATAAATTACTACCTCCATTATTTTCACATGGTGTAATTCTTTTCAATTTATGTTATTATGAAGTTATATTTGCTTTTGTGGCAGTATTTTTTTTTTTTTTTTTTTCATGTTTAATGTGACTGACTGTAGCTATACTATTTATTGACCCTGACGTTCATATGAATACTGTATAGTGTTAACTTTTCAGAATTGGCACGGTTGTAGTTGGGATTTTACTAGTTCCGTCATTGGTGCTTCTGATCAGTGGTTTGGTGACCCATATACGACCAGGACACCACGAACAGACTATAGCCACTCTACAACCTGTGGTAGGTTTATCTCTCTCTCATTCTATCTCTTTTATAAAGAAGAAATTCATGCATAAATAAAAAGCTGGCTCACAAACAGAAGGCTATAAAATTCTTCCCAGAGGACACTAAAATAAAGCTAAAAAAAAAATATATATATAACCATCTGATATTCATAACACCCCAAAGATCACCCCTCAGACCTCCAAATGGCCCAGGACACCCCTAGCTAACTTAATCCCACAAGGATCCCAATGGAAATATGCCTAACGGCCTTATTGGGCTACCCTCAGTTGGAATTATGCAAAGCTGGTACAAGGTACAGTATATGTCATATTTGAAACATATGTTGTACCAACATTGTAAATTGCTAACTTAAATAGACATTACTGTATTATTACCGAGGCTGCCAACCGCGGATGGCTGCCGACCCTCCACGGCCGAAGACAAAATCAACGACCAGTGGAGGAAAACCGGATGCCGGCCGCGGGGAGCAGTTTCGGGAGCCAAACCGTCACAACCATCCCCTGCCCCCTCCCTGGGGGCACGGGTCCTTGGAGCGGCTTCGGTCGCGCCGGGAATTTCCACACCTCTCACACCACACACATCACACAGTTTTTCCTACACCGAGAAATGACTCTCCGGCTGTCATTTCTCGAAGACTTCTTCTAGCCGGAGACATTGAGAGCAACCCAGGACCCACGTACACATACATATGTCCAACTTGCTCAAAACCCATCACTTCGAGTCGCCATACTAAGGGTTCAGTTCTCTGCAATTCATGCGGGAACTGGACCCACTTCACCTGCACAACACTTGCCTCCAAGAAACACTACACAAACACCTGGACCTGTTCCTCGCGAGGACAGAGTCCACCTGGCCAGGCTGAGATGCGGACACCATCCAGCTCTCCTGAGCTATCAGAAGAGACTGGATGACTCCGTTGTCGACGCCTGCCCGGGATGTAACACAGCACCCCATACCATTAAACACATCATAGAAGACTGCATTTCACACAACCACTTACGCCAACAACACAATCTACACTCAATGAGAGCTCTGTGGGAAAGCCCGATCGTGGCCATGGCCTTTCTCAGGGACTCGGGGCTGTTCGGCCAGGCAGCTTAGGGAACAACAACAACAACAACAACAACAACTGTATTATTATTATTATTATTATTATTATTATTATTATTATTATGAAAAAGTATAATAGTTACTCAAGAAATTCCTGGGCTGTGCATTTTCCAAAATGAGAAGATAACAACATTTTAGGATGGGTGACTCAAGCATACTACGCAGCATACTCTTGATATACGAGCTGAAACTTTTATTTTTGTATATCCGCGATACACATATTTTCACCTTGTAACAGTATGTGCTCTGTTGAATATTGCTCCATATCCTCCCCATTTATCAGACATGTTTTATAGGTATATAAGCAACTTTCACTAAAAGGGATTTTAGTTACAACCTAAATTACATTCATGAGCAAATTTGATTTGTAATTTAGGGCTCCAATAGCTACACACATTTAAAAAAAAAATCCACAGCTTGTATGTTGAATGTGGGCAAAATACATTGATCAATTTGAAGGTATTATATGTAGGCTACTTCATAAACAAAAGTGGGCAATTTATCTTGGAAAGTAAGATATCCTTTTTTTTTTTTTTTTTATGAACCAGATTTCGTGCGCACGCGCATAGGGTGATAAAAATTGCACCAGACATTCCTTATATCACCGACATCAACCACTTAATTCCCCACTATCATTCAATAGGTAATCTGGATCCACAAGTTGAGTTAGCCCCCCAAGGTGTAGCCTCCCCTTAACTCTTCGACCTCTCTCTCGGTTTACCTCTCCCTCTCTGCCCTTTCACCTCACTCTCGTACACTCTCTTAGTCAGTCTCTCGTTTCCCATACGTTCCACATGTTCGAACCATCTCAAGGTGTTCCTTTTCACACTTTCCAGCACATCTACATCCACACCACACCGCTCTCGTACTTCCTCATTGGTCTATCTATCCCTCTATGTTGTTGTTCCCTAAGCTGCCTGGCCGAACAGCCCCGAGTCCTTAAGGAAGGCCATGGCCATGCTCGGGCTTTCCCACAGAGCTCTCAAAGCGTGTAAATTGTGTTGTTGGCGTAAGTGGTTGTGTGAAATGCAGTCTTCTATGATGTGCTTAATGGTATGGGGTGCTGTGTTACAACCCGGGCAGGTGTCGACGACGGAGTCATCCAGTCTTTTCTGATAGCTCAGAAGAGCTGGATGGTGCCCGTATCTCAGCCTGGCCAGGTGGACTCTGTCCTCGTGAGGACGGGAGGCTACAGAAGGATGGATTTCAGGAGGTCGTGCTTGCAGCTGCGTGTTGTCTATGAGTGAGTGGATGGAACGGCGAGTGATATGAGTATGGATGTGCTTCCGGAAGTTGGTTTGGGGTGGGCAGGGAGGGAGAGAAGACAGTATTTGTGTGTGATAGCGTGTGCTGGGTGTTGTTTTGATATTTCTTGGTGTCTGTGGGTGTGTTGCCATGTAGTGTAGTGGGTGGTGTTGATTCGTGGAGGCTGCTGCCAGGAATTGAGTGCCTCATGTCTAGATGATCTTTGACTTTGAGGACTTTGGTTTCTTGATGTAGGTGATCTGTGGGTGTAGTAGCTGTGCATCCTGTGATGATTTTCAGGGCTTTATTTTGAATAGTCTGTAAGGTCTTATGATGTGTTTCAGCTAGGTTAGAAGCCCAGGCCGGGCTTGCGTATTCCATAACTGATCTTATGTATTGTTTGTAGACTGTGGTGGTGGTTTCTTTGTTGTGTCCAAATTTTGTGTGGGCAAGTGATCTGAGGGCGTTAAGTCTGGGTGTCAGTTTCTTTTTCATATTTGTGGTGTGCTGTTTAAATGTCATTTGGGTGTCGTATGTTACTCCTAGGATTTTGTGTGTGTGTGTGTGTGTTAGGGGTGTGTTGTTTATGTTGAGTCCCGGGACGTAATCGTGCTCTCCTGTCCAGCTTGTTAGGAGGGTTGCAGTGGATTTAGCTGGGGCTAAATTGAGTCTGTTTGTAGTGCACCATTCATGTAATGTGTCGAGATAGTCTTGAAGGAGTCTTGTTGCTCTGTCTGGATTTTGGTGCGTGCTTGTGAGTGTTATGTCGTATGCGTAGGAGGCTATGGTTATTTGGGGTGAATTTGGTGTATTTATATCATGCATGTACAGATTGAAGAGTGCGGGCGACAGGACGGATTCTTGCGGGACTCCGTTTGGGAAATTTCTAATGCTAGATGACTGACCGGCAAAAGATACGTGTGCACATCTGCCTGCTAAGAAGTTGGCCAGCCATCTTTTTGTGTTGTTGTGCATGTTTGTGTTGTAGATTTTGTTTGTTAGGTTGTGGCGGGGGATGGCATCGAAGGCTTTACTAATGTCAAGTGTGGCAAGTACTGATCTGTGTGGTGGTCTAGCTGAGTTGATGCCGTCAAAAGCTCTTTATGTAAGGTCTGTAAGAAGAGTGTTTGTGGAGTGCAATGGCCTGAAGCCGTGTTGTGTTGGAGAAAGGGGTAAGTCAGGTGTCATCAGTTGTAGTACAAGGCGTTCTATGACTTTGGAGGGGGTGCAAAGGAGTGTGATAGGGCGGTGTGAGGAGGGTAGCGTGGGGTCTTTGTTAGGTTTGGGGAATGTGATGATGATGCCATGCTTCCAGATGTCTGGTATTGTGTTGTTGTTGTTGTTCCCCAAGCTGCCTGGCCGAACAGCCCCTGCCGACCACAATAAAGCCTGGGTGACCGAAGCCACTCCATGGCGGGGAGCTGAGAGGGTGCGTAAACGCTCGGGAAACCAAAGCCCCACCCAGGGCCCTGTGCCCCTCAGCAATTATGAAGAGAAAGTTGAGGGGCAAAGGAATAATGTGACGCTTTAGCTTCCAATCTTGGTAGATTGGGAGGTCAATCCACGGAAGAGACGCCGTCACTTGAGATCTAGAAAATATATAAGTAAAAGGAACAGTCAGAGTAAACTATGGGTATGGCAGAGATCGCTCAGATCTCACTCTGATAGACCAGCCCATCGCCATATTGTGTTGTGTGAGTAGCTGTAGTTTGATATGTTAGTGAGTGCTTGTATGCCTTGTGGTCCCAGGTGTCTGAGGTGAATGTTGCTTATGTTGTCTAGGCCACAAGCGGGTGAGAGCTTGAGATTGTTGATGATATGCTTTGTCTGGTTGTTGGTGAAGGGTGTATAGTCAGGGTCTGTGGGGAATTGTCTTTTTCGTCGGATGACACGTCGGTCGTCTTTGTGGGGTTTTAGGTGACTGACATGAGAGAAGTGATTGATGAGAGTGTTTGCTTGTTGTTTACGTGAAGGAGTAGAGTCTGTTGTTGTGATTGCAGCATGTGATTGTGTTGTGTTGCTGTTGGAAAGTGTGATGCTGTTTAGTGTTTTGTAGAGTTTTTGGGATTTGTTTTGTGATCGAGTGTTTGTAGGAAGTTATTCCAATTTAGTGTTTGTTGTTCTTGTATTTTGTTAATCTGGATGTTGAGTGCTTGAATTTGTTGATTGATGTCTTGTGTGTGGGGTGCTGGGGAGTGTTTCAGTGTGTCGCATTGTATGATGAGGTTTTGAATTTCTGGTGAGAGTTGGGGTTGTGTTTTTTTATGTTACCTCTTGGAATGTGTTTCTTGTCGGCGTTTTGGATAGTCGTGTTGAATGTGTGTACAGCATTGTTGATGTTAGTGATGGGTGTACTGTTTAAGGTTTCGAAGTGTTCTGTTTCATTTGTGAAAGCTTCCCAGTTAGCTCTTTTTAGTTAGTGTAAGTGTGTCTGTGGCTAGCTGGGGTGAGTCTTGTTTTGGTGGTGATAATGATCGGGAGGTGGTCTGAGCCTAAGGTTCTGACCACCCTCCAGGATGTTGTGGGGGCGAGTTCAGGGTGTTACGACCGGGACTCGTATAAAACAAGGGCTCTTAATCATTGGACTAGAAAGGCACACAGCCACAACGGTAACACTAGATCCAACCCTCGAACTTATAATGCCGGCGCACAAAAACACCTATGCCCTCCAGAGTTAAATCTGCGATAACGGGGTATCCTATAACTCGGTATAAATGCACTACTACTACAGGCTGATGATCTCTGATACAGCCTGATCACAGCAACATACAATTACGTTAATAATGTATACAAGGAAAAAGATAGAGAGCTTAATTAAATCACTGAAATGATTTAATGCAAACAAGAAGAAGGTATAATGTATGTTATTGTTAAGTAGCGAAAAGTAATGATAAGTGGCTGATATCGCCACAAAGTTATCTCCACGGAAATCGTTACTCTAAACAATACTAAACTGTCACTCCTATATTAAAGAAAGTGAACGAAAGTCCTAAAGCATCGAGCAGGAATCTTCTGAAGAAAGTCTGATGCTGCTTAAGATGATCGAATCGGATTTTGAACTGTTATATAAAGCAGGAACAAGATATGACAAGTGTAGGGACATACAGTGTTAACTGGCACGGGAATAATAATAAATGCGCAATAGTATTATCTCCAACCACAAAAGAAGTACTTCCTCAGGCAACGCAAAAGCCTGCTCGGGTTGTGCAACTCAACAACAACCAAGGCTTACACTCAACGTGAATAAAAATGCTGCATACATAACATAAAAGTTTATAATCTTGATCGGGTGTCTGCTAGGGGAATAAAGTCTAGCTGGGATGTAGTAGGCTAGGAAACAATGGCTGAGCAAGCGGCTCGTAGCCTAGCGAGGTCCTTAAGACTGTACGGCCAAATTACGTTAAATGACGGGGTGCTCTCTTGAGAGATCCAGATCGCTAGTATCTGGTTCTCTCCTGGCGATCCTCTCAAAGTCAAAGCAAAACGAGTTAGCACAGTCTTGGGTGGCAGAGGCAAAAGCCCTCACTCGCAACACAGTGCTAAACTCACAAGGTACACAGTCAGAAAGACCACCTAGGCTTCCCACGTATCCGTTGCGATTGTACAGGTTCAACAAAACATGGTACACATCGGAAATCGGAATTAAAAAATTAAAAGATTCATTGAAAGGCCTACAAAAGAAAAGTTTTGCTCCTTTTATAGAAAATATTCTAAACAATAAACATCTATCTATCTATCTATTGCCTGACGCCGTGATCCCCGAAGGGGTGGCCACGAACGAACCGCCCCCATGCACCTCTGTCCCCAGTCAGTCGACGCCCCTCCCCCCAACCAGCACCGCCTTCGTTCATGTAGTTCCTGACTCCATCCTTCCACCTCATATTCGGTCTACCTCTCCCCCTCTGTCCCTCCACCTCGCTCTCGTACACCCTCTTAGTCATTCTCTCGCTTTCCATACGTTCCATATGGCCGAACCATCTCAAGTTGTTCCTTTTCACACTTTCCAGCACATCTAAACATAATTTCACAAATAAATTTAAGAATATAGTCTTTGCTCTTATGGGATATATTAGAGCTAATTCTAAGAAATCCAAAGATACCCGTATTAACCCGTCCAGCCCCGGCTAGTTTTGTAATGTTTGTTCACCAGAACCCGGCCGGTTTTCAAAAAATTGTTTTATTCCAGAAACAATAGCGAATGGGTTAGGAATGAAGGAAAAACCACGAAAAACCGCTCAAAAAGCTTAAAGAATGGTCCTACAGAGCCCCCGAAAACGTATTTTACAAGAGTAAAAAATTGAAGGCAATTACCCCAAAAAACCAGGTTATTGCGCGCTCACGCGCACGCACGTGGACTTTGAGAGTTTTCAACCATCGGCACGGTTGCGTGGTATACGTACACAGTTCCTATACAAATCTGAGCCCTCTTGAGTGGCTACACCTGAGGTTACGGTCGGCGCAATTAGGGTGACGCGCCAGGCGCGTCTCTGGGGCTGTGCGTTACATACATCGCCGACGCGTCAGGCACGTCGCTGGGGCTGTACGGGTTAAAGATAAAGTCATGTCCACTTTAAATTATTCCTCTAAAATTTTAGACAAAATTAATGTTAACAGTCTTATTAATTCAAAGAAAGTTAAGTCCATGTTACCAGATGGTTGTAAAGATTTCAAACCATTAATAGTGTATTCATATGAACGACCTGTTGGGTCTATTATTTGTAATTATAATAAAGTTTTAGGAAATCTTTCAGATAATGATATTTTCAATAATAATAAATGCGTGTGTGAAAGAGTCATGGATATGCCAGCTAGCAGACGTGATGCACTAGCAAAGTTAATTTATAGTCCGATATGTCACATATTAACAGGTGATGTAGAACTAGTTAAACATTTTGCAAACGACAAATTAGCGGAGCTATGTCGTAAAGGGTTTAAATTTAGAATAGGGAGTAATAAAGTAACATGGGACATAATTTTAAAAGATATTGTTTTTTCAGTCAATAAATTAAAAGATAAATTGTTAAAAATTGCGTGCTGTGATGCGAGAGAACTAGAAGCATGGTCTAAATTATTAATTAAGTTAATTAGAAATACAATTTTCTCGCTTAAAAATTAATTTAATCTTTCAGATTTTATAGACTATAATTATAATAAGCTTAAAGCTGATTTAATAAATTTACATAAATATTTTGTAATCACTACAGTAGATAAAGCCAGCAATAATTATAGCTTCACATGTAAGAAATTTTATCTTGAAAACATGAAAAAAGAATTAGGTATTAACCCTCTCACCACGGAAGGGCTCTTGAACGCCCATAAAAAAGCATATAACAGGTACCCGGAAGGGCTCTTGAACACCCAGTGGTTGAAAGCCTGTGAGCTTCGTGTGCGAGGCGTCGGTCCGACGCATGTAAACAACAGCCGGCTGGACCGACGCCCCGCATCTCCGGCCACAAGAAGGAGAGCGTCGCTTGTTCGTGTGTGCCTGTATGTTGTTGTTAAGTATCGAAAAGTAGTGTAAAGTGGCTGTTTTGGCCATAAAGTTATCTCCAATGAAATCATCATCACAACTCAACCAGTTGACTTAGAGAGCTCTACTTAATGCCATTCTACAGGTAAATAACACAGCTACGCTTGGGGATGCGCGGGAATGCGGGAAGCAGTCAGATTAACAAATATACGGTAGCCTAGCCTAGACGTTTTTCGGCCAAAACACCCGGGTTTCGAGGAATATATATATAATACATAGCCGGGGCTGGAGGGTTAAGGGTAACATATTACGTAAAAATATTTGCGGTAATTCTGTTTATGAAATTCAAAATAATCTGAATATTGATAACTTAATCGATTAACATACCAAGAAAAATATAACATTTGATATTAAACTTTCTGATAAGAACAAGTGCATTGCAAAATTATACATGTTACCTAAATTTCATAAAAGACCTTATAAATATCGCTTTATTGCCGGAGCAAAATTTGCTACCACTAAAACTCTATCAGAACAAGTCGTAAATTGCTTAAAATACATTAAAAGTACTCATAAAAGATACAGTATTGTAATACCATCATGAGAAGAACTGGCATTAACTATTATTGGAGTGTTGACAATTCGTTAGAAGTTATTGATAAAATAAATACCATGCCGAAAGTTACCTCGGTACATAGCTTCGACTTTTCAACTTTGTATACCAATTTGCCTTTAGATTTAGTATATTCAGAGCTTTGCTTTATTATAGATTTGCACTTTGACAGGTTCGTTAGGAATGGTAATTATTTCATAAATGTTTATACATATTTTAATAATGCATCACTTAGCTCTACTCCCACTAGTTCTATATATTTTGATAGAACTAAACTTAAAGATGCCCTTAAATTCCTCCTTTTCAATACTTATGTTAGATTCTGGCCGTACATTTTCAAACAAATATTAGGAATTCCTATGGGTGGAAATGCTAGCCCTTTAATTGCAGACTTATTCTTGCTTGCTTTAGAATTTAAATATATAAAAGACTTAGTTGACAGTAGCAAGAAAAAGAAAATCCCAGAAAAATTAGCACTTGCTAAATTGTTAAGTAATAATAGTAGATATATTGATGATATTCTCGTTTGCAATTTGTTAAATTTTAATCAAGTTGCTAAACTTATTTACCCTAATTCTATTCCCCTCACACAATGTAACGTAAATTATAAAGTTGAAAATGTTCTTGATATAAATATAGAGATTGTTAATGAACAGTGCATACTTAAAGTATATCACAAAGTTGATGATTTTAATTTTAACGTAATAAACTTTCCTTTCCCTAGTAGTAATATCGATAGTAAAATCACTTATAATTGTTTTTATTCCCAATTAATAAGATTTTGTAAAATCTGCACTAAAGTAGATGACCTTTGGGCTAGAGCTAGGTTACTATACAGACTCTTAGTGGACAGAGGTTTTGAGGCAAGTAAATTGTTCTATCTATCTATCTATCTATTGCCTGACGCCGCGATCCCCGAAGGGGTGGCCACGAACGAACCGCCCCCATGCACCTCTGTCCCCAGTCAGTCGACGCCCCTCCCCCCAACCAGCACCGCCTTCGTTCATGTAGTTCCTCACTCCATCCTTCCACCTCATATTCGGTCTACCTCTCCCCCTCTGTCCCTCCACCTCGCTCTCGTACACCCTCTTAGTCATTCTCTCGCTTTCCATACGTTCCATATGGCCGAACCATCTCAAGTTGTTCCTTTTCACACTTTCCAGCACATCTACCTCCACACCACACCTCCTTCTTACTTCCTCATTAGTCTGTCTATCCCTCCATGTAACTCCGCACGCACTCCTTAAGTAATTCATTTCTACTGCTCTCACTCTTGGTCTGAGTCTCTCAACCAACGTCCATGCTTCGCTTCCGTAAGTCAGTGTCGGGATTACCACACTGTCATGCAAGGACTTCTTCACTTCCATACTGACCACCCTATTTCTTGTTACTGCTTTTAGCGTTCCTACAACCCTCTTCCCCTGTTGTACCCTCTCCCGCACCTCTTCATCCATAGTCCCATCTTTACTCAACACACTGCCCAGATACTTAAAAGAGTTGACGATCTCCATAGCCTGACCGTTCAGCTTCACCTCACACTCTGTGACTTCACCCCTTTCGAAGACCATAACCTTGCTCTTCCCCGTATTTACCTTCAAATTCCGTTTTTCGCACACTGTTCCAAACTCATTTACCAGACCCTGCAACTCCCATTCATTATCACTCATCAGAACTGTATCATCCGCAAACAGCAGTATAGGTAGCTTCCACTCAATTCCCTCCCTTTTCAGCGATACACCAACATCCACTGCTCTTGATAGTATTTCTTTCATGACTCCATCCATATATACAGTAAACAACCACGGGGACATCACACACCCCTGTTTCAAACCAACATTCAGGTCAAAGAACTCGCTCTGCTCACTCTCCACACGTACTGCCGCCTTTGCACCCTCATACATGCTCTTCACTGCTTTCAGCAACTTGCCCTCTACTCCGTATATTCTAAGTACTTTCCACAAACCTTCTCTATCCACTCTGTCATAGGCCTTCTCCAAGTCCATAAAGGCAACATACACCTTTTGTTTCTTCTCCAGATACTTCTCCACAACACAATTCAGGGTAAAAATCTGATCTACACATCCTCTTCCCTTCCTAAAACCTCCCTGCTCGTCGCCTATCCATTTCTCCGTTCTCACTCTCACTCTCTCAATCACTACCCTACTGTATACCTTCCCTACTACGCTTAGAAGACATATTCCTCGGTGGTTACCACACACTCCTCTTTCCCCTTTGCCCTTATATAGGGGGACTATTATGCCAGTCTTCCAGTCATCGGGTGCACTCCCCTTCTCCCATGCTAGTTTGCACATTTTCCATACCCATTCTATCACTATCTCACCACCATACCTCAACATTTCCCCACACACTCCATCTGTTCCTGGTGCTTTCCCCAACTTCACTCTTTTCATGGCTTCCCACACTTCTGACCTCCTGATCCCCACCTCCTCCTCCACTACTTCTCTTCTTCTCCCTCCCATACCATATCCAGCTATGTTTGCTGGCTCTTCATTCCTTTCATTTAGCAACTCACTGAAGTACTCCCTCCATCTTTCGACTCTCTCTTGCTTCTCGGCTAGCATTCTCCCATTCTTATCTTTCACACCCTTACTGTTTCCCTTGCTACCTTCCCTAACTTTCTTGACTTCTTTCCAGAACAGTTTCTTACTCTCCCTCCATTTTACACTCAGATTCCTTCCAAATTCCTCATCTACTCTTCTCTTACTTTCCTTCACTACTCTCTTCACCACCCTCTTACTCTCCACGTACCTCGCTCGTTTCTGTCTCTCGGAATCTTCATTCCCTCTACTACCCAACCACTCTCTATATGCTTTCTTCTTTTCTTCCACAGCTATTACCTCTTCTGTCCACCATGCTGTACCTTTCACTCCCCTCCCTCTTCTCCTCACTCCACACACCTCCTCACATGCTGCACAGATCTCATCCTTAAACACCTTGCTCATCTCCTCCACTTCCTCCATAACTTCCAGGTCGAACCCACCTAGTCGTCTTTCCACTGCTCTCCTGTACTCCTCCCTGACTTCCTCCTCCTGCAACCTCTCCACCCTCCTCACCATTCCACCCTCCTCTCGCCTCCCTCCCGCTCTCCTCACCCACTTCTTTTGGATCCTAACCTTAGCTACCACTACATAATGATCAGACAGACCCCCTCCAATACCCCTATACACCCTAGCATCCATCACAGATTTCTTCATTCGTTCATCCACACATACATAATCAATCAATGACTTTCGTTCCACCACTGTCTTATCCTTCATCGTCAACATCCGTTTCCACGTGTACCTGTGGATCATTCTGTGTAAATTGTTCCATAAATTTAATCTTTTTAGGGTCAATTACAGTATTGTGACTGTATTCTAAAATTTGACATCAATAATTTTAATCAAGCATTTTTAACTTGAATTTTCTTGTATAACCTCTGCTTACTTTTTGTCTGTATTTATTGTTTTTTGTCTGTATTTATTGTTTTTCTTTTTCTTTTTCTATTATTAATATTGATGATTTTTTAAATTTATTGTTCTTGTTAAAAGAGTACTCTTTGTTTAAATCTGTTGTTACTTCATATTTTGCAATTATTTGTCTTTATATTATATGTATTCATTGTCGATAGTATCAATTGCTTACTTTTGCGATTTCCTTAGTTTATTTGTGCTATAAATGTAGGTTATTTGTAGGGTAGTTATTGATAGGGGTCACTTGAGGCATGCTATGCTTACAGGTACCTACCCGATAGCACTATCGTTAGTGAGTGCTGTACTGTATTTTATATATTATTTTGTAATAGTATAGATATCTTATCAATATTTGTATTTTGTACTATTGTTAATGTCTTGTCATGTTTCAAATTTTATTTTAAATAATATTTTGACATTTAACATGTAGTTTCTTTATTCATGCAGAGTTTAGTAAAATTTGCCACAACGTCCCGGACTTCCCAAACTTGACTACTTCCTTTAACGTGACGATAGTGCATTGTTATATGTGCGATTAGTTTGCTTGGGAAACAGATTAACTTGCTCATGTAGTAATGTACACCCTATGTGGTGGATTGTGTTCTTTTATTTAATAATTTTCATTTTAGTAAGCGTTGTTTCCACATAGCGATTTTGATAATTTAATTTGACTTTATATTGTCCTTGTCCCAATTTTGGTTTGTTTAGTTTGCAAGTTTTACATTTTAATCACAACAACAATAGCCTCACCCCAGTCTAGCATTAAATAGCCCAGCAGACATCCAAGCAAAAGGTAGGGAGACACCGTGAGTGTGTCGAACCTCTACAGACAAAATGGTAACCCCTCCAAAATGCCTAACTAAACATGTAATATCTGAGAGCTTCAGCATATAATACGATAGCCGATATATGAATTCGTGCAGAACCAAAGGGGAGTTATGATGTTAAATAGAGTGGAAGAATGAGAGGTAAGAAGTTGAGAGAGAGAGAAAGTGCTCTATAGGTAGAAGTTGGGGACAGGTGGTAAGGGAGGTGTGAAGGGTATGCTGGTCAGGCAAGCTCTGAAGAGAGTAGCTCCTTGGGACCCCCAGGATCACACAAAGGCATGGTGGTCAGCCAATCACAGGCCGCTACATCACCAGGCAGCAGGCCTGCAGAAGGTGCCAGGAACCACCAGCCAATCAAAACCGAGAGAAAGGCCACGCGGCGAGAAACTCCTCCAGGAGGGAGAAGGGAAGCAACGCTCACTACCCCCTCGCTGCCCGCTCACTCTCTCTCTCTCCTTCACTACAATGCATCTTATGTTCTACTCATGATATAAAATGCTTCCCGTTGTCACAGACGAAAATAAAGGCCACCACAGGACTGTCTGTAACAATGCAAGTACAGTACTATGAAAGAAAGAACAACATTGTAGATAGACTGTAGCCCATTTCACTGCCCTGGCGAGCGCTAGTGGCTACCGGGAGGCGATTCTGCCAACGCTGGCAGGCGTCACAAGGGGAGCAAAAGGTGATATCAGGAGATGATGTGTAACTCCACATGCAGTGCATTAGGTAAAGACCTGGAAGTTCTTATATCTGAAAACTAAAGAAGACCTCAAATCAATGTGCAGCAGCTACGAACAAGGCCAATAGAGCATTGGTATATATTTGATGAAATATTGCTTTATAAATGAGGACATTATAGGACCATTATTTAAAAGTATGGTGAAGCTTCATCTTGCACATGGCATGCAATTTTTGTCTCCTTATCTGAACAAGGCCATTGAGAAACTTGAGTCAGTGCATCGTAGAGCGACAAAGGTGATACCATCAATTAGAAGTATATCATATCACTAAAGATTAAAAAAATTACATTAGTTTTCACTCAATTAAAATGTAAAACTTGCAAACTAAACAAACCAAAATTGGGACAAGGACAATATAAAGTCAAATTAAATTATCAAAATCGCTATGTGGAAACAACGCTTACTAAAATGAAAATTATTAAATAAAAGAACACAATCCACCACATAGGGTGTACATCACTACATGAGCAAGTTAATCTGTTTCCCAAGCAAACCAATCGCACATATAACAACGCACTATCGTCACGTTAAAGGAAGTAGTCAAGTTTGGGAAGTCCGGGACGTTCTGGCAAATTTTACTAAACTCTGCATGAATAAAGAAACTACATGTTAAATGTCAAAATATTATTTAAAATCAAATTTGCAACATGACAAGACATTATAGTAAAAAATACAAATATTGATAAGATATCTATACTATTACAAAATAATATATAAAATACAGTACAGCACTCACTAACGATAGTGCTATCGGGTAGGTACCTGTAAGCATAGCATGCCTCAAGTGACCCCTATCAATAACTACCCTACAAATAACCTACATTTATAGCACAAATAAACTAAGGAAATCGCAAAAGTAAGCAATTGATACTATCGACAATGAATACATATAATATAAAGAGAAATAATTGCAAAATATGAAGTAACAACAGATTTAAACAAAGAGTACTCTTTTAACAAGAACAATAAATTTAAAAAAAATCATCAATATTAATAATAATAATAATAATAGAAAAAGAAAAAGATAAACAATAAATACAGACAAAAAGTAAGCAGAGGTTATACAAGAAACTTCAAGTTAAAAATGCTTGATTAAAATTATTGATGTCAAATTTTAGAATACAGTCACAATAATTGACCCTAAAAAGATTAAATTTATGGAACAATTTACTTGCCTCAAAACCTCTGTCCACTAAGAGTCTGTATAGTAACCTAGCTCTAGCCCAAAAGTCATCTACTTTAGTGCAGATTTTACAAAATCTTATTAATTGGGAATAAAAACAATTATAAGTGATTTTACTATCGATATTACTACTAGGGAAAGGAAAGTTTATTACGTTAAAATTAAAATCATCAACTTTGTGATATACTTTAAGTATGCACTGTTCATTAACAATCTCTATATTTATATCAAGAAAATTTTCAACTTTATAATTTACGTTACATTGTGTGAGGGGAATAGAATTAGGGTAAATAAGTTTAGCAACTTGATTAAAATTTAACAAATTGCAAACAAGAATATCATCAATATATCTACTATTATTACTTAACAGTTTAGCAAGTGCTAATTTTTCTGGAATTTTATTTTTCTTGCTACTGTCAACTAAGTCTTTTATATATTTAAATTCTAAAGCAAGCAAGAATAAGTCTGCAATTAAAGGGCTAGCATTTCCACCCATAGGAATTCCTAATATTTGTTTGAAAATGTACGGCCCGAATCTAACATAAGTATTGAAAAGGAGGAATTTAAGGGCATCTTTAAGTTTAGTTCTATCAAAATATACAGAACTAGTGGGAGTAGAGCTAAGTGATGCATTATTAAAATATGTATAAACATTTATGAAATAATTACCATTCCTAACGAACCTGTCAAAGTGCAAATCTATAATAAAGCAAAGCTCTGAATATACTAAATCTAAAGGCAAATTGGTATACAAAGTTGAAAAGTCGAAGCTATGTACCGAGGTAACTTTCGGCATGGTATTTATTTTATCAATAACTTCTAACGAATTGTCAACACTCCAATAATAGTTAATGCCAGTTCTTCTCATGATGGTATTACAATATCTTTTATGAGTACTTTTAATGTATTTTAAGCAATTTACTACTTGTTCTGATAGAGTTTTAGTGGTAGCAAATTTTGCTCCGGCAATAAAGCGATATTTATAAGGTCTTTTATGAAATTTAGGTAACATGTATAATTTTGCAATGCACTTGTTCTTATCAGAAAGTTTAATATCAAATATTATATTTTTCTTGGTATGTTCATCGATTAAGTTATCAATATTCAGATTATTTTGAATTTCATAAACAGAATTACCGCAAATATTTTTACGTAATATGTTACCCTTAATACCTAATTCTTTTTTCATATTTTCAAGATAAAATTTCTTACATGTGAAGCTATAATTATTGCTGGCTTTATCTACTGTAGTGATTACAAAATGTTTATGTAAATTTATTAAATCAGCTTTAAGCTTATTATAATTATAGTCTATAAAATCTGAAAGATTAAATTCATTTTTAAGCGAGAAAATTTTATTTCTAATTAACTTAATTAATAATTTAGACCATGCTTCTAGTTCTCTCGCATTGCAGCACGCAATTTTTAACAATTTATCTTTTAATTTATTGACTGAAAAAACAATATCTTTTAAAATTATGTCCCATGTTACTTTATTACTCCCTATTCTAAATTTAAACCCTTTACGACATAGCTCCGCTAATTTGTCGTTTGCAAAATGTTTAACTAGTTCTACATCACCTGTTAATATGTGACATATCGGACTATAAATGAACTTTGCTAGTGCATCACGTCTGCTAGCTGGCATATCCATGACTCTTTCACACACACATTTATTATTATTGAAAATATCATTATCTGAAAGATTTCCTAAAACTTTATTATAATTACAAATAATAGACCCAACAGGTCGTTCATATGAATACACTATTAATGGTTTGAAATCTTTACAACCATCTGGTAATATGGACTTAACTTTCTTTGAATTAATAAGACTGTTAACATTAATTTTGTCTAAAATTTTAGAGGAATAATTTAAAGTGGACAGGACTTTATCTTTAATACGGTTATCTTTGGATTTCTTAGAATTAGCTCTAATATATCCCATAAAAGCAAAGACTATATTCTTAAATTTATTTGTGAAATTATGTTTATTATTTAGAATATTTTCTATAAAAGGAGCAAAACTTTTCTTTTGTAGGCCTTTCAATGAATCTTTTAATTTTTTAATTCCGAAATTTCGATATAATGAATATAAATTATTAACAATAATTATAATATCAGACCTGCTTTTCTTTTTATTAAATGTATTTAGTCTTCTATTACCGTGTCTACCAGGTCTTCTGTTTAAAACAGGGAAGTTAAAATATGGGTTATTATTTAAATAAAAGAATATTGCAAGGTCAATTAATTTAATGTTTCAAGATATTAACCCTCCTTGCCCGGCTTGACTCTGTAGCTCCATATTGAGTTTGCTCCTCATCGCACGGCTGGACTCGGTAGCTCCATTGCTTGATTTTTTGCTTTTGAAGCGCGCACGCCAATTTGTTATTTACATATTCATGAATGAAGAGATATGTAGGAGAGTGGGACAGCAGGAACCTTTGTCGGCCAGATTGGACAGAAGGGTGCTGTGCTGGTATGGACATGTTGAGCAAATGGAAGATGAAAGGCCTACAAAGATAAAATGTGAGTCAGACACAAGGGGAGGTAGAGGGGTAGGAAGACCTCCATTGAGATAGAGAGAAATGTAGTACTGTACAGCGTTGGAAGATAGAGAAATGACTATAGATCGGGCAAGAGAAGTGGTAATAAATAGGAATGAATGGAGAATGCTTGTGAATAGATGAGTGATAACGCGGTTGTTTGGGAGAGGGGTCGGGTGCCAGTTGGACTAGATAACAGTCCGTCGGGCGCCTGTCCCGGGGAGCCGGTGTATATGAAAAGGGTCATGCCTGGATGCGAGGTGGGCGGGCTTTTGGTGGTAAAGCTTCGCTACGTGTCTGCCTGCTGAGATCTGAACCTCTCCGGGAGGTCTGGGACTTGGGAATCTTTTGCTGGAGACCCCAAATGGGCCTGGGTCTCTGGGTCTTCTGGGGGACCTAGATGTGTGTGAATTTGTATTTTGTTTTTGTGGGTTTTTTTTCCTTCTGTTGTCCCTGTTTGGGCTCTGTCTTGAGTCGGCCACCCCCAGCTATGGGTTATGTGCCTGAGTATATACATACATACATACATACGCATACACAGCGCCACCACGCTTGTACTACGCCGCCCCACCAGTCTCTGTCTGCCCGCCATCATGGAAACAGAAAGATAACTTTTCCGCCGTGTCCGAAACTATGCCCCCGCGTATGCTCTCCCCAGCTCAGCTCGCCGTAAACAACGGCGCCCCACGAAAGACATTCTATTTCCGGGAGGTGTTGAAAGAACACTTGGAGAACTTGAAATTGCTGGTATTGACAGTGAAAGTAACGTGAGTGAGCAGAGTAGTGGCCAGAGTTCACGGTACACTTCCAGGGAAAGTTTGGACAATGAAAGTGACAAAGCCACTGAGTTTGTGAGTTTCCCCAGTGATGATGACAGTGACGATGAACCTGAAGGGGATAAAAGAGGTGATTTATTTTTAGTTTGCTCCCTACACTATAGAAGCACCTCCCTAGACCCCCTTCAAGCTAAGGAAATGCCCCCCAGACCCCGTTAAATCTAAATATGTACATTTTTCGGTAAGAACATTTCCCAGCTAAAGGCCGGTTTCACCAAAATTGCAGGCTCCCTATCTCTTGCCCAGAAAATATAACACTATCCACCCTCAGTGCAGACTGAATGTATTTCCTAATCTCGACATATTAGTGTAAGTAATGATCTATCTATCTACTCAGGCACATTTTTTTTTTTTTTTTTTTTTTTTTTTTTTTTAGCTGGGGGTGGCTGACTCGAGACAGAGCCCGAACAGGTACAACACAACAATACGAAATAATAAAAATTGAACACACAAAAACAAAACACAAATTCACACACATCTAGGTCACCCAGAAGAAGACCCAGAGAACAGGGATCACCAAGGTCACTCCAGCACTCCCCCGGCCCCCGACCTCCTGGAGAAGTTCCGGTCTCAGCAGGCAGACATGCAGTGAAGCTCCATCACCACAAGCCCGCCCACCACACATCCAGGCGCACCCTTCATATGGACGGACTATTACAGTATCTAGTCCAACTGGCGCCCGAACCCCTCTCCCAAATGACCGCGTTTTCAGTCATCTATTCACAAGCATTCTCCATTCATTCCTGTTTATGATTCCTGTTAGCAATGATAAAATTAGTAAAATGTCATACTTGCCTGTATTAAAAGTGTTAATGATTATGTTAAGACTTCGGTATAGTATATACCGTATATACAGTATATATGGTATGTATTCATTGATTTTTTTCTTATTTATTGATTTTTGTTTCAGGTCCCAGGCATCAACTTACCCATAAAGGAGTTTCCCTATTACTTTATCACCTTGCTGGTTGCTTCCATCATTCATGAATTTGGACATGCCATCGCTGCAGTTAAGTAAGTTCAAATTCAACTTGTATACTGTTTAAGTGTGTGAAAGGTTTTGAGAAGATAGATAAGAGAGATTTTGTGATGAAGGACGAGGGCAGAACCAGGGGTTGAAGAAAGTTGTATGTAAGAAAGTTCAGCTTACCGTATAGAAACATTGATTGTTAGAATAAGTTGGAGGGGGAGGTGGTGGGAGCAAGAAATTTCCAAACTTTTAAAACAAAATTGGATAAATTTAGAAAGAGAGACAGGACAACACGAGCTTAGGCTCAAATCCTGTATACTACAATTAGGTGAGTATACACACACACACACACACACATTTGATGATACAGTTTTCACCCTTCTCAAGAGTGGGGCTAGGGTCCTGATGTTTCAGGGACTTCAGTGGACAGTTGTCACAGAATGCTAGACCGTGCCATCCACCAACAGCATTGTCGTCTTCCAATAACGCACACTGCCTGGCCTGTGCCTCGAACCGTCGACCTCTCGATTTGCAGGCTAGTGCTCTACCAATCACGTTATGACCTGTGGCAGTATATTATTTATTTACTAGCTAATTTTTATTTACATTTTTCAGAGAGGATGTACATGTCAACGGTTTTGGGTTTCTGTTGATGTTCGTGCTGCCGGGCGCATATGTGGATGTTCCTACTGAAGAAATTAGAGCGCTCACACCATTTAGACAGTTAAAGGTACAGTAATTCAACTCTTAAAAGTCATACCAGTAGTTACGTTTCTGGAAATCAAGACTTTAAATGAAACCACTTTGATTGAAGCAATTATTTTTTTGGTAAGTTTTATTGCAATTTTGGGCAATTTTTGCCGGATTTACAACTTTATAATGAATCATAGGAACTTGGGGTGAATTCTGTTCCCTAATTAATGAACAGTGTAATAATGAAACAACATAAAATGAGGAAACTTTAAGTGAGGAATGTCTGTACTGGTATTACAGTTGGTGTCAGACTTGGGAATAGTGTGTGAAAGGAGACGGCTGAAAGTGAATATAGCCAAGAGTAATGTTATGAGATACAGTAAAAATAGAGATCAGGATAAATTGAGAAATATACTTAAATAGGCAGGAACTCGTAAGAGGTGGAAGTGTTCAGATATTTAGGAGTTGACATAGTTGCAGTAAGTGGGGACTGTGGGTGTAAAGTAGACCATAGAGGGAGAGGGAGCAGAAGTATTGGAGGCCTTGAGGAGAGTGTAGAGAAATATATCTTTGTCAACAGCGGAAAATATATGAATGTTTGAAGCAATAGTAGGACCAACAGTACTGTCTGGGTGTGAGACATGGGCTCTGAATGATAGACAGCAGAAGAGAACAATAAATAGTGTTAGTTAGCACAACCAGGTGAGATATGGTGCAGTTTGCTGGAGAGAATACACCAAGGGTTACTAAATTGGTTTGGGCATATGGAGAGGATGAGTGCAGACAGAATGACAAATATGGTCTATAAAGCAGTTATTTGTTTTTGAGCTAAGCTTGTGTTGTCCCGTCTCTCAGTCTACTTTAATCAATTTTGTTCTTGAAAATGTGGATGAAAGCCACCTTTGGCGAGGGGATAGCTCCCCTGTTTCAACTCCTTTCGGGGTTGGGCAACCACCATATATGTTTGTTATTTATGTTTGTTTATTATGTTATTTATGTTATTGTTATTTACAGATACTGTGTGCTGGAGTATGGCATAACGTGGTGTTGGTGTTGGCTGCGTTACTGTTGGCTATGGCTGCACCTTACATCTTCTATCCTCTATATGTTCATGGACGGGGCCTCTCCGTTATGTCTCTCACTCAGGTTGGTTCATTATTTATATATTTATATATTTTTATATCAACGCCAATTGAAGTTCGCGGAAATTATATGATCGTCGGTGTCTGTTTGTTTGTACGCAGGCTTTCACAAAAACCAATAGACAGCACGCACTTCGGTGCCACTAACATCATGGCAACCTCTACATGGTTAAGGTAGGATTTATGTGAAACATCCTCAGTACCTTTGTTTGGTACCAGAATTGAAACAATTATCTTTTGGGAAAAATCTGCTGACCCCCACCACCCACAAAACTGACCATGAGAAGATTTTTCCCAAACCTCACAATGCTCACAATAAGGCATGTTTGATACATTAGAACTTCGCACAAAAGAAAAGCTGATGATTAGATGACCTCAACTGAGAGTTAACATGCTATAATCCTTGCTGACTCTGATTCCTTTGACTTAACCCCTCTTCGTCAATTTATAAAGGCTGTAAATCTGTACAATAACATATGACCTCCTCAGCCATAAGCTCCTTTTCTTCTATTCAAAATCCATTGACATATTACGTATGACTCTTTAAGTGTATTGCCCATACACCCTCTCACCGAACAGTAACACTAGCCTTGTTAGGGCTTAGGCCTAGTGGGCTAGTATAAAATCATCATCATCATCAAATCTGACACCCCGCTTCTAGAGAAAGCTCCACCAAAAAGGATGGCCATTGCAGAAACTGCTTCTAGGCTCCCAGACACGCCCTAACTAACCCACTCCACAGTACCATTTCCACTAAGTGGATTATGACCATTAACACTGAAGGAGCAGACCCAGAGCAGTCCCTCACCTGTATGGCAGTTCCACCACAGTTTTGCTATTATATTTACCCCAGTGGGGCCCTGGCCTCTTCATCATCATCATCATCATCATCATCATCAAGTTCCAACATGCCATAATGAAATGGAATGAGAATTAGATGCTGAAAGCAGTAATAAGAAATAGGGTGGTCAGCATGGAAGTAAAGAAGTGCTTGTATGATAGTGTGGTAATCAAACATTGACGTATGGGAGTGAAGCATGGACATTGTTGGAGAGAGACAAACCAAGAGTGAGAAGGGTGGAAAGGAATTACTTGAGAAGTGCGTGCGGAGTTGAATGGAGGGATAGACAGATGAATGAGGAAGTACGAGGGTGATGTGTGTATGTAAATGTGCTGGAAAGCATGAAAAGGAACACCTTGAGATGGTTCAGCCATGTGGAACATACGGGAAGCGAGAGAATGACTAGGAGAGTATATGAGAGTGAAGTGGAGGGACAGAGGGGGAGAGGTAGACCGAGAGAGAGGTAGAAGGATGGAGTTAAGTTTATGTCTTATACCACATGGGCCAGTAACCCCCTGTTCTGCCACAACCTGCTGTACCACAACATGGGCCAACTAACACCGTGGGTTCACAACATAGGCCAGTTACCCCCTCCCAAAATCAGCTAGTTAACCCCTATTGAGAACGGCCCCAAAGCAGTACAGTTCCCCCTTGAAAAAGAGCAGATCCCTCCATCATGTCACCAGCCCAGCTCAGCCCAGGATTGGCCAACACGACTGCCGCCCCCACCAATCAGGCCGCCAGACACCCTACTGATTGGTCCCTAGAAGGCATCCGACGGTGAATCAGGAGGGCCCTTCCACTACTCTCCCTCCCCTACCCCCCTCGCCGAGACCAGAACGACATATCTCACCCATAGAAACCACCTATAACGAACGATGTAATGCGCACCAGATCAGAGGAACTAATGGAAAAATACCGTAAGGCAATCCAGCGTTACAAGAGTAAGTCATGTAACATAATCATTTCAGGCATTCTTCCCAAGATCGATGCAGAGACCGGTTTCTACGATAAGGCGTTCAGTACTAATAACAGACTTAAATTCTTCTGCTCACAGGAAGATGTCGAATATCTCAATCTCTGGGACCATTTCTACAATCAACACATTCTCTTTCAGGATGATGGCTGCCCCATTTAAATTCAGTCGGAGGAGCACGCCTAGGCAGACTCCTACATGATGCAGTCTGCACTTTCAGATCAAAAAACGACAACCGAGCAGAGGCAGTAGCAGCGACATAAACTACCCCATATCAATTGTAAACCCTATCCAAAATAATATCACGGCCTGCTACGTTAATGCACGCAGCTTACGCAATAAATTTGAAGACCTGGAAGCACTTGCATGTATGGAGGAATGTGATATAATCGGTGTTTCAGAATCTTGGATCAACACGGAAAAGCGTGATTTTTTGGCGGAATACGCATTACCAGGTTATACTCCCTTCAGCTGCGAAAGATCCCATAGAATGGGAGGTGGGGTTCTGCTATATGTTAAAAGTAATCTTCACCCAATCGAGGTAACCAAACCTGCCATAAATAATATTGATACTAGTTACGTTCAAATAAATAATCAACAAGCAAGATAATAATTGGCCTCATTTATCGACCTCCTGCACAATCACCCGATACTGACAAAAAACTCTATGATCAAATAGCAGAAATTGTCGGGAAGAAGCAGTAATATTTGGCGATTTCAATCTGCCAGTCACAACATGGGGCGAACCACTAAATGCTCACGCGGGACATGATCTATATGCTAATCTTCAGGAAAGTGCCCTTTATCAACACGTAGAACACCCAACGAGGGGAAATAACATTCTGGATATTATTCTAACGACAAATGAAAGACTGGTAAATAGCGTTAAAATCTGACCGGAATTTAGCTCTAGTGACCATAGGATAGTGTCCTTTAACATTAAAGTAAATAATGACAAAGAAAACGAGAGCACGGAAAAAGTACCAGATTATCGAAGGGCCGACTTTAACAAACTTAGAAGGCATCTTGCCAATACTGACTGGAGTGAAATGACCGAAACTCATGATGTAAATCGATTATGGAACATAATATCTAATAACCTAAACAAAGCAATAAATACAAGCATCCCTCTACGAAACCGGCACCCAGCAGGCAAATATAAGCCAAAATGGTGGAATAATGAAATAAAAAACATCCTCTTAGTAAAAAAGCAGGCATACCAAAAATATAAGGCAACTCAGAATAATAGCGATAAATTAGAACACGATAGACTGCGTCGAACAACCAAAAATCTCATCAAATGAAGTAAGAAGAATCTGGAACTTCATATTGCCAGCTCCAGCAAGTCCAATCCAAAAGAATTTTACAGCTATATAAGAAACAGAAAAACGGTAACTTCAACAATAGGCCCACTTATTGCGGAAAATGGAGATCATACAGATAACAAAGTACAAATGGCGAATATCCTAAATAACTATTTTGCATCAGTCTTCACGTCGGAAGATACTACCGGTAGCCGACCTACCCCTACGAATCAATCAAATGGCACTGAGCTCGAAAACTTTACGATTTATGAAGACGATATCCTGTTCGCAATCAAAAATTTGAAAGTTAATAAAACCCCAGGCCCTGATAAAATATCCCCAAGGATCCTAAAAGAAGCAAAACGCAAATTATTAAACCCACTCGCAAATCTGTTCAACAAATCATTGAATGTTGGGATAGTTCCAAACGAATGTAAACTAGCCAACGTGACGCCCATATACAAAAAAGGAAATAAGTCCTCTCCCGGCAATTATCGACCAATTAGCTTAACCCTTGGAATCCGGGAGGCCTCGTATGAGGCAAAATGCGCGGCTAAAAAGTCGCCGATATAATCATTAGAACTCGGCAACCACGCAACGTAGCGATGTCATCTCAACGGCAGTCTACAGACAAGAAAACGTTCTACAATTTGCAAAAAAAAATGACTGCTCTAGGTGGTCTCAATCAGTAGCTACTGAATTATGAAGTTTGAAAATACCAAACTTCATATGAGGCCCCCCGGATCCCAAGGGTTAACATCGGTAACGGGCAAATTAATGGAAACCATTATACAGTGGAATCTCCAATCTCGATCAATCTCATCTCGATATTTCGCATCTCGATGGCACCTTCCAAATCCAACTTTTCACGAATCTCGATGACAACACACCGAATACCACCGAAAACAGTTGCGCTGGGCGATGCGCCACTGTTTCGAGCGTCCTGACACGAAGGTGAACGAACAAAAGCAGTCCACGATCACACAGTTTTTCAAGATGAAGCAACAAGTCTCCAATGTCATCAAAACTATCACCGAAGAAGAGGGACCTGTAGACCTTGATGACTTGGACACTGAACTGCCAGAGGATCAATTTGAAGGATTCAACAGAGCAGTCGACGGTGCCGGTACTAGTGGTGACAGGGTGAGGGAAGCAATTGCAAGAATTGATGACGGTGACTGTGCGCCGGGTGCGGAGACGCAGTAACCTAACTGCGTTCGCCTTGGAACCAACAATCAACCACACAAACCTCTTTATCAATAAATATAAGGTAAAAATAAAACTTTTATTATTAATTTTATCTATTTTAACATATTATATATATTGCATGTGATTGTGGGGGGCAAATGTGAAAATTGACAGATTTGATGTAGGTTAGTCGGCAAGTGGCTGGAACCGATTGTATTTTTTCCCATAAGAAGTTTACTTCGCATCTCGATATTTCGAATCTCGATCGGTATTTGTGGGAACCAATTATGATCGAGATTGGAGATTCCACTGTAAGGGACAAAATAGTAAAACATTTGGAAGAAAATAATTTAATAAAAAATTCCCAGCACGGTTTTAGAAATAAACGTTCATGCTTAACAAACTTACTCGATTTCTTCAATGATGTTTACAAATCATATGATAAGGATAGAGCAGTTGATATAATATATCTAGATTTTCAGAAAGCTTTCGATACCGTACCCCACAAGAGACTAATTGACAAAATAAAAGCTCATGGCATAACAGGAAAAACTGAAATGGCTCGAAAATTGGCTCTCAGACCGTAAACAACGAGTTGTAATAAATGGTGAAAAATCTGATTGGTGTAAAGTAAATAGTGGCGTTCCCCAGGGTTCGGTATTAGGTCCTATTCTTTTTTATAATTTACATAAACGACTTAGACGAAGGAATAGAATGCAAAATTTCTAAATTTGCTGATGATACAAAAATTACTAATAAAGTAACCTCAACAGTACATTGGCAAAAACTACAAGGTGACCTAGACACTTTAGTAAACTGGGCAGAAAAATGGCAAATGAAATTCAACATAGAAAAATGCAAAGTATTACACATCGGTAGTAAGAACGCTAAAAAAGATTACTCAATGAACAACATTCAACTATCAAATACAAATAATGAAAAGGATCTGGGAGTTATAATATCAAGTGACCTGAAGCCGAGTAAACAATGTACAGAGGTAATAAAAACTGCTAATAAATTGGTGGGTTTCATCGGCAGAACATTCAAATTCAAATCAGAAAAAAATCATACTTACTCTATTCAACTCATTGGTGCGTCCCCATCTCGAATACTGCGTGCAATTCTGGTCACCGTACTACCGAAAGGACATAAATAAACTTGAAAAGGTGCAACGCAGAGTCACTAAAATGATACCTAGATTGCGTAATAAACCGTACGAAGAGCGCTTAAAAGAACTAAATTTGTTTAGCTTAACAAAGCGCAGAATGAGAGGTGACCTAATAGAGGTGTTCAAAATCTTCAAGGGATTCAGCAACCTAAATGTAAGCGAATTATTTACGATCAATCAAGCAAACACGAGAAACAATGGTTATAAGATTATAGGGAAGCGTTTTCATTCTCACGAGGCGAAGCATTTCTTCTTCAACCGCGTTGTTAATAATTGGAACAGACTACCCTTGAACATTGTAAACTGTAATACTGTCGAAACATTTAAGAACCATCTGGATAAACACATGGCAAATAACCCCCGATTAACGCAGTTTCTTTCAGAATAACGCGCAACGAAGTGTCAACGCATACCGCAATGTATATTGATTTTCATACATGTGTTCTCTTTCAGAATTGTAGTAATAGAGTTAGCTTAGATTACAAATCAACTTCTTTTTTCTCCCTGTCCTGTCCGAATTTCCGTGTCAGTTTTTCAATACAGTACTACATGGTATTTTTCCTATCTATTTCCATGCCAGCATTAGCTGGAGGGAGTGGTGGGTGGGGAGGAGCCTTCTTCTTTGCTATCCTTTTCTCTACCTCGTAGTCAGTAGATTAGTAGTTTTAGATATCCAAACTGCCCCGTAAGGACCAATAGGTCTGTTGCAGTTTGTTCTCCTCTGTATTCCTTTGTATTCCTTTGTATAAACGTGTCCTTTTTCCCTGTACATTTTATCAGACGGGGAGCACCTAGAAACTAGATAGGTACTCAGACCAAGTAAGGGAAGTTATCTCACCTCCCCTCCTGAGATCTGAGTGCTCTCTGGCCTCATAGATGCTCTCTGGCCCTACCGAGTGTTTTCATACCTCCAGCAGTGTTAAACCGACCTGCAATACCTGCAACGGCTAATCCCGACCAGGTAATCTAGGTGCTGCCCGGCCCTAGTTCACCTGACAGTAAATTCTGAACAGGTGAAGACCTTGAGTGTTTTCCGACCTCTTGGTAGTCTTTCTAGCATATTGATAGAAGGCTACTACTTCTATATTTAGAGACGCTTTGCATAGTTGAGACCTGGCTTTCAGGTCCCCTTTACCGTAATTGATTAATATCAGTTTGCCTATTAAACCCTCACATGCTACCAGTAGCTTAATTATTCACCTATAGGTATATTGTTACATGTTTGTCTGACCACTAAGTCACTAAACTGCTGCATACCTATACATGAAGAGCTCTGCCTTACATACACATTACACTAAACTCCAGCTAGCTATCCCCCCACATATTTGAGTCTGTCTAGGACAGGGGTCGGCAAGCTGCGGCTCAGGAGCCGCATGCGGCTCTTTCAGGACACTTGTGTGGCTCCAGAATCTTCAGAAATAATAATTCTTCCTTCAAAATTAAGGAACATCCTATAACACATTCAAGGCAACATTAGACTTGTTTATTCAACTTTGAAAAGATTAATAGGTATCAATCATTATGATTTCTAGAAATGTGACACATGTCTTTCCTAAGCTTTTGAATACCAGGATATTGATGGGCTGGTCTATCAGAGTGAGAGCTGAGCGATCTCTGCCATACCCATAGCTTACTCTGACTGGTCCTTTTACTTATATATTTTCTAGATCTCAAGTGACGGCGTCTTTTCCGTGGATTGACTTCCCAATCTACCAAGATTGGAAGCCAAAGTGCCACATTTTTCCTTTCACAACATTCTCTTCATAATTGCTGAGGGGCACAGGGCCCTGGGTGGGGCTTTGGTTTCCCTGGCGTTTCCGCACCCTCCTCAGCTCCCCGCCATGGAGTGGCTTCGGTCACCCAGGCTTTATTGTGGTCCGCAGGGAGGGTTCTGTGGGGGCGCTCGGCTATGGCCTTGGCCTTGCTCGGGGCCTTGGGGCTGTTCGGCCAGGCAGCTTGGGGAACAACAACAACAACAATATCACTATAATTTGTTTAGTTCAGAAGTAGGGTATATTCTCTTATTTCTGAAGTACTGTAGATTTCGGTTGATGAGACCAATTTTTTTTTTTCTTTTTTTTTTTTTTTTTTGTATTGCGGCTCCGACAGTACAATTTTTTGTTATGAAACTTTTTAAAAATGGCTCTTCTAGCTTTAAGGGTTGCTGACCACTGGTCTAGGAGTTCATTCATCATTCTTATGTCTCTCAGTGTATGTGTTATACTTGTATGTTGATATCTTGTACAGTATACTTGTAACTATGATTTATATATGTTGATGATTATCCATGCCTTGTCTTATGTCTATAAATGTAAATATTCATATTAAACCATATAACCTTAAATAATATACTTGTACACCTACGCTTGTACTCTCTCAACACCTCCCCCTCGGTATATCGGGTCCCCGCAACATACGGTATAGTTTACTCAACTCTCTCTAATAGAAGTTGGTATCTTATGCATCGGTGTTGGATGGGAGAAGGGGCATCTACTGACTGGGGACAGAGGTGCATGGGGTGATTCATTTGTGGCCACACCTTCGGGGATAATGGCGTCTGAGCCTGGTGCAGAGTGGCATTGCATGTTGATAATTGCCTCTACTATGTATCATGGCCCAAAATTATTATCAAGAATCTGAAGAGTTTCCGTTGGCGGTTGTCCATGAAAAAATAATTTTGGTCTCTGATGACTTTTGGTTTGTCAGGCTCACTAAAGGCCATTTCATACTGCTGTTGTAAGAGTTCGCTCATTTCCTTTTTGCCCCCCGTGAATGACCTATCCATTTTGCTTAGCGGACCAATGTTTGATACAGCTTTGGCCTTTTGTTTGGCATATGAAAAGAAGCACTTCGAATTTTCCATTATACCTGCAATAGCTTTCCTCTCCTCTTCTATTTGCTGTAGTTCATAGGAGATTCTTAGTCTTTGTTCAATTTCTACAAATTCCTCTTTCCCGTAGATTCTGTTATGTGCTTCATTGTGTTAGTAATTTCTTCTTCTGTACAGCTTCCTCCTTTCCCATTCTTGTTTGCTTCTTTGTTTAGTTTGTCTTTCATGTATGTGGTGGCTACAGATTTGGGTCATCATTTCCGTTATCAGGACTAGACATTCTGATGGTGTCAGGTTATTCATTAGATTTTCCCAGTCTATTTCCTCTATTTTCTTACCCGAGACCAGTTACGTCTATCATGGAGTATTGAGAATCTCCAAGCTTGGAGGTACTGTATAGGGAGGTAGCTAATACAGCACATTAAATAAAGTGTAGTGCAGCTCTGGAGTGTGTGTTCTCGATGTAGTCTGCCACATCGCGCATGGAAGTTGTCTATTCATTAAACAATAGGAGAACAGTCGGACATTTCGGACTGGGTATCCCCCAATTAGTCCGAAATAGCGAGGGTTTACTGTAGTTATAAGGCACGGGCTTGAATTCATCCTAAAACCACTTGAAACCATGCAAGAGAAAGTGTTCTTATCATACCGAGCTACCCACAAAATAACACACAGTAACATCACACACACACACACACACACACACACACACACACACACACACACACACACACACACACACACACACACACACACACACACACACACACACACACCAAAACTATTTTATAGATTTGTAAATGGAAAAATAAAAACAAAAGAAGGTATTGTCAGACTAAGAGTTGGAACAAACAGCTATGAGAAAGATAAAGAATTGTGTGAAGTTATGAATGAAAAGCTTCAATCAGTGTTTGTAAAAGAGGAGGAGTTTATAGAACCTGATAGAGAAATGAGAACACCACAGATGCCTGAAATGAAAGTGACAAAAAGTGAAGTGCTGAAATTGATGCAGGATTTGGATGTGAGGAAATCAATGGGACCAGATAGAGTGGCTGGATGGATCCTCAAAGAATGTGCGGAAGAGTTAGTGGAACCAATCTATGAAATCATCAAATCTTCACTGAATGAGGGAGACCTGCCAGTGGAATGGAAGAGAGCTAACATAGTACCAATTTACAAAGGAGGAGACAGAGAAAATCCGCTTAACTACAGACCGGTGTCCCTCACCAGCATTGTTTGCAAAATTTGTGAGAAAATTATAAGAAAAAAGTGGACACACTTCATTGAGGGACAGGGGGTGCTTAGCGATAAACAGTTTGGATTCAGGGAAGGGAGATCTTGTGTATCTAATTTATTAAGCTTTTATAGCAGAGTTGTAGATGTTACACAGGAGAGAGGGATGAGTTGACTGTGTTTACCTGGACCTGAAAAAGGCCTTTGACAGGGTGCCTCACAAAAGGTTATTGTGGAAATTGCAGGTTGTTGGAGGTGTACATGGTAGGATGTTAAAATGGATGGAAAACTTTTTAATAGGAAGAGAAATGAGGACCACGATACGAGACGAATATTCACAGTGGAGGATGTGACGAGCGGAGTACTACATGGATCAGTGTTGGGTCCGATAATGTTCCTACTTTATGTAAACGACATGCCAGAAAACTTGAATAGTCATATGAATATGTTTGCGGATGAAGCTAAGATCATGAAGAATGTCACCTGTATAGAAAGTTGTCAAGATCTTCAAAAGGACCTAGATGAGCTGCACAGATGGAGCCAAATCTGGAAAATGAGTTTCAATGCAGAAAAGTGTCATGTTTTGGAAGTGGGAACAAGTGAGATAAGGCCAAGCTGGGAGTACAAATTAGGACTTGAAATAATCGGCAAAACACGGCATGAGAAGGACCTTGGAGTGATAATACAAGATGATCTATCCCCGGAGAAGCATATTAACATGATCATTGGAGGAGCATATGGAATAATAACCAATATGAGAGTGGCATTTAACTATTTGGATGAAGAAATGTTAAGAAAACTGATAATGACTATGATAAGACCAAGATTAGAATATGCAGCAGTGATATGGTCACCACATTTGAAAAAACATATAAACAAATTAGTGAAAGTCCAAAGGATAGCAACGAAGATGATCCCAAGATAGAAGGAGTTGACATATGAGGAAAGACTTAAGACACTACAACTGCCTACCTTGAAAGAGAGAAGGGAACGAGGCGACTTAATAACGATGTTCAAGGGAGTAAAAAGTTTGGAACGAGTAGATAGGGAAGATCTATTCGTGAGGGATAATGGAAGGACAAGAGGGCACGAGTTTAAGCTGAGGAAGGGCAGATGTCGTAAGGACACAAAGAAATTCAGCTTCCCATATAGGAGTATAGAGACTTGGAACAACTTGGAGGAGGAGGTGGTGAGAGCGAGGAACATTAACATGTTCAAATCTAGATTGGATAAAAGTAAATATGGAAATGGGGCAACATAAGTTTTGATATGTTTGTCCAAAATACTGGGAATATCCATTACGATACTTGTCTAAGTAAAATGGATTGATTATTAAGTAACTAAGACAGGACAACACGAGCGCTGCTCAATTCCTGTAAACTACAAATAGGTAAATACACACACACACACACACACACACACACACACACACTCAGTTAGCTGACTCTGGCTCGATCGATGATTTTCTGTACAGTACAGTAAACTTCCGTTAATCCGAAGGGCAGCGGACCGGCCCTCGTTCGGATTAGTGGATTTTTCGGATTATCGGACGTTACCCCCCCCCGACTTTTTTTTGAAGACCCAAACCAAGACACAAACACATGATAATAATGATAATAATGACTAATCATGACTTTAACTCACCGTATATGAAGAGAAGAGATGTGTAGCATTGAAGATAAGCCCCCAGCACCAGCCCCAACCCAGCCACTAGCCCCCTAGCCCCATATTAGTAACTTATAATCACTGCTCTGCACTGTAAGTGTACTTTAATGTAAAATTAACTTAAAAAGACTTATTTTTGTTTTGTATTTTGCTGGTTTTATATTTTTTGGGGGGTCCTTAAATCTGCTACACTTCACTGATTATTACTCCACAGCCATATCCTCCAAGCCTTCAATATCTGAAGGGGGAGCTAGGGCTAGGGCTACCTCAGGAGTGGCTAGGCTGGCAGGAGCTACCACAGGGGTGGCTGGGGCTACCACAGGGGTGGCTGGGGCTACCTCAGGAGTGGCTAGGCTGGCAGGAGCTACCACAGGGGTGGCTGGGGCTACCTCAGGAGTGGCCTTCACAGGGGATGCTAGGTCCTCCCAGCCTTCAAAATCAGCAGGAGGCATAGGTTCTGGTGTGGTAAGAGGTTCAGGTGAGCTGGTATGCGAGTCGTCTGTGAGAGGCATTGTTGCAGGTCTAGGGTTGTCTGGTTCATCTGATCGGCGGCCCCGTTGGTGCATGTTTTTCATCAGGTCCCTGATGTCTGCCTGCTTGACTGCCCTGCCCCTTTTCTCATAGAACTCATTACGGAGGATGTGGAAATCGATTGTTTCACTTCCATTATATTGGCTAGACTCACCAACTCAACCTTAGATGAAATAAATCAAGATGTCCCTGTACTTAATTTTAATTCGCCTGAAATTCCCTCACTTAAGATCCACACCAGACATGTCAAAACTATTTTGCAGAATCTCTCAGTAGATAGGGCTCCTGGTCCAGATGAAATTCCTCCAATAGTACTTAAGAATTGCTCCTTGGTGCTCGCTCCTGTATTGGCAAAAAATTTCCGTCTCTGTACTCATACCTCATGCTTCCCAGTACCCTGGAAAGAAGCAAACATCCATCCAGTTACTAAAAAAGGTGCCTCTTCAGATCCATCAAACTACAGACCAATAGCTATAACTTCCACTCTTGGTAAAGTCTTTGAAATTATATTAAATAATCACATAATTAAGCATCTTGAGAATAATAAATTAATCAGTGATAGGCAATATGGTTTTAGACGATGTCGATCAACTGCAGACATGCTTTGCCTTCTTACGCATCAAATCAACCAAGCTACAGACCAACATGGTGAAACACATACAATAGCACTGGATATATCAAAGGCATTTGATAGAGTCTGGCATCAATCCTTATTGTCGAAGATGTCACACTACGGCCTTGCATCATTAGTTCCACTAATTTCTTCTTATCTTCATAACAGAAAAATACGTGTAATGGTCTATCTATCTATCTATCTATCTATATGCTCAGGCCCAATCCCCATTTTGGGGGTAGCCGACTCAAGACAGAGCAAGAACAGGGAAAACACAAAAACAACATAAAACAAAAAATAAACACAGATAAAAAACACAAACTCACACACATCCAGGTCACCCAGGAGAAGACCCAGAGACCAGGGTTACCAAGGTCGCTCCAGCACTCCCCCGGCCCCTGACCACCCGGAGAGGTTCCGATCTCGGCAGGCAGACATGCAGCGGAGCCAAAGCCACAAGCCCTCCCACCACACTTCCAGGCACACCCTTCATATTAATCGTCCCCCCGGGCCAGGCGCCTGATGGACTATTATCTAGTCGAACTTGCGCCCGACCCCTTACTCCAAATGACCACGTGTTCACTCAACTATTCACAAGCATTCTCCATTCACTCCTGTCCACCACCACTTCCCCTGCCTGATCTATAGTCATTCCTCTATCATCCAAAGCCTTTCTTACACAGATGGTAGATGGCCTTTATTCTCAATTTCACTCAATAAATGCTGGTGTTCCCCAGGGATCAGTTTTGGCCCCAATTCTGTTCCTCATTCATATCAATGATCTCATATCTACCACTCATAATCCAATACATTCCTACGCAGATGACTCAACACTCCACAGTTCCTTCACATTTACCAATTCTTTCATCCAACCCGATCTTATAAATTCAAAAATAAACACTGCAATTTCTCTGAACCAGGACCTTTCTAGAATTAATGGATGGGGACAAAAGAATCTAGTTTCCTTTAATGCACAGAAAACCAAATACATTCAATTTTCTAACCGACAGAATCTCACTGACTCCCATATATTTTTTAATGATGTAAATATTCCCACTTCCCCTAGTATTGACATTCTCGGTGTAACATTAACTACTAACTTGAGCTGGACACATTATGTTAGAAGCATTGCTAAGAATGCCTCTAAAAAACTGGGACTCCTGTACAGAGTTCGAGAATTCTTCACTGACGAGCAGTTGGCCGTGATATATAAAAGTCATGTGCGTTCTCAGATGGATTACTGTTCACCTCTGTGGGGTGGAAGTGGAGTGGTTGCATTGAGGCAGTTGGACAAAATTCAAAATACAGCTATTAGATTAATCAATAACCCTGCAATCACACAGGACCTTCCTACATTATCCATACGAAGAAACGTTGCAACCCTTGCATTATTCTACAGATATTTTCACAGCAATTGTTCCGAGGAACTTGCTTCAATTGTGCCGCCTCTCCACATCTTTCCCCGTAGAACTAGGGCAGCTGAGAGCGCCCATGAATTTACACTTTCTCCTCCACAATGCAGAACTTCTGCTTATCAGAATTCATTTATCCCCAGAGCTACTACTCTTTGGAATTCACTTCCCTCGAATTGCTTTCCACAAACTTACAATCTACAAATGTTTAAATCCAGTTGTTACAAACATTTTATGAATGGAGGATGCCTTTAGGCACATGGACCTTTTTGTTTTATCTGTGTTTTTCCTTCCTCCGTTCATTGTCTCTTTAAAAAAAAAAAAAAAAAAAAAAAACTGTTCCACAAATTTGACCATACCATCGAAATAGGTAGAAGCTTCCTTCCAGGTTACTTTGCCATCGTCATCTGCCTCTTCCTCTTCCTCAGACGAGTGCTCCTCAACATATTCTGGCTCCACAACACTCCGGATAATTTCTGTATCTGTCACCTCTTCCTCGCCCTGCAGGTCACCATCCACATCAACCCACTCCTCAATATCCTCTTCAGTCATCCTCTTGGGGTCGTTGACCGGCACGGTATCCATCAGGCCTCGGATTTCGTTGATTGCCTCCCTGCGACGGCCAAGAAAGCCTTCGAAATCGTGCTCATCTTCTTCAACCTCTTCAGGGTCATCAACCTGGGCATACAGCTTGTTCCAACATTTCTTCAGGGTTACACACAGCCCGTAGCCTAGTAGGTAGAGCTCTCGTCTCACACACGAGGGGTCGGGGGTTCAATCCCCGGCCGGGCGGAGACAAATTGGGCTTGTCTCCTTTCATGTGTTAGCCTCAGTTCACCTAGCTGTAAATAGGTACCAGGAATAAGTGGACGACGCTGTGACGTCCCATCTGGGGTTGGCAAAAATGGTACAAGGCGAGATGGGTATCATATGGTTCACCTAAGCTGATGGCTACCTAAGCCTTCGGGCGAGACGGTACCGTCTACAGTATAGTGAGAATGGTACCATACAGATCCACCCTAAGCCTTCGTTTCCGATGTCGCCAATTGGCTAAAATACAGACTACACACACATCCACAGCCATTCCAACAGTACATAAAACACTTAACATGCATTTCACGCAATATATTCCCAGTTAAGGAGGCGCGATAATAATGAGCTTAGCTCGCATTGCGTGGATTCCCCTTGACGAACAAGTAACTGAGTAACCTCCGAAACATCCTTCCAGGCTAGGGCAGCATCATATATGGCATCCTTGATGGAAAAACTTGACTGGAAAGTTTTTACTGATGCATCAGAGTTAATCAGCTTGCGGGCAAATGAGGACTTGTAGCTCTGCTTAAACTTTTGGCACACACCCTGGTCCATTGGTTGTATCAGACTAGTCACATTAGGGGCAAGTAGGTGACAAAGATGTTTCCAGACACTAGTTCGTGGGCAGGGGGATGTGCTCTGCAGTTATCCAGGAATAGGACAGCCTTGGTGTCCTCAGAAAGGCCAATCGACTTGAAGTAGGCCTTGACTTCGGGAACAAAGTGCTTAAAGAACCAATCATGGAATACTTGGGCAGTCATCCATGCATTGCTCTGTGCATCATAGATCACTGGCAACTTCCCTCGCATGTTCTTGAAAGCACGGGGATTCTTAGCCTTGCCGATAACAAACAAACGATTGCGACATTTACCGGAAGCATTCCCACTCAGCAGGATTGTGAGACGTTCTTTATTCATCTTGAATCCGGGTGCAGCCTTCTCTCCTCTACCAACTAATGTCCTTGTTGGAAAACAGCGCCAATATAGCCCTGTCTCGTCGGCGTTAAAGATTTGGTCTGGGGTCAGCTGGTGATCATGAACAATGGTAGCAAAAATGTGTGCAAACCGATCGGCGGCCTCTTTGTCGGCAAAATTCTTTTCTCCGGCGACATCTAGGACCCTAATTCCATGCCTAATTTTAAAGTTTCTCAACCAGCCGTCGGAGAATTTTATATCGTCTTCCATATTCATATCACGCAGGAATTGCTTGGCCTTTTCAATTATCATAAGCCCTGAGATAGGCTTGCCCTCAGCCCGCTTGGCTGTAAACCACTTATGCACTGCCTCGTCAAGTTTTTCATGTTTTGGTTTTTTCATTGTCTTTCTCACATCACCCGTGTAACTTGACTTTCCAAAGGCAACAAACTTCGATAAGTTAGCCTTTGCCTTCACTATGTTTGAAACTGTGGAGGCACCGATATTAAAAGTTTCCATAACTTTACGCCGATCACTGCCTTTCTCTACCATCGCTATCACTCGCAATTTATCAGCTATGGACAGAGTTACGTGCTTCCTCTTATGTTTGTTCTTGTCATTCCTCCCTCGTGCACCTGAACTTGCTGTGGGACCCATCACTAAGTCACTATATCACAGGATAAACACGGGATAAACAACGTTTCAGGTAGACCGACAACGGCAGACTGTTTAGCCCGGCCTGGCCGCTAGAGGGCCGATATTTGGAAATATCGCGCGCCCGGGAAATTCAAAAATTCGGACTATCGGGTGAATTCGGATTTGGCCTCAAATTGAAAAATTCGGACTATTGGGTGAATTCGGATTTGGCCTCAAATTGAAAAATTCGGACTATTGGGAGATTCGAATTATCGGTCGTCGGATTATCGGACTTTTACTGTATTTCGAATTGATATCAGTATACATGCTAGCAGTGGAGACTGACTTAAAGAATGGTTACAATGGTGAAATAATAAATAAATAATCAATAATCACTCAAGGTGAATACAAGCATCTTTACAGTAATCAATATGCTCTTTTATTTTTATGAAACCATATTTAGTAAGTTAGGATATATCTATAGGAGTAACTCTCAAAACAACGGCAAAATGGGTTATCCGGCACAAGCTCCCCCCCAATGGTGCCGGATAAACAGGGTTTTACTTATGCAAAGATAAATTTATGGTTTATAGTTCAAATTATGTCTTTGAAAGGGATAAGATGAGCAAAACAATGCTATTTCATGTTCATTTTCTTGTATTCCTTTTCATATTTATTCAAGTCTACAAACAAAATTGCTCTGGTTTGACACCCTGCTGTAGGGGACCGTGTAGCAGGGAGCGTAGCCATCAGGTGACATTGATGATCTGGTAACAGCATTTGGTATCAGCAGTCATGGGCACCAATAACTACAACAACTCCACACTCAGATTAGATACTGTTAATCCCTGACATTTACTTAATCTTAACTGACTTGATAGTCTTTCTGCCCCACCCTCCAGTTTTAGGCCACCCTTCAAGTTAAAAAGTGTTTCTCTATACTTCTAGCTAAAAAATGCTCCTAGCTAAACGTGTAGGCTACATTTCTCAGTGGTGAAATGTCCTGGCCAAAAGTTTATTTGCTATCACTCCCCGGGAAAACATTGTTACCCAAGCGGAGCAATTTTTGTTATAATCACATAAACTAATGGATGAAAAACTCTTTTTCCCCCCAGGACTCCCCTGCACGAGGTGTGACTGGCCTGGATGTTGGTGATGTTATAACAGCAGTGAATCGTGTGGATGTTACCACTGTTAACCATTGGCACCAACAGCTACTGTCAGCCGTCACAGATCAACAGATTGGTTTCTGTGTTCCGGAATCTGTGGTCCATACTTATGACGAGACTATACACCACGGTAAATACTACAGTTAATGCATTAGCATTAGACCATTTAATTCCGTTTAAGAAGAACCATGTTATTGAGATAGTACTAACCCCTCTGACTCTAGAGGTAGGTTATAGTCTACAGAAAATCATCTAATGGTAACCTGAATATGACAAAATATTGAAAAGGTTACAAGTTGTATCCTACATTCTTAATTGTAACCCTTTATATGACATTGATCTGGCCATCACAAATCAACATGGTAAGGTTTACAGTTACATTTATTCAGTCCTATTCCTACGTGGTTTCTATGCAGTAGTCGGTTCATTTTCTACTGACAGCAAATTTAATCACTTAACCCTTCCGCCTCGGCAGTCCTCTTAAGCACCGTACCCGCGAAATCGGCGCGTGTTGGGTGTTATGGCCATATTTTCTTAATAGCTAAGCAATGGTAATAGGTAGAAAGATAGGCTTAATTGGATAATAAAGTACCGGTACATTCTGTTATCTTGATCCTGGTGTTGACCGGACATCGCTATGTCGTCGGGTTGTTGTGTTACGCGGCCGTGAATATTACGAGCGCTGGAGTTTAACCCTCCAGACACGGTTGGGCTCTGAGGCCTCCATAAAAAACACCCCCCGCACAACCCGGAAGGGTGCTGAGGCTCCGGCAGCTTGAAAGCCTGTAAGCTTGGTGTGCGAGGCGTCCGTCCGACGCATGTAAACAAAAACCGGCTGGACCGACGCCGCGCATCTCCGACCACAAGAAGGAGAGCGTCGCTTGTTCGTGTGTGCCTATATGTTATTGTTAAGTATCGAAAAGTAGTGTAAAGTGGCTGTTTTTGCCACAAAGTTATCTCCAATGAAATCATCATCACAACTGAACCAGTTGACTTAGAGAGCTCTACTTAACGCCATTCTACAGGTACGAAACACATCTACGCTTGGGGATGCGCGGGAATGCGGAAGCAAGCAAAATAACAAAGATGCGGTAGCCTAGGCGTGGACATTTTTCGGCCAAAACCCCCGGGTTTCGGGGAATATATATGGAATACATAGCCGGGGCTAAGGCCTACCGAGGTCCACAGTGGAAGTTCGGTGTGGCGTATCAGAGGAGTGCGGGGGTTAATAACTGATTTTTCAATACCTAATGAACAATATGCCCAACCCCGAAAGGAGTTGAAATAGGGGAGCTATCCCCCCACCAAAGACGGCTTTCTAGGGCCTTTCCTAGCTGATGCTGAGAGGATTGGGTTCTAGTCATGTGGTGATGGGCTAGTCTATCAGAGTGAGAGCTGAGCGATCTCTGCCATACCCATAGCTTACTCTTGACTGTTTCTTTTACTTCTATATTTTCTCGATCTCAAGTGACGGCATCTCTTCCGTGGATTGACCTCCCTACTGCCAACCTAGAGGTTATCAGATTGGGAGCCAAAGCGTCACAATTTTCCTTTGCCCCTCAACTTTCCCTTCATAACTGCTGAGGGGCACAGGGCCTTGGGTGGGGCTTTGGTTTCCCGGGTGTTTCCGCACCCTCCTCAGCTCCCCGCCTTGGAGTGGCTTCGGTCACCCGGGCTTTATTAGTGGTAAGCAGGGAGGGTTTTGTGGGGGCGCTCGTTTATGGCCTTGGTCTTGCTCGAGACCTTGGGGCTGTTCAGCCTGACAGCCTGAGGAACAACAACAACAACCCTCAACTTTCTCTTTATGATTGCTGAGGGGCACAGGGCCCTGGGTGGGGCTTTGGTTTCCCGGGCGTTTCTGCACCCTCCTCAGCTCCCCGCCATGGAGTGGCTTCGGTCACCCAGGCTTTATTGTGGTCGGCAGGGAGGGTTCTGTGGGGGCGCTCGGTTATGGCCTTGGCCTTGTTCGGGACCTTGGGGCTGTTCGGCCAGGCAGCTTTGGGAACAACAACAACAACAACAACAACTATTTCTTTGCAACACATAAATACCAAGTTTTCATAATTATCAACACAATTCATTTCAAAATCTTTGTATTAGCAGCGTAATTAAGGTGAGGACAGGCCAATTTACCGTCAGTAGGAAATAAACAGATTATAGGTTATATGATTAATTACCACCATCCATGAGACATAACTTGCCTGCTGTTGATCCTTTCTTTGTCCAAGAGTCATTTGTACACACTCATGATGAGACCATACACCATGGCAAGTCCTACAGTCACGGATATAAGTCTCTTCTAAAATAATAATAATAATAATAAATTTATCTATCTATCTATTGCCAGACACCATGATCCCTGAAGGGGTGGCCACGAATGAATCGCCACCAAGCACCTCTGTCTGTCAGCCGACACCCCTCCCCTCACCAACACCGCTTTCTCTCATATACCTCGCAACTTCATCCTTCCACCTTAGTCTCAGTCTGCCATTTCCACTGTCCCTCTATCTCGCTCTCGTACACTCTCTTAGTCATTCTCTTGCTTCCTATACATTCCACATGGCCAAACCATCTCAAGGTTTTCCTTTTCACACTTTCCAGCACATTCATATCCACACCACACCGCTCTCATACTCCCTCATTCATCTGTCTATCCCTCCATGTAACTCCACCTGCACTTCTCATGTAACTCATTTCCACCCCTCTCACTCTTAATTTGTGCCTTTCCTACAACGTCCATGCTTCACTCCCGTACGTCAGTGTCGGGATTACCACACTATCATGCAATGACTGCTTTACTTCCATGCTCACCACCTTATTACTTGTCACTTCTTTCAGCGTTCCTACAATCCTCTCCCCCTGTTGCACCCTATCCTGCACTTCATACTCCCATCTTTACTCATCACACTGCCTAGCTGACATTCTCCATAACCTGACCATTCAACCTCACCTCACACTCTGTGACTGCACCCCTTTCAAAGACCATAACCTTACTCCTCCCTGCATATTCCTTCAGGTTCCTTTTCTCAAACACTGTTCCAAACATATTTACCAGACTCTGTAACTCCCACTCATTATCACTCATCAGAACTGTATCGTCAGCAAGCAGCAGTACAGGCAGCTTACACTCATTACCTTCCCTTATCAGGGGTACACCAACATCCACTGCTCTTCCTTGAATATCTTTCATGACTCCATCCATTAAGATGTTGAACAACCATGGGGACATCATGCACCCATGCTTTAACCCAATATTCAGATCAAAGAACTTGCTCTGTTCATTCTTCACACGGTCTGCTGCCTTTGCACCCTCATACATGCTCTTCACTGCTTTCAGCAACTTACCAGCTACTCTGCATAATTTCAATACTTTTCACAAACCTCCTCTATCAACTCCTTCATAGGCATTCTCCAAGTCCATAGTGAGAGCATGCAACTTTTGTCCCTTATCCATATATTTTTCAACAACACATTTCAAGGATAAAATCTGGTCTACACACCCTCTTCCCTTCCTAAACCTGCCCTGCTCCTTGCCTACCCATTTCTCTGTTCTCACTCTCACTCTCTCAATCACTACCCTACTGTAGGCTACATCTTCCCTACTATGCTTACATACATACCGGTACATTTCCCTAAAAAAAAAAAAAACAACATGAAGGGCTTCTTCTTTAGTTATTGTATACACTGTACAGTTTTGTTATAACTTTGAATGATGAGAATAATATGTCTGTCTTGTGCAGCTTTTGAGGAAACTGATGGGGACCGTATATCCGACTCTCTTCTTACTTTACCTCATTACTCTCTTTTTCTCACATACATATCTAATTTTTTTCTTTTGATCTTCCCAAATTGACTAATTCCTTGAACGTGACGATAGTGCGTTGTTGTGTGTGCGATTAGTTTGCTTGGGAAACAGATTAACTTGCTCATGTAGCAATGTACACCCTATGTGGTGGATTGTGTTCTTTTATTTCATAATTTTTTTTTAGTAAGCGTTGTTTCCACATAGCGATTTTGATAAGTTATTTTGACTTTATATTGTCTTTGTCCCAGTTTTGGTTTGTTTAGTTTGCAAGTTTTAAATTTTAATTACTGTGCCATCATTATTACTACATCAGTTTTATTGGATGTAGGGGTAGTTATCTTTTTTATTTTAATTAATTTATAGTGTACTGATATTACTTTAGATAATGACAATATTTAATTGTCTTGTGTAGCTTTTTATGGTGCTGATCGGTCTATCTACTCTACTCTTCTTTTACTTTCCCTCACTACTCTCATCACCACTCTCTTTTTCTCCACATATATTTCCCTTTTCTGTCTCTTTACCTTAATACTGTACAGTATAATGACAAAAATATTTCTTTGTCTGGTCTAGCTTTTGAGGGAGCCGATGGGTCCGTCCAGTGTTGCAGCGGAGACAGTGAGGCTCATCTGTGTTTTGAGTTGTTGGCGAACCACGAGGCTGATATTGGTGTGGCGGCCATGCAACCCTTCTCATGTCTACCTGCACGGGTTGCTCTCGCTCTCAGGTAACTTGCACATAGAAGAAAAAAAAAGAAAAAACTTTTCAATGCTAATCTTCATTTAATTTATCTTTAATACTTTTACCTACTAATTGTGTTTGTGCTTGAATTAAAATGTAAAACTTGCAAACTAAACAAACCAAAATTGGGACAAGGACAATATAAAGTCAAATTAAATTATCAAAATCGCTATGTGGAAACAACGCTTACTAAAATGAAAATTATTAAATAAAAGAACACAATCCACCACATAGGGTGTACATCACTACATGAGCAAGTTAATCTGTTTCCCAAGCAAACCAATCGCACATATAACAACGCACTATCGTCACGTTAAAGGAAGTAGTCAAGTTTGGGAAGTCCGGGACGTTCTGGCAAATTTTACTAAACTCTGCATGAATAAAGAAACTACATGTTAAATGTCAAAATATTATTTAAAATCAAATTTGCAACATGACAAGACATTAACAATAGTAAAAAATACAAATATTGATAAGATATCTATACTATTACAAAATAATATATAAAATACAGTACAGCACTCACTAACGATAGTGCTATCGGGTAGGTACCTGTAAGCATAGCATGCCTCAAGTGACCCCTATCAATAACTACCCTACAAATAACCTACATTTATAGCACAAATAAACTAAGGAAATCGCAAAAGTAAGCAATTGATACTATCGACAATGAATACATATAATATAAAGAGAAATAATTGCAAAATATGAAGTAACAACAGATTTAAACAAAGAGTACTCTTTTAACAAGAACAATAAATTTAAAAAATCATCAATATTAATAATAATAATAATAATAATAGAAAAAGAAAAAGATAAACAATAAATACAGACAAAAAGTAAGCAGAGGTTATACAAGAAACTTCAAGTTAAAAATGCTTGATTAAAATTATTGATGTCAAATTTTAGAATACAGTCACAATAATTGACCCTAAAAAGATTAAATTTATGGAACAATTTACTTGCCTCAAAACCTCTGTCCACTAAGAGTCTGTATAGTAACCTAGCTCTAGCCCAAAAGTCATCTACTTTAGTGCAGATTTTACAAAATCTTATTAATTGGGAATAAAAACAATTATAAGTGATTTTACTATCGATATTACTACTAGGGAAAGGAAAGTTTATTACGTTAAAATTAAAATCATCAACTTTGTGATATACTTTAAGTATGCACTGTTCATTAACAATCTCTATATTAATATCAAGAAAATTTTCAACTTTATAATTTACGTTACATTGTGTGAGGGGAATAGAATTAGGGTAAATAAGTTTAGCAACTTGATTAAAATTTAACAAATTGCAAACAAGAATATCATCAATATATCTACTATTATTACTTAACAGTTTAGCAAGTGCTAATTTTTCTGGAATTTTATTTTTCTTGCTACTGTCAACTAAGTCTTTTATATATTTAAATTCTAAAGCAAGCAAGAATAAGTCTGCAATTAAAGGGCTAGCATTTCCACCCATAGGAATTCCTAATATTTGTTTGAAAATGTACGGCCCGAATCTAACATAAGTATTGAAAAGGAGGAATTTAAGGGCATCTTTAAGTTTAGTTCTATCAAAATATACAGAACTAGTGGGAGTAGAGCTAAGTGATGTATTATTAAAATATGTATAAACATTTATGAAATAATTACCATTCCTAACGAACCTGTCAAAGTGCAAATCTATAATAAAGCAAAGCTCTGAATATACTAAATCTAAAGGCAAATAATAGACTTGTTTTATTCACAAGTGCCCGTTTCTCACCCTTCATCAAGTGGCCTAATGAAGATCAGTATATATGTTGCTGCTTGCTTTCCTTTATAATTTTACTCTTCTCCCTTTTGTAATGCTACCATTTCATTAATGAGATTAATTGGTGTTCTGTACTGCATTGTTGCGATTTTGAGCCTATATCTCTGTGAGTATTGAGTGAAGGTGTGTGTACTCATTAACACAGCAGCTACGACAATCCTCTCCAGAGGTTTTACTGGAGGGCTGCGACGCTCCTCTCGGAAGAAGAGATGTCAAACACGTACCAAAACACTCCCAATGAGGACTTAAGGCCGCGTCATACAGAACTCGAATCCACCAGAACCCACTGGAATCGAACTTTTCACCGGAATTGATGAGAATTACGTGGCCTTAATCGAGTGTGACTTCAGAGTAGAATGCGACCCGTCAATGACCGGAATGTAACTCGAACGTAACTCGATGGACTCTAATGCAACCCAAATATGAGTCGATGTTAACCAGTAAGTGACTCGAAGGAAACCGGATGTGGAAAGAAGACTATTCGATCCCAAGTCGAATGCAACTCGAATGACCAGAATGAGACCGGAATGTCAGTATATCATGACCAGAATTACATGAAGTTTTTTTTTTTTTTTTTTTTTTTTTTAAGAGACAATGAACGGAGGAAGGAAAAACACAGATAAAACAAAAAGGTCCATGTGCCTAAAGGCATCCTCCATTCATAAAATGTTTGTAACAACTGGATTTAAACATTTGTAGATTGTAAGTTTGTGGAAAGCAATTCGAGGGAAGTGAAGTCGAACGTAAGTGGAACTAAGTTGAACGTAACTCGAACGTAAGTTCGAGGAGTAAGTAAGGGGAGGTGTGGTGGAGTGGTCTTGCCACTGGCCTGGTAATCCAAAGGTCCCGGGTTCAAATCCCGATGTATCAATGGGAAGATATTATTGGGATGGAATTTGTGCTGTACCTAGTATCAGTGCATTACCACAAGCCCACCGAAACGTCAATAAAATACCCTCATTGTTCCCTGATTAAATAGCACTGTATGAATATTCCCATATTCAAAATATGCTATAGGGGTGCAATGCCTGGTGAGTTATCTGCTCAACAGGTGGCGTTGTGTGTGTGTAAGTGTGAGAGTCCGAGTGTAGGGGGTGAGACAGTGAAGCACGGGAACGAGGTGGCTTCAGAGATGGGGTCGTTTCGGGCCATGAGTGAGCACCGTGCCTCATGTGAAGGCAAGATGGCAGGTGCTCGTTGTACTCTACGTGCTTCACATGTCTCACTCCCTAGACTGGAACAAGACCTCACGGGCTTCACTGTTCATTGTAAAGCTGTGAATGTTAAGGCTCTCAGCCTATGCCCGAGAGGAAGTAAGTTGGAATATAGAAAAAAAAAAAAAAAAAAAGTGGAACGTGACTCGAATAGGCAGAAGGTGACTCGATGAGGAACTTTTGAGTATATAAAGGGAGGATTGGTTCACAGGCACACCAGTAGTAACAGGGCACTCACCACGGCAACATAAGCACTTTCAATCACATACACACATACACTTACACGTACACGGGGGGGAGGGGGAGAGATAGGGTTTTTCTGGACCCCCTTCTCCCTCATGTTTAGCCCCATTAGTTTTTGAGATGTTATGACGTTCATTCCATTAGTTTGGCGGTTATAAAAAAAATTGCCATTTACGCATAGGTTTATTTCCTGGCGAGCGATAGCGAGCCTGTAACTTTAGGAGGAACTGGCCATCGGCTGGGACACTTTTCTACCGAAAAATATACAAATTAATCTCGAATTGAGTGTTTTTTAAGCTTTGATGAATGTCTAGCGAAGAAAGTAAAAAAAAAAATATATATATAGGCTAAATAAAAAATAGACCAAAAAGTAACCCTACCCCCTTAACTCACACAGCTGGGGTGAAGGAAGAACACTTTTCATTGGTAGACACAACTGAGGGGAAGCCGGAGTTAAGGTGTGGAGAGTTAGAGGAGTAAGTTTGATTCCAAGTACTACTAGAAATACAATGGCCTCGTATAGGGCCGATTTTATATTTATTTTATTATTATTTTTTATTTTTTATTTTTTTCTCAATCCGTTATATATTTGGGGCCGCACCTAGTCGAGTTATATTCTGGTTGTATTCCAGTTACCTTCTAGTTGGATCCCACTTGTATTCTAGTACTTCTAGTCATGTTCGAGTCGATATCCAGTGTACACTCGATACATCAAGCAAGTATGCAGTCATCTACCAGTCATATTCTAGTCGGCATCCAGTTGTATTCTTCTTAATTCGGGTTATATTCAACTCTCATTCCATTACATTCAATTTTAAAGTGGAATAATAAATTTGTCATCCAGTTGACTTCCGGTCATTATCGAGTGGCATCGAGTTACATTAAAGTAATTCGAGTCGGCATCGACTATAAAAATTACATCAGAACATGACCAGAATAGGTAGAATGCCACTCGAATGCGACCAGGATAAGACTAGAATGTAACTCGATAATTTTTAACGGTTTTTTCACTCGATAAATCGTAGAAAGTTAACGCATGCACTAACTTTTTGCTCACTCACTCGATCAATCGAGCGACGACTAGAACATCACTCGAAACACAAGAATAGACAAGAATCTAACCAGAACACTTACAAGAATAGACCAGAATGGGGAAGAAGTGGCTAAAATTTGAATTTTTGAATTCATTCCGGTGGGTTCTGGTGGATTCGAGTTCTGTATGACGCGGCCTTTAACGCCCTCAGATCACTTGCCCACACGAAATTTGGACACAACAAAGAATCCACCACCACAGTCTACAAACATTACATAAGATCAGTTATGGAATACGCAAGCCCGGCCTGGGCTTCTAACCTAGCTGAAACACATCATAAGACCTTACAGACTATTCAAAATCAAGCCCTGAAAATCATCACAGGATGCACAGCTACGACACCCACAGATCACCTACATCAAGAAACCAAAGTCCTCAAAGTCAAAGATCATCTAGACATGAGAGGCACCCAATTCCTGGCAGCAGCCTCCACGAATCAACACCACCCACTACACTACATGGCTACACACCCACAGACACCAAGAAATATCAAAACAACACCCAGCACACACTATCACACACAAATACTGTCTTCTCTCCCTCCCTGCCCACCCCAAACCAACTTCCGGAAGCACATCCATACTCATATCACTCGCCGTTCCATCCACTCACTCATAGACAACACGCAGCTGCAAGCACGACCTCCTGAAATCCATCCTTCTGAATCCTCCCTTCCTCGCGAGGACAGAGTCCACCTGGCCAGGCTGAGATGCGGACACCATCCGGCTCTTCTGAGCTATCAGAAGAGACTGGATGACTCCGTCGTCGACACCTGCCCGGGTTGTAACACAGCACCCCATACCATTAAACACATCATAGAAGACTGCATTTCACACAACCACTTACGCCAACAACACAATTTACACTCTTTGAGAGCTCTGTGGGAAAGCCCGACCATGGCCATGGGCTTCCTTAAGGACTCGGGGCTGTTCGGCCATGCAGCTTAGGGAACAACAACAACAACACTCCCAATAACAAAAACAACAAGTGTTACTGTCAGGGCTATATGGGTGAAAATCCAATGACATTTATTGCCCCCCATCTTGCCTCCACCCTATCTATCTATCTATCTATTGGTGGACGCCGTGATCCCCGAAGGGGTGGCCATGAATGAATCGCCCCCATGCACCTCTGTCCCCAGTTAGTCGACGCCCCTCCTCCCATCCAACACTGCTTTCATGCATATACTTCTTAACTCCATCCTTCCACCTCTCTCTGTTTACCTCTCCCTCTCTGTCCTTCTACATCACTCTTGTACACTCTTTTATTAATTCTCTCCCTTCCCATACGTTTCAGAAGTTTTATTTTATCTTAACTCAAGAATAAATATATCTAGATTTTTGTTTTTTGTTTTTTCCCAGTACTGAGACCTGTATCAACTCTGCTACATGTTCCAAAGACACCCACTGCCTGGCCCCATCTCTCCGGAATGCCTCCAAACTCATGCAGATCCGCAGAAAAGGGCGGGACGGCTCACGAAAGGACGACGTTTTATACCTGGGACCGCCGGCCTATCTGTACCACACTGTATCCTTCACTAGCTATATCCCTAAGTATTCCTTCCTTCCCTTACACTGGCCTAACACCATGGAGGTTTCCTGTGACTATATGATCAAGTTCTCCGGAGCTCTGGCAGTTCTTAACATGGTGCCGGTTCTGTACTTGGATGGTTACTGGATATTTGGGGCTGTTATTGATTTATTGTTTGCCTCCCGTATGGACCAGTTGACACGGAGGGTTGTCCATGTTATTGTTACTATAATAGGAACCATGCTACTCTTTTTAAATATTGCCATTGGGGTTTGGAGCTTATTGTAGTATCTAATGCCAAAATGTTTACCCTATTTTGTATGTTGGCATCTTTAGCATTATGTTCTGGCTAACATTATACATTTTACATTACAGTATACAAAATACACATTATATAATTTATATTACATTATACACTACACAGTGTAGTGAATTCAAGGCTGGAAAACTAACCCTATATTGAAAGCCGTTTGTATTGTAAGGACAATAGTTTGGCTCATGTAGACTGTAAGAGGGCTCTAGATGGGTCAAAACTGTTATCTTCACTATAAAAACATTTGTTCAATATGTTAATATCAATTCTTAATATAATGTTACTTAACCCTCCAGCCTCGGCTATGTATTCTATAAATATTCCCCGAAACCCGGGGGATTTGGCCGAAAAAACGTCTCTCCTAGGCTACCGTATCTTTGTTATTTTGACTGCTTCCGCATTCCCGCGCATCCCCAAGCGTAGATGTGTTTCGTACCTGTAGAATGGCGTTAAGTAGAGCTCTCTAAGTCAACTGGTTCAGTTGTGATGACTATTTCCGTGGAGAGAACTTTGTGGTGATGTCAGCCATATTAGCCACTTTTCACTACTGAAACGACAACATACAGCCACACAAGAACAAACTACGCCTCTCCTTCTTGTGTTCGGAGGTGCGCGGCGTCGGTCCAACCGGCTGTGTTTATATGCGTCGGTCGGACGCCTTTCAAAACAAGCTTACAGGCTTTCAAGCTGCCGGAGCCTCAGAGCCCTTCCGGGTTCCGCGGGCCGCGTTTGTTATGGGTGCCTCAGAGCCCAACCGGGTTTGAGGGGTTAAGGGAGCTCAGACGGTATTGTGCAGCATAATTTACTGGTTCGGCTCAATGGTTGTTGTTTTTCCCCAAGCTGCCTGGCCGAACAGCCCCAAGGCCCCGAGCAAGGCCAAGGCCACAACCGAGCGCCCCCACAGAACCCTCCCCGCCGACCACAATAAAGCCTGGGTGACCGAAGCCACTCCACGGCGGGGAGCTGAGGAGGGCGCGGAAACGCCCGGGAAACCAAAGCCCCACCCAGGGCCCTGTGCTCAATGGTTCAATGGTTTAAGGAGGTGGTTTAGTTTGCTCACTAAACCTCTATCAAACTTTAAAAAAACACCCATACGACCCCCCTTCGATATAAATTTGTACATTTTTCGGTAGAAAAATGTCCTGGCCAAAGGCCGATTCCTCTTCAAATACAGGCTCGCTATCGCTCGCCAGGAAAAAAAATTGACACCTAAATGGCACGAAAGGTCTTAGTATTGGCAAAGAAATGGGGCAAAAGGTCTGAAAATCGCCAAACTATTGGGGCGAAGGTCTTGAAATCTCATAACTAATAGGGCTAAACATGAGGGAGGAGGATGACTGGAAAAACCAACTGCCTCCCCTTAACTCCTAAACCTAGATATGGACTGAAGTGGACACCATCATTATTGCCAGGGCCCATCAATGTTATCTAAGGGTAGATGAACCACTCTCTCCCTCGTGTTTAGCCCCATTAGTTTTCAGATTTTAAGACGTTCGCCCCATTAGTTTGTCGATTTTAAGACATTTTCGCCCCATTTCTTTGTCAATTAAAATGTAAAACTTGCACACTAAACAAACCAAAATTGGGACAAGGACAATATAAAGTCAAATTAAATTATCAAGATCGCTATGTGGAAACAACGCTTACTAAAATGAAAATTATTAAATAAAAGAACACAATCCACCACATAGGGTGTACATTACTACATGAGCAAGTTAATCTGTTTCCCAAGCAAACTAATCGCACATATAACAACGCACTATCGTCACGTTAAAGGAATTAGTCAAGTTTGGGAAGTCCGGGACGTTCTGGTAAATTTGACTAAACTCTGCATGAATAAAGAAACTACATGTTAAATGTCAAAATATTATTTAAAATCAAATTTGCAACATGATAAGACATTAACAATAGTACAAAATACAAATATTGATAAGATATCTATACTATTACAGAATAATATATAAAATACAGTACAGCACTCACTAACGATAGTGCTATCGGGTAGGTACCTGTAAGCATAGCATGCCTCAAGTGACCCCTATCAATAACTACTAATATTAAGACCTTTCGTCCCTCCTGTTACTACTCTCCTTGACACGGTTGGGGGGCTTCAGGGCCGGCGACTGTGGCTTGATGGGGAATGGTTGTGGTCATTTCCCTTCCTATCTCCCCTCGAGCTTTCGTCCTCAGCTTGACTAATTTTGAGTAGTTTTTCTTTCCTCATTCTATGTTTTTCCCCTTCTATTCTTATTCTGTCCCATCCGGCTGTCCTCGGGCAGCCTATATCTCATGTCTCCCTGGCCTGGCTAGGTGGTTGACTCCTGACCCGTTTGTCTCTTCGGCTGCTGATGTGGCCGAACTGACTTGATTCCCTTCGGTAATGCGTTTTTTGCTTCTCGATGTGATTTTTCTACCTTCGACCTGATCTTTCATTCTTCGCCCTGATCACTTCTTGGTTGGTGTTGTGGTGTAGCAGTTCTTGCCTCATCCTTCGGCCCTGCCCTATAAGAGCTCTGATGTGGAGCTCATGTGGTCCGGCTGAACTGATGAAATGGCGAGAAATGTCTGCGTGTCTTCACCTTCCTCGATTTGTTCCCCTACTGCCCTTCCCTATCTATCTTGACTCGTTTAGTTATATATCTTGATCGAATCCTTCGGGCCAGCCCTATGAGAGTTCTTTTATGGAGCTCAGTGGTCTGGTTAAACTAATATTTAATAAAAAAAAAAAAACAAAAAAATTGTGCTATTTAGCCTAGATGTCAATTTTTTTCCTGGTGAATGATAGTGAGCCTGAAATTTTGGAAGTACAGTCCCGGCTTTTTTCTACCGAAAACTGTACAAATTAATCTAGAAGGGGGATCTAATGGATGTTTTTTTTTTTAAGTTTGATGGAGGTCTAGGGAGGAAAATATAATAGAATAATAAATATATGACAAAATCAACCAAAAAGTGAACCATCCCCCTTAAAATTCCATACTATTTTAGTACATGTTGATTTAGGATGACATAATTGAGCAAATTATAATGTAAAACTTGCAAAATAAACAAACCAAAACTTATACGAACACAGTAAAAAATTTAGCTTTTGAATGAGGTCAACAAGTATTTCAAGCCACTTATCTATTCTATCTATCTATATGCTCAGGCCCAATCCCCACTTTTCCTATTTTTTTATTTTTATTTTCTATTTTATTCTATTTTATTATTTTTTTGTTTTAATTTTCTTGGGGGTGGCCGACTCAAGACAGCAAGAACAGGGAAAACACAAAACACAAGACAAACAATGAAAAAACACAGACAAAACACAAAATTCACACACATCTAGCCACTTATCACATGACTCCAACACAAGAGCCGCCTGCGTCACCTCACCTATTAGCTATAGTCTATTCGCTGTAAGTAGGCGAGAAATCATAACCTCTATCTTCTGTAACTCAAAAAAGGGTGTTACGACCGGGACTCGTATAAAACAAGGGCTCTTAATCATTGGACTAGAAAGGCACACAGCCACAACAGTAACACTAGATCCAACCCTCGAACTTATAATGCCGGCGCACAAAAACACCTATACCCTCCAGAGTTAAATCTTCGATAACGGGGTATCCTATAACTCGGTATAAATGCACTACTACTACAGGCTGATGATCTCTGATACAGCCTGATAAAATACAATTACGTTAATAATGTATACAAGGAAAAAGATAAAGAGCTTAATTAAATCACTGCAATGATTTAATGCAAACTAGAAGAAGGTATATTTAAAGTTACTCTAAACAATAATAAACTTTCACTCCTATATTAAAGAAAGTGAATGAAAGTCCTAAAGCATCGAACAGGAATCTTCTGAAGAAAGTCTGATGCTGCTTAAGATGATCGAATCGGATTTTGAACTGTTATATAAAGCAGGAACAAGATATGACAAGTGTATGGACATACAGTGTTAACTGGCACGGGAATAATAATAAATGCGCAATAGTATTAACTCCAACAACAAAAGAAGTCCTTCCTCAGACAACGCAAAAGCTTGCTCGGGTTGTGCAACTCAACAACAACCAAGGCTAACAAACAACGTGAATAAAAATGCTGCATACATAACATAAAGAGTTTATAATCCTAATCAGGTGTCTGCTAGGCGAATAAAGTCTAGCTGGGATGTCGTAGGCTAGGAAACAATGGCTAAGCAAGCGGCTCGTAGCCTAGCGAAGTCCTTAAGGCTGTGCGGCCAAATTACGTTAAATGACGGGGTGCTCTCTTGAGAGATCCAGATCGCTAGTGTCTGGTTCTCTCCTGGCGACCCTCTTAAAGTCAAAACAAAACGAGTTAGCAAAGTGTTGGGTGGCAGAGGCAAAAGCCCTCACTCGCAACACAAGGCTAAACTCACAAGGTACACAGTCAGAAAGACAACCTAGGCTTCCCACGTATCCGTTGCGATTGTACAGGTTCAACAAAACCTAGTACACATCGGAAATCACAATACCAGTAGCCTTACCCCAGTCTAACATTAAATAGCCCAGCAGACAACCAAGATACAGGTTGGGAGACACCGCGAGTGTGTCGAACCTCTACAGACAAAATAGTAACCCTTCCAAAATGCCTAACTAAACATGTAATATCTGAGAGCTTCAGCATATAATACGATGGCCGATATATGAAATCGTGCAGAACCAAAGGGGAGTTATGATGTTAAATAGATTGGAAGAATGAGAGGTAAGAAGTTGAGAGAGAGAGAAAGTGTTCTATAGGTAGAAGTCGGGGGACAGGTTGCAAGGGAGATGTTAAGGGTATGCTGGTCAGGCAAGCTCTGAAGAGAGTAGCTCCTCGGGACCCCCAGGAGCACACAAAGGTATGGTGGTCAGCCAATCACAGGCCGCTACGTCACCAGGCAGCAGGCCTCCAGAAGGCGCCAGGAACCACCAGCCAATCAAAACCGAGAGAAAGGCCACGCGGCGAGAAACTCCTCCAGGAGGGAGGAGGGAGGAGGGAAGCAACACTCACTACCCCCTCGCTGCCCGCTCGCTCTCTCTCTCTCCTTCACTACAATGCATCTTATGTTCAACTCATGATGTAAAATATAATGCATTGTCACAGGCGAAAATAAAGACCACTTCTATACTGCCTGTGACATGACGATTCACAAGAAAGAAAGTACAACATTGTAAATAGACTGTGGCCCATTTCACTGCCCTGGCGAGCGCTAGTGGCTACCGGGAGGCGATTCTGCCAACGCTGGCAGGCGTCACAAGGGCTTGAGCAAATTGGCTGTAAAATTCCACATCTATTCCTTGACTGTCTCTTCCCAAATGGTAGACATATTAGCTCGATTACTCTAGTCGTTTTGAGTTACAGAGGTTAAATGTTGTGATTTTTCGCCTACTTGCAGCAAGTAGACTATAACCCCCTGACTCCCAATGATCCTCCATAAACTGAATATAATGATCTATTGTTAGCCACATACTTCAACTGGTGCCATGTACTGAATAGGTTAGGGGTAATTAGTTAAAAGTATACAATGCCAATAATTTGGGACATGAAAAGGTCATTAACCCAGCAAACGCGTGCAGGGTGTAGTGAACACCACACTTCTGGGCGGCAATATTAAGTTCCATTCCTGCCTATAATCGTCATTTTACGATAAATATCGTTATTACTTATTCATATGCGCCTATTTTCCGTTTAATATGAAGATAGTAACCTGTAACAACAATAAAACAAGTGGGAATATCGTTTGGATGGTCAAAATCGCGATTTATTACCGAGCGGTTCATTCACCAATTGTGAGCCAGCCGGCCGTACACCCTCTTCTCTCGAGGGCTGAAGAAGTACTGAGCTACTCCCTCACACTCCCAGTCTCTACCTTACGTAACACACATGACCACACCATAGAACCGGCTTGGAGATGTTTACACAAAAATATACCAATGAATAATGGAATAACAGGGAAAATAGGTGATAATTGAAGGGGGGGGGTGAAGGAGGGGATTTTGACAGATGTGGAGTAGTGATAGGTATGGAGGGGAATTATCTCACTTAACCCGGCAAGCGCGATAGGCCTCACGGAAGGTTTCCTATAGGGAACGCGATAGGCCTCACGGAAGCAGGACCATAAAAAAAGCCTTCCATAAAAAAAAAGGGCCTATCAAAACAAAGGAATTTGTCTCTAGGTGAGATAATTCCCCTCCAGTACTCATCCATGTAAATCTCACCCACCCCCCTCCCCTCCTTCCCCACCTTATTCCCCCCTCCCTCCCCACCTCAATTATCACCTATTTTTCCTCTTATTATCATCATTTATCGGTTATTTTTCTCTCCCGCGATAATGTAGCACAAGTGGGTTGCATAAAAGATCGTTATGCAACACCCAGACACCGGCACACACCGCCGCGCTCTTCTCAGTTGACTCCCAGACAGCGAGAGGGGAGGGCTGCCTGTCTCTCTCTCTCGCCTGAGATTATGACCGGGTGGCCAATATCTTCGTTTTTCACCACCCAAATGCTTTTCCCACTTATTTTAGCACTCTTGAAGGTTCATATATACATCATATATGTAAAATAAAAGCATACCGAAAACAAATAATGGTTTATATTGTAAATATAACGAATTCTGTCAGAATCCAGGGCTAGAAATGCACAAATAACTACCCTAGCACCTACTGTCATATCGCGCTTGTCAGGTTAATAACCATTTCACTTGTTTTAAGTGCTACTGGGGCCTTTTAAAAGTTTTTTTTTAGGCCTTGCCTCTTAACCCTTCCCGCCCGGGCTCGCCTTCCTAATGACAGCATTGAGATCCGGGCGATCTGGCCGAAAAACGTCTTTAATAGGCTACCTGTATCTTTGTTATTTTAACTGCTAGAGAATTTCCACGCATCTCTAAATGTAGGTGAGTTTCATATCTGTAGACTGGCGTTGAGTAGAGCTCTCTAGGTCAACTGGTTTAGTTGTGATGACGATTTCCGTGGAGAGAGTTTCGATGTAATGTTAGCAATATCAGACACTTTCAACACTAAATCTGTTCTAGCAGATAACACAATAACAAACTCTGACTCTTCTTCTTGTTTTCGGAGGTGCGGTGACGCAAAGACAGGCTTTGTTTACATACGTCGGACGCACGGCTTTCAAAACACGCTTAATAGGCTTTCAAGCTTACGGATTTTAAAATGACACCCGGGTTCCTGCCCATCTGCCGCGGTGTAATTTTAACCCTCCAGCCCCGGCTATGTATTATACAGTATATATATTCCTCGAAACCCGGGTGTTTTGGCCGAAAAACGTCTAGGCTAGGCTACCGTATATTCGTTAATCAGACTGCTTCCCACATTCCCGCGCATCCCCAAGCGTAGCTGTGTTATTTACCTGTAGAATGGCATTAAGTAGAGCTCTCTAAGTCAACTGGTTGAGCTGTGATGATGATTTCATTGGAGATAACTTTATGGCCAAAACAGCCACTTTACACCACTTTTCGATACTTAACAACAACATACAGGCACACACGAACAAGCGACGCTCTCCTTCTTGTGGCCGGAGATGCGGGGCGACGGTCCAGCCGGCTGTTGTTTACATGCGTCGGACCGACGCCTCGCACACGAAGCTCACAGGCTTTCAACCACTGGGCGTTCAAGAGACCATCCGGGTACCTGTTATATGCTTTTTTATGGGCGTTCAAGAGCCCTTCCGTGGTGAGAGGGTTAAACTGCTGCCCGGGCGGGAAGGGTTAAGAGGGTCTTCGCCCTTGCCCACCAAAACCTCTTAAAAGTGTTCTCGCCGTTCCTGGGTTAATTTGTCCATAGTATTATACCTTTATGAAAGTATATTGATGGTAATATACCAATCTACCATAATATAGATAGGTTAAAGGAGGTCACCGGGTTTTCTTTTATCTTTCTCTCCTTTTCTCTCTTTCCCTGGCTTGTATCCATTCGGCCCCATTCAGCCAACTGTTTTAAGACGTTTATCCCCATCCAGGTGTCGATTTCTTCCTGGCGAGCGATAGCGAGCCAGCATTATACGGAGAAATCCGGCTTTGCCGGAGAAATGTTTTGTATCGAAAAATTTATAAATTTAGCTTGCAGTCAAAACAAAAATATATATACAGTATATGCTGGCACGCGGAAAATATTGACACCTGGATGGGGGTAAACGTCTTAAAACAGTAGGCTGAATGGGGCCGAATGGATACAAGCCAAAGAGAGAGGGAGAGAAAGAGAAAAAAGCGAGGTTACTATCCGTGTACCCAATGATGTTATATACTTTTTTTATACCCTACAATTTATTCTCACATTGTACGGTAGTCTTTATAGATTACTGATAAAGTTTACTGTACATATTTATATAAGTAGTCTAGTCACTAATGATATGCTTTGCTTCACAGGATTGTTTGTATGGACCTTATTAACAGAATATGTTTTATAAATTGTTTAACATGTATATTTTGTCTATCTATCTATCTATTTACTCAGGCCCAATCCCCACTTTTCCTATTTTTATATAATTTTATTTTATTTTTTTATTTTTTTTATTTTTATTTTTATTTTTATTTTTTATTTTTTTTTGGGGGGGGCCGACTCAAGACAGAGCAAGCAAGAATAGGGACAACACAAAACACAATAGAAAACAACGAACACACAAAAACAAAATACAAATTCACACACATCTAGGTCATCCAGGAGAAGACCGAGAGACCAGGGTCACCAAGGTCCCTCCAGCACTCCCCCGGCCCCCGACCACACGGAGAGGTTCCGATCTCGGCAGGCAGACATGCAGCGAAGCCCTATCACCACAAGCCCGCCCACCATAGTATATTGTATTGCAGTATTTAAAGTTAATATAACCCTCTAAGTTTTTGAGGGACACTGATCCAAAAAGATCAACCCTGCCCCAGATAGGGTTAAAGTGAGTATTATTAATCCTTTATTTATTAATAGTTGTCTAGATGCTGAAAGATTAAGGAAGTTGTTTAGCTTGGATACTGGTTTGTCATTTCTCACTACTTATCCCTTTCATTATATTTGAGGATACCTTTTCACTTTATTCTGGCTAACATTAGACAATTTAACTCTAGTATAGATAGCCTTTTGGAATCAAAGGGGTAAAGTCTATCTCAATTAACTCTCTAGCTTCCAAAAGTTTACGGGTTTGACAACCCAAAGAGAAGGAACGAAAACCATATATTTAGTAGTGGTTCCATAGTCAATGACATTGAGCCTTGGTCCGGGTCCCAGGGAGCCCGGTAAACGCTTAAATCGCGAGCCAAGAACAAAAAAATCATCCTAGGAGATACCCCTTAAATAGTTCCTTATAGTTGTGAGCCATAATAGGTAGACAACTATTGGTATCTTTAATCCTTTTTGGTAAATAGGGATGCTCATTATACACATTCTGTGGCCAATGTGTTGGTCAGTGAATACATATTTTCTGCAAAGTGTATTAGGTCATTGACCAGTTACACTTTCCATCATTACATCAAGGTGGTTGACAATATAGCCCAAGGTGCCAGTAAGGATATATGGCCATGTAGTTGGGAGCAGTGTACTGTTCTCTGCATTCTCATTTGGTTCCTGGAGGGGATGATGTGGTGCTCGAGCCAGGGACTCCTACATAACTATTGAGTTGTACAGTTATGCTCTAGAATATCTAGGGTAGGGTCCGGGGCTGTACTTGGTCCAAGGGTAGGTTTAGGTGCCAATATTAAGACCTTTCGTGCCATTTAGGTGTCAATTTTTTTTCTGGCGAGCGATAGCGAGCTTGTATTTTAAGAGGAATCAGCCTTTGGCCGGGACATTTTTCTACTGAAAAATTTACACATTTATATCAAAAGGGGGTCTTGTGGGTGTTATTTTAAGCTTGATAGAGGTTTAGAGAGCAAACTAAACCCGTTCCTTAACCCTCCAGCCCCGGCTATGTATTATATATATATTCCTCGAAACCCGGGTGTTTTGGCCGAAAAACGTCTAGGCTAGGCTACCGTATATTCGTTAATCAGACTGCTTCCCGCGCATCCCCAAGCGTAGCTGTGTTATTTACCTGTAGAATGGCATTAAGTAGAGCTCTCTAAGTCAACTGGTTGAGCTGTGATGATGATTTCATTGGAGATAACTTTATGGCCAAAACAGCCACTTTACACCACTTTTCGATACTTAACAACAACATACAGGCACACACGAACAAGCGACGCTCTCCTTCTTGTGGCCGGAGATGCGGGGCGTCGGTCCAGCCGGCTGTTGTTTACATGCGTCGGACCGACGCCTCGCACACGAAGCTCACAGGCTTTCAACCACTGGGCGTTCAAGAGGCCTTCCGGGAACCTGTTATATGCTTTTTTATGGGCGTTCAAGAGGCCTTCCGTGGTGAGAGGGTTAAAGGTGGGGGCTCATGGGTTGAGGTAAATATGGAAAAATAATCGCCAACCTGCATATAATTATCTTGTAAAATGCAATATTACTGAAATAATTATTAACAATGGTATAAAGGTGCGGATCGTCTATACCGGGCCTGTGATGTCATAGTGACGTCACACCAGTATCCTTAGCCTAGACTGGATGGTGGATTTACACTCTTGTGACGTCACAGGCCCGGTATAGACGATCCACAAAATCCTTTATACCATTGTTAATAATTATTTCAGTGCCATTGCATTTTGCAAGATAATTATGTACAGCTTGGCGATTATCATTCCATGTTTATCTCAACCCATGAGCCCCCCACCTTTAAACCATTGAGCCGAACCAGTAAATTATGCTGCACAATACCATCTGAGCTCCCTTAACCTTCTCAGTATACTAACACAGTATTTACTTTATCTCTCCTGTCATTAGACCATTTTATTCAGTTTAGATAGAAATTATAGAATGCAGAGGGTTACATCGAAGGGCGAAGCATTCATCGGGCCACTATTACCATGGCCAACCCTACAGTAGATTTTTTTTTTTTTTTTTTTTTTTATTACCGCTGTCCACACCCTTGATTGACAGGGCTAGGCCATGCCTTTGTTACAGGGACTTTACTGGACAGTTGCCTCGTATCGTGAGACCTGAGTGTCCAAACTTATAGATAGAATTGAGTGATTATTAACCACTTGCTAGTTTCAGGCTATAAGGAAGTTGGAGCCATAAATATCAAACTTAGCAGATATATAACTATAATGAGAGCTTATGACAGATACAAAGTTGGTTAAATTGGGTTTTATGTACCGGTATATGTATACAGTATATGCACTACAACCATATTTTGGCCAGTAATTTTGCTAAATTGTCTACAGCTCCAACTTCCTTATAGCCCGAAACTCGCTAGTGGTTAATTGAGATAGACTTAACCCATATGATTTATAGAGATCCTCCCTAAATTTAATAAACTTGTCTACTGATAACCAGATTAGAATGTGAAATAGTGTCCTAGATACTCAAGGGGTTAATAACACAGAAAGAATAATATTTCTGTATCAGAAATAGTATAGATTACCTTGTAATCTTTAAAAATATAGTGTAACTAATATCCAGTTGATGTATCTGGTCATTAATATATATCACTGTACAGTATTTGCTCACTTAAAGTTATAGATTTGTTCCTGAAAAATATGGCTTTAAATGACAAACTTTTAAGTAGAGGTTGGGGAAAGTTTAAAAAACTGCTGCCATTATTAACCATAAGGGAAGGGTGTACACTTCTTGTGTTAGAAGGGCAATGACATATGCTATAGAAACATGGCTTGTCAAAGTGGATTATATCAACATAATGGAACGTAACAAGATGAGAATGTTGAGACGGATGTGTGGGGCGTAACTGCAAGATAGAATATCTAGTGAAGAATTGAGGAGACAGTTAGGTATCAGTGATGAGATGCGTACTAGCAGCTTGAATGATTTGGGCATGTGGATAGGATGGGCTGGTCTATCAGAATGAGAGTTGAGCGTTGTCTGCCATACCCATAGCTTACTCTGACTGTTCCTTTTACTTATATATTTTCTAGATCTCAAGTGACGGCGTCTTTTCCGTGGATTGACCTCCCTACTGCCAACCTTGGCAGATTGGGAGCCAAAGCGTCACATTTTTCCTTTGCCCCTCAACTTTCCTTTTATAATTGCTGAGGGGCACAGGGCCTTGGGTGGGGCTTTTGTTTCCCGGGCGTTTCCGCGCCCTCCTCAGCTCCCCGCCTTTGAGTGGCTTCGGTCACCTGGGCATTATTAGTGGTAAGCTGGGAGGGTTCTGTGGGGGCGCTCGGTTATGGCCTTGGCCTTGCTCGGGACCTTGGGGCTGCTCGGCCAGACAGCCTGAGGAACAGCAACAACAACAACAACTAATTTGGGTGAAAAGATCCAAGTCCATGAACGTGAAGGGAGTTGCACCAAGGGACAGATCAAGAAAGATGTGGGATCAGACCTTACAGTCTGAGCTTCAATTAAAACCTGATATGTGAGGCAGCTCTGAACAGGGCTGCCTAGAGCGGCGCCATTAGGACATGAGACTGGAACTGCACTTTGTGTGGAGCATTCTGCCTTTAATTTTATGTACAGTGCTCCCCCACTAAATGCGCCTTCAGTAAATGCGGATTCCCTATATGTGGTGGCTAATCAGAAATAATATATTTTAAGGACTCTGTAAATGCGGCTCGAAATTCTGTATATGCGGTTTGGCTGTTTTGATTCAAGGGGAAATACGTACTTTCCGCCATATTACCGAGTGTCGCCTACCGAAAATGCGGCCGATAGATGGCGGGTTGGGAGCGGTAACGCATTCATCCCAATGTTAAGGTCATGTTTTTGCCCTCAAACACTACATCTTTGGTACAGCCACTTGATCAGCAGTCCTCTATCTAAGGTAAATGGTGTTATATTTGTTGGTTTATTTGATAGGCTACTGTATTTCTAATGTAAAGTGTATCTTTCTTTCAGAAATGGTTATCGGGTGTATGGTAGGCTAAAAAGGGGTTAGTTCGGACGGGCTGTCTGACCATAAGCATTTATTCCCATTGATTATTAACTCCACAATATGCGGATTCCGTAAATGCGGGGCATTTTGCAGCCCATATAGGCGCATTTACTAGGGTTGCACTGTATTTGCCTAGTTGTAGTATACAGGATTTGAGCTAAGCTCATATTGTCCTGTCACCATGACTACTTTTATCCAATCTAGTTTTAAACACTTGAATGTTCCTTGTATATATGTATAAGTGTAGACATTATTTTTTGTCATTTTGATTGCATTTTTATAACTATATTTGTCTGATTTACAACTTAATAAAGAATCATAACTTTAATTTAATTGTGTTCCCTAATTAGGCTACTGAATAGTGTAATAATGAAACCATTTAAAATAAGGTGACTTTCATGTGAGGAGTGCCTGTAGTTGTATATGATTATAGGTACAGTTGGCCACAGGAATATACTGTATACTAACTGATAGTTTATGTATGGAAGGAAAACTATAGTCCATTCATTATTAGTAGGCCAAAAATTGTGACACCTAACCTCTCTAACTCATAATGGGCTGTAAATTTCCACACCTATTTCCTGGCTGAATTTTCACAAAAGGTATAAATATTAGCTTGATTACACTAGTCTTTTATGAGTTGTTGTTGTTGTTGTTGTTCCCTAAGCTGCCTGGCCGAACAGCCCCGAGTCCCTGAGGAAGGCCATGGCCACGATCGGGCTTTCCCACAAAGCTCTCATTGAGTGTAGATTGTGTTGTTGGCGTAAGTGGTTGTGTGAAATGCAGTCTTCTATGATGTGTTTAATGGTATGGGGTGCTGTGTTACATCCCGGGCAGGCGTCGACAACGGAGTCATCCAGTCTCTTCTGATAGCTCAGGAGAGCTGGATGGTGTCCGCATCTCAGCCTGGCCAGGTGGACTCTGTCCTCGCGAGGAAGGGAGGATTCGGAAGGGAGGATTTCGGGAGGTCGTGCATGCAGCTGTGTGTTGTCTGTGAGTGAGTGGATGGATCGGCGAGAGATATGAGTATGGATGTGCTTCTGGAAGTTGGTTCGGGGTGGGCAGGGAGGGAGAGAGGACAATAATTGTGTATGATACCGTGTGCTGGGTGTTGTTTTGATATTTCTTGGTGTCTGTGTTGCCATGTAGTTTAGTGGGTGGTCTTGGTTCGTGGAGGCTGCTGCCAGGAATTGAGTGCCTCTCATGTCCAGATGGTCTTTGACTTTGAGGATTTTGGTTTCTTGATGTAGGTGATCTGTGGGTGCAGTAGCTGTGCAGCCTGTAATGATCTTCAGGGCTTTGTTTTGAATAGTCTGTAAGGTCTTATGATGTGTTTCAGCTAGGTTAGAAGCCCAGGCTGGGCTTGCGTATTCCATCACTGATCTTATGTATTGTTTATATACTGTGGTGGTAGTTTCTTTGTTGTGTCCAAATTTTGTGTGAGCAAGTGACCTGAGGGTGTTAAGTCTGGGTGTCAGTTTCTTTTTAATGTTTGTGGTGTGCTGTTTGAATGTCATATGAGTATCATATGTTACTCCTAGGATTTTGGGTGTATATGTATGTGTTAGGGGTGTGTTGTTTATGGTGAGTTGAGGGATGTATTCGTGTTCTGTCCAGCTTGTGAGCAGGGTTGCGGTGGATTTGGCTGGGGCTAGATTAAGTCTGTTTGTAGTGCACCAGCCATGTAGTGTGTTGAGATATGGTTGAAGGAGATCTGTTGCTCTTTTTGGGTCATGGTGTGTGCATGTGAGTGTTATGTCGTATTGGGTGTAGTTATATCGTGCATGTACAGATTGAAGAGTGCGGGCGATAGGACGGATCCTTGTGGGACTCCGTTTGGAAAGTTTCTGATTTTAGATGACTGACCGGCAAAAGATACGTGTGCACATCTGCCTGCTAGGAAGTTGGCCAGCCACCTTTTTGTGTTGTTGTGCATGTTTGTGTTGTAGACTTTGTTTGTTAGGTTGTGGCGGGGGATGGCATCGAAGGCTTTACTAATGTCGAGTGTGGCTAATAGTGATCTGTGTGGTGGTCTAGCTGAGTTGATGCCGTCAAAAGCTCTTTGTGTGAGGTCTGTGAGAAGAGTGTTTGTGGAGTGCAGTGGCCTAAAGCCATGTTGTGTTGGAGCTAGGGGTAGGTCAGGTATAATTAGTTGTAATACTAGGCATTCCATGACTGGAGGGGGAGCAAAGGAGTGTGATGGGGCGGTGCGAGGAGGGTAGCGAGGGGTCTTTGTTGGGTTTGGGGAATGTGATGATGATACCATGCTTCCAAATGTCTGGTATTGTGTTGTGTGAATAGCTGTAGTTTGATATGTTAGTGAGTGCTTGTATGCCTTGTGGTCCCAGGTGTCTGAGGTGTATGTTGCTTATGTTGTCTAGGCCACAGGCGGGTGAGTGCTTGAGATTGTTGATGATATGCTTTGTCTGGTGATTGGTGAAGGGTGTATAGTCAGGGTCTGTGGGGAATTGTCTCTTACGTCGGATGACACGTCGGTCGTCTTTGTGAGGTTTTAGGTGGCTGACATGTGAGAAGTGATTGATGAGAGTGTTTGCTTGTTGTTTACATGAAGGAGTAGAGTCTGTTGTTGTGATTGCAGCATGTGATTGTGTTGTGTTGCTGTTGGAAAGTGTGATGCTGTTTAGTGTTTTGTAGAGTTTTTTGGGGTTTGTTTTGTGATCAAGTGTTTGTAGGAAGTTATTCCAATTTAGTTTTTGTTGTTCTTGTATTTTGTTGTTAGTTTGGGTGTTGAGTGCTTGAATTTGTTGTGTGATGTCTTGTGTGTGGGGTGCTGGGGTGTGTTTCAGTATGTCGCGTTGTCTGATGAGGTTTTGAATTTCTGGTGTGAAGTTGGGGTTGTGTCTTTTTCTGTTACCTCTTGGAATGTGTTTCTTGTCAGCGTTTTGGATAGTTTTATTGAGTATGTCTACAGCATTGTTGATGTTAGTGATGGGTGTACTGTTTAGAGTTGTGAAGTGTTGTTCTGTCTCATTTGTGAATGCTTCCCAGTTAGCTCTTTTATAATTGGTGTATGTGTGTTTGTGGCTAGCTGGGGTGAGTCTGGTTTTGGTGGTGATAATGATCAGAAGGTGGTCAGAGCCTAAGGTTCTGACCACCCTCCAGGATGTTGTGGGGGCGAGTTCTGGGGGATGTCTGGAGATGATGGGTTATAGAGGGCTTGGTGAGGAATATGGGTATGTTGATGGATGTCGTTAAGGATGATGAGGTTATCAGTTTGGTTTTGTAGTACCAGCCCTCTGTCTGTGTCGGGGTTGTCGACAAACCAGGCCGACGTCTTGGCATTGAAGTCACCACCCAGGATGATGTGTGGGGTGTTTGTGATGTGTTGTAAGTGTGGTCTGTATTCATTTGGTACTGTAGGGGATGTTTGGGGAGGGATGTATGTGTTTATGATGGTTATGTTGGAGTTGTTGCCAGTGCGTATTTTAAATGATTGTATTTCTGTTGTGTTATCATTTGGGGGGAGGAGTGATTTGGTTTGTACACTGGTTACTATGTATGATATTTCTTTGTGTACCAGGGTGATGAGTCCACCGCCCCCGCCGACAGCCCGGTCTTGTCTGATGGTAGTGAAATTATGAAATGTGGGTGTTTTTTGTGTTGTGCGGAGTTTTGTTTCTTGTAAGATGGCAATGTGTATGTTTTGTTGTTTGATGAAGTGTGGGAGTTCGTGTTTCTTTGTGTTGATGCCATCTATGTTCAATTGAAGAATGTTAATGTTATGTGCACGATGTATGTTGGGTGCTGCTGCACGAGGATGGGGGGGGGGGGGATGGGTGAGGTGGGGGGGGGATTGGGGAGCAGGAGATGGGGGTTGGAATTGATTAGGATTGGGTGTGGTGTGTTGAGTTGAGGATGTGGATGGTATGGGAAGGTTAGGTGGGTTAGGGAGGAGAGGTGGATGATATGGGAAGGCTAGGTGGGTTGGGGAGGAGAGGTGGACGGGTTTTAGGCAAGGGATTTGACTGGGAGAGGGAGGGGCATGAGGAATAGGTCCAGGTGTTTGTGTAGTGTTTCTTGGAGGCAAGTGTTGTACAGGTGAAGTGGGTCCAGTTTCTGCATGAATTGCAGAGAACTGAACCCTTAGTGTGGCGACTCGAAGTGATGGGTTTTGAGCAAGTTGGACATATGTATGTGTATGTGGGTCCTGGGTTGCTCTCAATGTCTCCGGCTAGAAGAAGTCTTCGAGAAATGACAGCCGGAGAGTCATTTCTCGGTGTAGGAAAAACTGTGTGATGTGTGTGTGTGGTGTGAGAGGTGTGGAAATTCCCGGCGCGACCGAAGCCGCTCCAAGGACCCGTGCCCCCAGGGAGGGGGCAGGGGGTGGTTGTGACGGCTCCCGAAACTGCTCCCCGCGGCCGGCATCCGGTTGTCCTCCACTGGTCGTTGATCTTGTCTCCGACCGTGGAGGGTCGGCAGCCATCCGCGGTTAGCAGCTCCGGGAGGTGGTCCTACGGCGTAGACGCCGCCACATCAGGACTTCTTTTATGAGTTATAAAAGTTAATGGTCAAGAATTTTGGCCTGATTATAATTAATAGACTACAGTATAGTACGGTTGAAGTTGTAGTAGTTTGTTATACAGTAGTTCAATGCTATGATGAATTAACATTTTTTTTTAGCAAATTATTTTTATGAATTAATCACTATGTTTACTTCCACACATAAATCACCCAGTGGATACAAATGTTTGACCTCTTGATGTGATTGGCAAGCGTTTTGGAACATGGGGGAAGGGATGCACAGTTAATCTTCTTTATCCTGGCCAATGGTTCTGTCTGCTTAATAATAATAATAATAATAATATTAATAATATTTATTCAGTTAGCAATTTACAGAGTTGGTACCACATAGTATGTTACAAATATGACATGTACCAGCCTTGCATAATTCCAACTAAGGATAGCCCAATAATGCCGTTAGGCGTATTTCCATTGGGGTCCTTGTGGGATTAGGTTAGCTGGGGAAAATGGGGAGGATAAAGAAATAGATACTTTAGAGAAAGTATTTCTAGGGGGTTATTTTAAGATACTGTACCTTACATCCTATAGGGGTGCAATGCCTGGTGAGTTATCTGCTCAACAGGTGGCGTTGTGTGTGTGTAAGTGTGAGAGTCCGAGTGTAAGGGGTGAGACAGTGAAGCACGGGAACGAGGTGGCTTCAGAGATGGGGTCGCTTCGGACCATGAGTGAGCACCGTGTCTCATGTGAAGGCAAGATGGCAGGTGCTCGTTGTACTCTACGTGCTTCACATGTCTCACTCCCTAGACTGGAACAAGACCTCACAGGCTTCACTGTTCATTGTAAAGCGGTGAATGTTAAGGCTCTCAGCCTATGCCCGAGAGGAAGTAAGTTGGAATATAGGAAAAAAAATATATATATAAATATCAGTAATCCGTAATCAGTAATCATTTCAGTTTGGTTTGTCTATCTCTTATGTCGCATTTAGTAGTAGACATAAGCTTGGTGCTCCCTTCTCGCAGCTGTCCAGTTCAGGTGTTCCTTCAGGCTACGTCTGAAGGAATACAGTGTTCTCTTTTCACGGACTGACTGGGGTAGGTCGTTCCAGTCTTTGATGGCGGTGAAGAAGAATGTTTGCTTACCCTGTCCTTGGATTCTCGGGACCTTAAAATTAAACATCCTGTTTCTTGTATTATGTCCACTCCTCTCATTTGCTTTAACAAAATCATTCTTTAGATACTCTGGAGCTCTGTCATAGAAAATTTTGAAGGCATTAGTGAGCCTGATTTGTTTGGCCCTGTCAGAGACATTGAGCATACCTAGTGACTGAAGTTGTTCCTGGCCAACATGTGATCTGGGTCCTAGGTTCAGCATGAACCTAACCATTTTATTTTGAGTGACCTGAAGTTTGTGCTGTGGTGATTTAGATGATGCAGAGTACCAGGATGACACAGAATAGTCAAAATGACATTGAACAAGCGCTTGGCAGAGGGTCTTTTTGGTCGCCGCGGGCAAGCATCCCACCTGTCTATACAGGTATTTTATACGTGCTCTACACTTACTCAGGATAGATTCCAAAATTGTTTCACCTGACAAACTCGCGTCCAGTTTTAGTCCGAGATATTTACTTGTGACACTGTTGTTATAGGAATATCATTACAGTTGACCGAGAAGCCCACAATGTCTTTCAGTTTGCGTTTTGTTCCACATAAGATGGCTTCTGTCTTGCCCAGGTGAAGAGATAGTCTATTGTCCACTAGCCATTCACTACATGATTCTAGTTCTTTGGAAAGTGAAGCGGCAATACTTATTGGGTCTTTTCCTGAAACCAGAAGCACGCTGTCGTCTGCATACAGTAATAATTTACATGAGACGCTCAGTTCCATGTCATTCACATAACAGAGAAAGAGTAAGGGACCAAGGATGCTTCCCTGCAGGACCCCACAGTTAATTGGCATAAGATCAGATATATTATCATCAATTTTGACTCTTTGGGTTCTAACACTAAGATAAGATTTAAACCAGTTCACAGACCCTATGCCCATTGCTTGTAGTTTATTACATAGGATATCATGGTCTACTGTGTCAAACGCTTTTTGTAGATCAAGAAGAACCATACCGGTGTAGTTACCTTTAGACATTTCTTTACGAATGTGATCCGTTAAGTGGATGAGACGAGTCTGTCGAGTACATGCATCTGAAACCTGATTGAAACTTATAGAATAGATCATTTTGTTTGAGGTAGTGTTCAATTTGGGTGTATACCGCTCTTTCAAGGATTTTAGATACAATAAATAATATGCTAACTGGTCTGTAGTTACCAACTTCTAGTTTATTTCCTTTCTTGAATAGAGGGGTTACAATAGCTTCCTTCAGTTCAGCAGGTACAGTGTTGGTGTTAATTGACAAGTTGATGATGTGGGTTAGGGGGCCTGCTATACCAATGGCTCCATCTCGTAGAAATTTGGCAGGAATTTTGTCTGGTCCTGTGCTTTTATGTACATTTAGGTTAGACAGCTCGTCAAAAGTGTATTTTGGTGTAACATTTTGCAATCCAAATGTGTTCGGGTGTATGTCTTTATCTCTGTAGAAATTTCGAAAGGTGGCCGTTGTTGTCGTGTATTTATTGAGAGGTTGAGGTAGGTTCTGTGCAAGTGTGTTTGCTATGGAGGTGAAGAAGGAGTTGAAGTAGGTTGAAATTTGTCGTTTATCGTGGCAAACCTGATCATTAATGGTGAGAGCAATATTAGTGTTAGACGAATCCCTTGTCTTGTTGCTGTAGCCTGTTGTTTTTAGGTGCCTCCATAGTTTCTTTGGGTTATTCTGATATTCCTCTGCCTTATTGTGAAAATAATTAGTTTTCGCTGATTTTATTTTCCTACTTAGTTTATTCCTGGCCCTGTTGAACTCATGTCTCAGACCTTGATCCTGTCTATGTTTCGCTAGCCTTTTTAACAGATTGTCTCTGTGTTCCAGATGGTGTAGTATGTCATTGTAGATCCATGGGTCTGACCTTGCTTTAATTCGTATGTCTTTCAGAGGAGCTATTTCGTCTAGAATGTTTGTGATGATGGTTCTGAAGCCAACCCATGCGTCATTAACGTTTGTACTTCCAAACACTGGAGACCAGTCTGTATTCCATAAAATGTCCAGAAATGTTTCTTTATTGTAGTTTCTGAGTGACCTTGTTTTGATAACCTTGTGATTCTCTAGGGTAATTTTTGTGTTTTTTCGTGTGCAATATGTGACGAAGTGATCACTTATCCCAGTCTGTATAACCCCTGATTGGGATATTTTGTCCTCTCTGTTACAGTTTATGTGGTCTATTATTGTGGCAGTGTTCTCAGAGATACGTGTGGGGGTTGTGATAGTTGTTTGTGATTGTGCATTGTCAGTATATGCCTATATTCTCGTACAAGCCTATCATTTCGTTGTTTGTAACACAGGTTAAAATCCCCTAGTATAATGGATTCATTCCGAGGGTCTAGCGATGACAAAGTTCGTTCAAATTTGGTCAAGAATTGTGTGTCGTTTGGTGGCCTATACCACTTATGTGCAGGAATGCCTTGTACCTGGCTTCATTGATGTCTGTAGTATTAAACCCATACAGAACACACGCATAGGAAGTCACAGCAGTCACATCTACTTCTGATGTCAGGGAGTGCATACCTCTTACATGCATTTCTGCAGTATTTGATTCCAATTGCTGAAAGGGCTTTACCTTGCCCATTCTGTTGAAAGATGGTGTGAAATCACATCCTGTAAGGGTATGCAATCATATGAGAGCATCAGTCAGGCCAGACTGTTTCTCTTCAAGCCGACCAGCAATAAGTGAAACATTGATGTAACAGCGATGGTTTCCTGAACCATACTCCATTATCAATGACATGCCATCAGATCGACCAAAGAGACCAATAAGGATGATCAGGACATCGGTGTTGGTGGACCTTACCAAAATGGTCCCCCTTTGAATTTTCCCAGCATGGAAAGCTATGAGGGTATCAGCTTCTTCATGCTGAGCCTGTAGGTGAGTTGGTTCATCAACTTGAATCTGGCTACTACCCTCTGTCTCTGTGTTCATGAACCTTAAACACTTGCCACCGTGCGATACATATAGAATTTTCCTCCCGAAAATTGGTCCATATTGTGGGTTCTTCCATTCCTGCATAATAAAGTGGGCAAACTCTTCTTTGAATGCACCATTCTTCAGGAGATCTGTTCCACTGTGTCGCTGTGGTTGATTTGGTCCACTGATGACGAATGTAGGATGATTTGCTGCACCCCGAAGCTTCCGCTCGGGATCTTTAATCGAAGGGAACACATACTTATCAAGCACGAGGTGAATTTCTTCACCTCGCATGGAACATACTTTGACAAACAGATCCCTGGCCATAGTTCCATAGGTTGACTTGCTGTGGCGAAGTAGAGTTTCATGTAGGATGTACCCACCATCAACCACGCTAGCGCTGACTGGAGGCAGAGTGACGTCGGTCAGAACTATGTCCTGTCTTCCTTCAAGCTTCCAGTTTCGAAACTGGGTATTAGTGTATGCGGTTATGTAGCAATTTGTTAATTGGCCAATTTTTCATATAGAATCTGGACACTTGTGTTTTTTCACTTCCTTAGATCACATAGGACTGAAAATAAGCTGTTTCCAATTTGTCCAAGCTCTGCTAATATAAAAAATCCAAGATGGCCGCCAGCGGGTGACGAAACTTGAATAACCGTCATATCTTTGGTCATAATTAACATACACACAAGCACAATATATTGTTTTGTATGTATTAAGGTACAATAAATCCATATAAATAATATTTGTTCTGATCAAGTGAAAAGAAAAACATTTAACAATCATATCGTATGAAATATGGCGTCAATATGATAATTTTACCAGTATTTATCATTCTTTTCTCAAATAAAGTTAAAAACAACATTGATTACAAATTTTGTTTCATATTTCCAGATGCAGTGCATCCAGTAGAAGATATTATAAAAGAGAAATGCCTCATACCCACATCGATATGACTGGTTTCTTCACCTGAACCTGTATATACAGTATGTAGACAATATATACGGGTAGTATCTTTTACACGAAAGTTATCAATTATAAAAATGTTTTTCTTCTCTACTTGCAGTTAAGTCATGGCACAGAGAGATGAACCACAGGAGAAGAGGGCTCGCACAGATTTAAACTATAAACTATGCATAAAGTGTCAGAGCTCCAAAAAGGAGCAATTGAAAGAGCCACCACAGTCTGAGGAACATTCAACGTATGACAAATTCTTGACAGCAGTTCGTTTGAGAGCGACTTTTGGGAACAGCGAGTTCGTTACACTCAGCGAAAAATCGGGAACTTGACAGCAGGTGATCTAAGTGACAAGCACGTTGTATGGCACAGAACATGCTAGGCGGCAAGCACCAATAAAGAACATATACAACGTGATGAAAAGCGGTATAACCGAGCCTGTGCAACATCCGATGTAAGTCTACTTCACCGAAATGTAGGGAGACCAACTACCTCATCGCACCATGGAGAACCTGAAGAACTGTCAGAAGCAGGAAAGTACACCCGATCGAAATCCACAAACTATGACAAAACTATTTTTTTTTTTGCCAAGGCAAAGTTCAAGGAGCTTTGCACGAATGCCAGTCAGGAAATATTGGAAATCAGATACTTGACATAGTTCAAAACTCCAACAACCCAGAGTGGAAAGTGAACTATGCCAACATCATATCTGACAATGATGCACTCTCACAGGACATTGTGTATCACAATCAGTGTATAACTGAACAGTGGCAACTTCTGAAGCGTGCACGTGCAAAGACCCCTACTGGTGGCAACACAGATGATAATGAAACAAATTTTCACAAAATAGCAGCCGAAATCGAGTTTTTCGCCGATATACAGGAGCGTATAGAACAAGGCGAAATCATACCCATCGATGAAGCAGAAGGGAACTATGTATCAAAGTTGAAACAACACCATAATGAATATTGCTCACCATATTCAAATGCCCAAACAGCTCAGAAATGGTTCCGACAGAAAATCGAAAAGAACGTCAAACTCGTCCAGTTCACACTATTGCCTAATAAGCCTACACTGATACATTCCAAAGCCAGCAGTAGGAGAAGCAGCACACAAACCTGACCCACATGATGACATGACGAAGATCTTCGAAGCTTCCATGGTGCTACGTAAATCAATTGAGCAGGCAAAAAAAGACCCATGGATTTTCAACGGAACGTTGGAGAACTCTGCAGATGTAGTTCCACATGAACTTCACAGCATGATTCTATGGATCTTGAAAGGCGCATACACAGTAAGCCAAATTAAAACCTGTAAAGATCTGCTGGACTGCTTTGTACGAAGTGTTGACAGTAAATCGGCTGGTTACGTGGTTACGTGGACACATACCTAGTATTTGACAACTACTGCATCAAGAATTCGCTGAAGGACAGAACCAGACAGCTTCGTACAGCAGGAAGAACACAGGACAAGGGTATAAAGTAGAAGATACCACACGCATCAAAGACTTCAAGTCATTTCTGAGCACTAAGGAAACCAAAGCCAATCTTGTGTTGTATATTGCACAACATGCTGTTCGATTGTGCAAAGTGCCCATCACCACACACACCCAAAAAGGCGTCCTTGCTTCCAAGCCAAACTTGGTGAACATTCCGAGTACACAAGAGGAAGCTGACACACTGTTGATCTTGTATGCTGTGGCAGTGAGTCATCTGGGCAATAATGTGCACATATATTCTTGTGATACCGATGTGCTAGTACTTGCTCTGCGAAGAGTACCTGATCTGAAGCCAGACAGTGTTATCATCATGGGCACTGGAGATCGAAGACGGAAAATCAAACTCAAGCCCATCTATATTGCCCTAGGTGCAGAAAGAGCAGCGGCATTGCCAGGATTGCATGCACTCACAGGAAGCGACACGACTGGTCACATCCAAGGAAAGGGGAAGTCATCATGTTTCAAAGTCTTCATGAAAGCCGGCGAAGATGTGATCTGTGCTCTTGCTGGCCTTGGTATTGGAGTGTACCCATCCCCAGGGGTGTTTTCTGGATGTGAGAAGTTTTTGTGTCAGCTGTTCAACTCTGGGTTTGCATCGGCCAAGGCACTTAGGTGGCACATGTTCAAGCAGCTGAAGGGTAACCAAGGTGTGGAGAAGCTACTGCCAACTCAAGGATGTATCACTGAACATATACTACATGCACATCTACAAGCCAACATATGGTTGCAGGACGTAGTAGCGGTACTGATCCTACTGGATCCACTTACTCTGGGATGGCGACAACTGGAGGATGGCCGCTATGTCCCAGTAGTCTCAAAAGTACCAGCAGCACCGGAGGCTGTGGTGGAACTTGTGAAGTGTGCCTGTGTCGCCAGTAAGTGCAGTGGACGGTGCTCTTGTAAGGCACATAATCTAGCCTGTACAGAGCTCTGCAAGTGCGAAGGAGCCGAGGACACATGCAAAAATGTCGCACTTATGAGAATTCAAGCGATGACGAGGAAAATGATGCCCTGGAAGACTAATCATACAAAAGTGTATCTGCTTCAGTCTGTTTGTTACAAGAAATTGTTGTGTCGGTCTTTATTTGTCAAACATGGAAAATGACGATCTTGTATGTCTGTAATCCAAACTTATTTGAAGAACTTTTGGCAAATCACAATAATATGATAAATGCTTATCCAATTAGTGTATAACGGCCTATACTCACCTGCGGCGGCAGTGGTGGTCGCAGCAATTAATAAATTAAAAGTTACATGGTATTTTCAAAAGAGCATACACACCTGTGGCAGAGGCAGCGGCTGTGTTTTAATTAATGCCCAACTAGTTTGTAAAAAAAATTCCAAGAAAATGCTGCCGCTGTCGCCACCGCTACAACTGCGAATAGGCATTTATGTAAAGTTCATTTTGTCATTAATTAGGGCTATATTTGGTGGCCATCTTGTTTTTTGTTCATAAAGGCCTATAATGCTGAATTGGGTTAACTATAGATGCAATTCTCCCTACCAACAATTCCTTGAGACCTCTGGTGGACGATTCTGAACTAACGCCAGAGCTACGACTGTAGACATCACTATACCAAACACCTAGGATATGTACAGTTTATCTCAATGTTTGTGTGATTCTACACGTTTTTATTATACAGTATACGACTACATTAAGTTCTTATATAGTATAGTAATAAAGGGAAAGTCCATATGCAGCTGATAATGACTACAAATATAATTATAAGCTGATTAATTATCATAACAAAATTGGCGGGAAAATACCTGCTGACTTTGTATTGTAAATATACGTTATTTATGAATATGGGTGATTTTAAAATAAATAAAACAAAAGTATGCATAGACCAAAGTATGTGTCAGTTACAGAAATTTCGACTAACTGCATATATTATAGAACTGTTGAAGGAATGGGAGGGTGGATAGCTCCGCGATGTCGCCCATTTCCCACAATGCACCGCGGTAAACCTAGCGTTCAGCGCCTCTATCGGCCACTTTAGGCATTTATTGGTAGGGAGAATTGTCTAAGCAGACATTTTTTATCTCTGAATGTGCTATAATGGGTGAAATATAGTAATTTCTTGATTTTTACACATTTATGGCGGCCATCTTGGATTTTGGTGACTACCAATAACATTTTGACAGAGCGGGTTTGACCTCCCGACCCTTTCATTAGCAGCTGACGCTTTACTGACTATGTCACGGCTCGACTGAGGTGACTGAAAAAATCCACGTGGTTGATTCTTAGGTTGCGCTGTTTTATGTGCTGAATCACTCTTCGGTCGAGAAGCAGTGACGCGGTTAGAGTCTAATAAACAATTTACTGTGCGCCAATCATTTGGGGAGGCAAGAGTAGGAGTTAGCACATTAGATAAAAATTAACCTACCGATCTCTTCTGGAAGTTTCTTAACCAGATAAACTCTCGGGTCCTGGTGCACTCGTGCAGCCTCAAAGAGAGCCATACGAACGTCCCCAAGAGACTGATCAGAATTCTGTAGTAAGACCCGCCGGGTAAGAGATAATGCCTTGTTGGTGTTACTCTCCGGTACTGCTTCAGTCGAATGTGCAAGCGATTCTGCTAGCTGCCGACTGATCAGAAACTGTGACAGTAACCTCCAGGCACGTTGTCTCATTTTTAAATCTTTGTCTACCTGTAGTGGAGTGTGTGCGGCTCCGTTAACCCCTTCTGTACCGACGACATCCTTTTTAGTTAATTTTGGCTACTACTAATCAATATTTTTCAGTTTTGGAAGGATCTCTAGTAATAATTAGGCTTCGAACTACCTCAATCAACCCTTTTAACTACCACAGATCCTTCCTAAACTTCACAAAATTGTCTAAATATAGCTAGAATGAAATTGAAAAAACATCGTCGGTACAGAAGGGGTAAACTGACACAAAGATAATTTTGGACCACACAAGAAATCTAAAATACACTGTGGGACTCCATCCGCCTGCACTACTGTGTAAAGTCAGTAAAAATAGGTTAGCCTAAGCTGAACAAGATGCGGAAATAACTTGAGCCGACCAGGCCAAGTGAGATATTTCTATTGGTCTAACTGGTAAAGTGCCTTCCTCATACCCAAGTTCAATTCCCGGCCAGGGAGTATATTTTTGGGAGGCTATTTCAGCATCTAACGAAGTTTAGGTGTGTTGGTAAAATTGTTAAGATATTTGAGAGTAAGATCGGAGCTCCATAAATCCTCTTTCGGGTATGGTGTAAAAACCTATTCCTGCAGGGCAAGGAAGGGGATAGGAGAGAACAGGGAGTGTTGTGAGACTCGCAAACAAGGCTGTGGTTGTGTGGAATGGAGTTGCCAAGCTCTCCCGCGAGTTGCCAACTGGGCCGTTAGTGTGTCTGTGTAGCATGAGGTGCCTGTGTGCGCCGCCCAGAGGGTTGACTCACCACTCCCGATCGTCTCTCTGACGGACTCACGGTCGTTTCGGCTCAGGCTTGTTCCTCTCTGTTCATTCGGAGCCTTTGCTACGCGGACGGTGAAGTAGTGTAAAGTCAGTAAAAATAGGTTAGCCTAAACTGAACAAGATGCAGAAATAACTTGAGCCGACCAGGTCAAGTGAGATATCTATATTGGTCTAACTGGTAAAGTGCCTGCCAAGGTCCCGAGTTCAATTCCCGGCCAGGGATTATATTTTCGGGAGGCTATTTCAGCATCTAACGAAGTTTAGGTGTGTTGGTAAAATTGTTAAGAAGGTTGAGAGTAAGATCGGAGCTCCATAAATCCTCTTTCGGGTATGGTGTAAAAACCTATTCCTACAACTGGCATGGAAAACCAATGATGACCCTCCGGTGGGAGTTGATGGCTACTCTTATTATTAATAGTGCTGGCAAACAGCCGGGCCTCCTGTTCCCACCCAGTCCATGGTCCTGCACCTACGCCCTCGATATGCTATACCGGCAATCCAGAATTGTCCCGGTGTTGATGTGATTTTAACTGAGGGGTAAGCCCTTGCAATGACATGATATCATTTAGACCATCCGACTTTGACCAATCTGAATATAATTTAACAGAAGAGGCGGGTGGTACGGCCGGGGACTGGGAGTAAACAAAATACTCAGGATTATAAATTAAAATGTAAAACTTGCAAACTAAACAAACCAAAATTGGGACAAGGACAATATAAAGTCAAATTAAATCATCAAAATCGCTATGTGGAAACAACGCTTACTAAAATGAAAATTATTAAATAAAAGAACACAATCCACCACATAGGGTGTACATTACTACATGAGCAAGTTAATCTGTTTCCCAAGCAAACTAATCGCACATATAACAACGCACTATCGTCACGTTAAAGGAAGTAGTCAAGTTTGGGAAGTCCGGGACGTTCTGGCAAATTTTACTAAACTCTGCATGAATAAAGAAACTACATGTTAAATGTCAAAATATTATTTAAAATCAAATTTGCAACATGACAAGACATTAACAATAGTACAAAATACAAATATTGATTAGGAATCACTTTGATCACAACATCAAGAATGTCACCAGCTTGATTCTTGGCCCGTAGTTTCTTGGCCTCACTCATTTCCTCAAACCAATGTTTCGGCACAGGGATCTCTCCCGCGATGTTAGGCTGTGCAATCTCAGGGCGAGTGGGCTTCACGACTATCCATGACCTATCTTGACTGTACAACAGTGGCATAGGGCCCTTTGTGATAAGGGAGGATTCCATGGCAAACTTCCCTTTCACAGTAGGCCCCTGGCGCTCAATCTACTTGTGACTAATGCCTGGTGTTGGTACTCCACCTAGTTTAAAAAAACTTCGGAAATTCACTGCAGTCCATGTACTAGACGCAGGCAGGCAGGGAAACAGTTTTGCCAAAGCTCAGACCTCTAAGTGGAGCTCATATTGTAGTACTAACTATTCACCACCCAACCTGACTTCCAATGATGTTAGCTGGAATAGTTATAGCAATGGTTAATTAGTTGCAAATAAAAGTAATAGGTTGAGGGTATATTATACAAATTGTAGGAGTTTATGTAACAAAATGAACGAACTTAGAGCACTCGTTAGCACAGAAAATATAGACATAATAGCGCTAACTGAAACGTGGATTAATACAGAATCTAGGCATTTTTTAGCAGAATTTGATATTCCAGGATATAGTTTGTTTAAATATGACCGAACAAGTAGGAGGGGCGGGGGTATAGCAGTGTTTGTCAGGAGTACATTAAAAAGCTGTATTAAATCAGGTATTAGACTAAATAATGATAATGAAAGTGTTTGGGTAGAGGTTAACGAAGGTAGTGAGACCATAGTTATTGGAGTTATATATAGACCGCCTAATATGAGTAGAAATGGCGGAACATCGTTATGGGAGGAAATTAAAATAGCATCAAGGTTTAGCAATGTGTGCATTATGGGGGATTTTAATTTTCCGAACATTGATTGGCAGCACCAAATAGGCGACTCCGATTCAGAAGAGTTTATTGAGGTAGTAGAAGATAGTTTTTTATTTCAATTCATAGATACGCCGACTAGAGGTATTAATATTCTTGATTTAGTTTTCAGTAACAATGAACATATGATAAATAATGTAGAGATTGGTGACCACCTAGGAAATAGCGATCATAAATCTATTTATTTTAATATACAATGGACAGAATGCTAAAGAGAATACGACACTTATCCCCGATTTCAGAAAAGCCGATTATGGTGGGCTAAGAAGAGACTTGGGTGGACCCTATTGTTAAGCAATTAAGTCAGGATATGCCAGAGTTAAACTTGCCACCTACATTATAACCAGTTTATTGCTTCACTCCACAATGCTCAAAATAAATATATCCCTAAAAGAAGATTTAGATCGACGCAGAACCAACCAAAATGGATCTAATAGATCTTATTGGAAAAAAGAAAGGAATATATCGAAAAATAAAGAAAGGCGAAAATCATTTACATATATACTATCAGACTCTATCAAGACAGGTCAAAAAGGAAATCAGGAAAGCAAAAAGAAATTATGAAATAAGGATAGCCAGTGACTCAAAAAATAACCCTAAAGCTTTTTACCAACTATATAAATCTAAAGTTAAGAGATGTAATAGGCCCCCTAAAAATTAAATAGGAGAAATAACAGAAAATGATTTAGAAATGTGCAGTACATTAAATAGTCAGTTTCTTTCCGTTTTCACTAATTAAAATTTGGCACAGATTCCAGAAGTCAATATGGTATATAGTGATAGTATAGACAATATGTTAAGTACAGTTAGTATAAGTAGAAATGATGTGCTCAAGGAAATTGACAGACTGAAACCTCAAAAATCGCCTGGTCCTGACGAGGTATATGCTAGAGTATTAAAAGAATGCAGAGATGAGTTAAGTAGCCCATTAGCATTTTTATTTAACAAATCATTATAAACAGGTTTAGTTCCAGAAGCTTGGAAGCTTGCAAATGTAGTTCCGATCTTCAAAAAAGGTGATTAATCGATAGCATCCAATTACCGTCCCATTAGTCTCACATCAATCATAGGAAAGTTGCTAGAGTCTATTATTGCTAGGAAAATTAGAAGCCACTTAGTAAAATTTAACTTAATAAATTCTTCTCAGCATGGATTCACTCAGGGACGTTCTTGCCTTACTAATTTGCTTAGCTTTTTCTCAGAGGTATATGAAGCAGTAGATAGTGACAAGTCATATGATATATATTTAGATTTCAGTAAAGCTTTCGACAGAGTCCCTCATGAGAGATTGATGAGAAAGGTTGAGGCACATGGAATAGGAGGGTCGTTGTTGGGATGGATTAGGTCATGGCTAATTGGTAGGAAACAGAGAGTCAGCATAAATGGTACCAAGTCAGAGTGGGGAGCAGTCAAAAGTGGTGTCCCCCAGGGATCGGTATTTATTAGTGGCCCCTCCATCATTGACGATTATGCCTATTACATAAGGCCTCCTCTTCAAACACTCATTTACCGTAGTTTGAATCTACCGCGCAGAGCATAAAAAATTTGAGGAGCCTTCATCATGAGTGCACGCAACCTCACTCATGGTTCTGTCATTATGAAATTGGGTTCTCACTACGAAAAAACTTCGTAACAAATAATAAATAAAAAGAAAATAAGAATAACTATTCATAAGCTTTCCATATACTCGTGGATGTACTTGTGTGGATATTTGACCAGACGCTGACTTCAGGCGTCATACTTCCTTCTCTGCTCTGCGCTCAACCTGCCCTGACGTGTCTCCCCACGCTCCGCTGATTCCGCATTTGCTGCGTCCCTCGTGAGTTTTTTCTCATTTGTTTACTCTGGGATGTATCGAGTAAGGTTAGGATATGCGTAGCAGGAGTGTCAGGGGCGGGTTTCCCGCAGTTCAGTGTATTTGGGTCGTGTGTTTGGGACACCTATTTCGGGTGTACCCTCGTGGTCCCGTGGTGGACGCGTGATACATTTTTCGCGGCTTGCTAGCCTAGTTATTTAGTTGGCTTTAACTATGCGTTATCAGGCTTCTTTTTATCTTTCTGATGAAGTTGCCTTATTTGTTTGTTTTCTGACGTTCCTAGCGTAATTTTCTTCACTTAGTGAAGTTTTTTCTAGGTCCCGAGTCAGTGCATCCCTCTCCGGGATTTTTTCTCGATGTGGTGATGGCGGCTGTTCCTGTTGTGATATGATACAGTGCTTTTTGTTTATATTACGACGTGATTAAGTGATATTTCCGTCTGCTTAGGCCTAGCCAGCCTCTCATAGCTTTTTACATGTACAAGTGTTATTGATTTATTGTATAAATATGTACTACTGTGTCATGTGTGTCCTGGATTAGTTGTGTTTTGGCTTAATCCAGGGACTATTTGTGTATATCAGATTGCGTCTGGTTTGTGTGGGTTGCCTTTTCCGGCGGGTTTTCTCGATTGCACCGAGAAAATCCGGCTGGTTGCCGAGTTTTTATCACGTGTGGTTAAAATAGGCTAGTTTCCCCCGGCGAGTGGTGGCTTGAGGGCTCTCCAGGAACTGCGTCTCTGTAGTGGAGCCTGTGTTCAGGCTTACTGTGTGTTTCCCGGCGGGATGGCTATACCCGTTTAACTAGGTGTTCATGCGGACACTTGTTGACTATGGTTATTCCCGGTTTTTGCAAAGCCATTGAAAAACTAGGCTGTTTTGTTTGATTGGTCTTTCCACCCCGGCGATCTTTTGCAAAGAAGTGGGGATAGGAACAATTGGGGTTAACATTAAATTAATTTCACACCCGGCGGTTGAACCTTGGGAGGGTGGGATTAACGGATTTGCAATTCGGTGGGGTTGGCCAGACAATTGAGGGATACAATTGGGTATCGAGGCCTTCAAATTACGGCGATCTATGAAGGCTTCGAGAGAAGTCAGATCTAAAAGATTAAGATAGGCTTACCCTTTTAACTGCGATATAATAAGGAGGCCGGCGTCTTAATATGGGTTTCCGGTGAACAAAAAATCACTGGGAAGACTGCGTCATTTATAAAGATATGCTCGTCTTTATATCATGTCAGAGGATATTCTTAAATCTTTTGGACAAGTAAAGATATTCTAAAATCTTTACATATGAACCTACAGGGTAACAAGAGGTAATAGTGGTGTATTACGTATCGTTGCCCGGCGGTTCATTAACACTTGTGTTAGAACATTTTGGGGTAACCTTATGAGCATTAATTCCTGGAAATTTTCTTTTTTCCAGGGCGGAGTTCCGGCGGGTCAACAGAGAACCAGGAGAAGCCCGGGGGTGGGTTAGCTTTTCTCCAGTCTCTGTCATGGCTACACTAGACCCTGTTTTTGCTCTGTGCTTAACACCCTCCTGTTCAGGGATTCCTATTTTTGCGCATACGCTGTGCATCAGATGCGTCAAATGCTTGGACCGGTCAAGGGGTTTGTGGGTGACTAAGAATTGTGCTTTTTGTAGTCAGTTAAGTATCAAAGTCTTACAGCACGATAATCAGGCCGCAGCGGTTGCATTGCGCGAGGTCAAACAATTCCTAACTACTTATGCTACTTCAGTGGCTCATAAAGCTCTTCAGTGCGATAACGTAGTTTTGTGGGAACGATTGATTGTTCAGCATCCCCCACTTAAACGTCCCCCTTCTAAAAGTAGAGTAAATGTGCGTAAGTCGGCAGAGACTGGGCAGGGTAAAGTGCTTCTTCCCTCCCCGGCACATCTAAGAGATCTCGAGAGCCGACACTCCCGGCGACAGCTTCCAAGTCAAGATCGAGGTCCAGGTCAAGGTCTCCCCTCCGACAGCAGACACATAGTCACTCTACTTCACCTTCGAGGAAGAAGAGCAAGGAGGAGAAGACCAAGGACAGTCCTAGTGTGAAATCAAAGTCAAGGCGAAGTGACAAGTCTTCAAAAAAGGATACTCATGTACGAAAGGCCTCCCGGCGTTCGCCGGAGCCTCGTACCTCGCTTTCTGCCTCTACTCCCGACATGTCTCATGTCCAATCTGACAGGTCGGGAGTGGAGTCAGAGACTGTGGTGGGGGATATACCGGCGGACAGGTTGTCACCAAATATTATTCCCAGTTCACATGTACCAGCTTTAGATTTAGAGAGTTCTCCCAGAAGTTATAACCCTCTAGAGGGCTCGAGTGAGGGCTCAGTAATTGGTGTGGAACCTAGCTCACAAGTGAGTTCCGGCCAAGACCGGAGAGTTTGGAGGTACTCCGAGCCATGGAGTGACGGCTCACATCCTTCTCAGGCAACACAGGTAGTGGCAGACGTCCACCGGGACGCTGAGATCCCATCGTCCATTCCGGACTTAACATGGCAGCATGAGGGGGTCCCGGCTTCGGCGGAATCCTCTCATGAGAGGCCGGAGGAAAGGGATGAGGGTTCTATCATTTCTGAGATGGAGGTTCAAGAGTCAGGTTCATTGATAGACGACTCTCAGAGTAGGAATGATTCGCCACATAGTTTCATCCTCTGCTAAATTTGTCACAGCTGATGAAATTAATGGGTTACTAGCGAATGCACTAACTAAGTTTTTTGGCCAGCAGCCGGAGCCTCCTACAGTTGGTTTGGGAGCTTCCACGACAGCATCGAATGTCCGACCCCTGGCTACTTCCATTACTTTGACACAAATTCCGCACCCTCCCCCTGTATCACCTACTATTGTTACTAGGCCAACTTTGGCGGCACTGACTACTTCCAATGTGAGAGTAGTAGCAGATGTAAATCCTCCCCCTTTAGACAAGGCCCCGGTCAGAAAGGGAGCTATGCCCCTCTTATACGGGCCGGATGAGTCATGGGCAACAATGTTCCCAGCAAAGCCAGAGGTAGCACAGTCCACTATGTCGGGGGAGCTTCCGGTACCACGTGAGTGGGTAATCCAAGGGAATAAATCTAGGAAGTTACGTGCTTTAGATATTCTAGGAAATGTATTTGATGTTAATATTAAGGCCATTCCTAACTATTATCACCATGATTATTTTGTGTATACTTCTACACCTGCCCTACCCCCTGCGTCAGATTCTAAACTGTTTTCGGACTGGACCAAGCATGACGGTTTCAATGATATAAAAGCACTGTCAGCTCTAACACCAGAGTTAGGTTTAAAGACGTTCACAGACACAGCCGCAAATCCAGTTTTGAAGGTGGAGCAGTTGGGTCCGGGACCTTGGGTGGAATGGGAAGTGGAGGCTCAGAACTTTGCAACAACTTTTACCTCTAAATCTTCGCACCAAATTCCACAAGAAAGCCATTCTTGGTTGTTGTTGTTGTTGTTGTTCCCTAGCTGCCTGGCCGAACAGCCCCGAGTCCCTGAGAAAGGCCATGGCCACGATCGGGCTTTCCCACAGAGCTCTCATTGAGTGTAGATTGTGTTGTTGGCGTAAGTGGTTGTGTGAAATGCAGTCTTCTATGATGTGTTTAATGGTATGGGGTGCTGTGTTACATCCTGGGCAGGCGTCGACAACGGAGTCATCCAGTCTCTTCTGATAGCTCAGGAGAGCTGGATGGTGTCCGCATCTCAGCTTGGCCAGGTGGACTCTGTCCTCGCGAGGGAGGGAGGATTCGGAAGGATGGATTTCGGGAGGTCGTGCATGCAGCTGCGTGTTGTCTGTGAGTGAGTGGATGGATCGGCGAGAGATATGAGTATGGATGTGCTTCTGGAAGTTGGTTCGGGGTGGGCAGGGAGGGAGAGAGAGAGGACAATAATTGTGTGTGATACCGTGTGCTGGGTGTTGTTTTGATATTTCTTGGTGTCTGTGGGTGTGTTGCCATGTAGTTTAGTGGGTGGTCTTGGTTCGTGAAGGCTGCTGCCAGGAATTGAGTGCCTCTCATGTCCAGATGGTCTTTGACTTTGAGGATTTTGGATTTTGGGTGTGTGTGTATGTATTAGGGGTGTGTTGTTTATGGTGAGTTGAGGGATGTATTCGTGTTCTCCTGTCCAACTTGTGAGCAGGGTTGCGGTGGATTTGGCTGGGGCTAGATTAAGTCTGTTTGTAGTGCACCAGCCATGTAGTGTGTTGAGATAGGGTTGAAGGAGATCTGTTGCTCTTTTTGGGTCATGGTGTGTGCATGTGAGTGTTATGTCATCTGCATAGGAGGCTAAGTTTATTTGGGGCGTATTGGGTGTAGTTATATCGTGCATGTACAGATTGAAGAGTGCGGGCGATAGGACGGATCCTTGTGGGACTCCGTTTGGAAAGTTTCTGATTTTAGATGACTGACCGGCAAAAGATACGTGTGCACATCTGCCTGCTAGGAAGTTGGCCAGCCACCTTTTTGTGTTGTTGTGCATGTTTTTGTTGTAGATTTTGTTTGTTAGGTTGTGGCGGGGGATGGCATCGAAGGCTTTACTAATGTCGAGTGTGGCTAATAGTGATCTGTGTGGTGGTCTAGCTGAGTTGATGCCGTCGAAAGCTCTTTGTGTAAGGTCTGTGAGAAGAGTGTTTGTGGAGTGCAGTGGCCTAAAGCCATGTTGTGTTGGAGCTAGGGGTAGGTCAGGTGTAATTAGTTGTAATACTAGGCGTTCCATGACTTTGGAGGGGGAGCAAAGGAGTGTGATGGGGCGGTGCGAGGAGGGTAGCGTGGGGTCTTTGTTGGGTTTGGGGAATGTGATGATGATACCATGCTTCCAAATGTCTGGTATTGTGTTGTGTGAATAGCTGTAGTTTGATATGTTAGTGCGTGCTTGTATGCCTTGTGGTCCCAGGTGTCTGAGGTGTATGTTGCTTATGTTGTCTAGGCCACAGGCGGGTGAGTGCTTGAGATTGTTGATGATATGCTTTGTCTGGTGATTGGTGAAGGGTGTATAGTCAGGGTCTGTGGGGAATTGTCTCTTACGTCGGATGACACGTCGGTCGTCTTTGTGAGGTTTTAGGTGGCTGACATGTGAGAAGTGATTGATGAGAGTGTTTGCTTGTTGTTTACATGAAGGAGTAGAGTCTGTTGTTGTGATTGCAGCATGTGATTGTGTTGAGTTGCTGTTGGAAAGTGTGATGTTGTTTAGTGTTTTGTAGAGTTTTTTCGGGTTTGTTTTGTGATCAAGTGTTTGTAGGAAGTTATTCCAATTTAGTTTTTGTTGTTCTTGTATTTTGTTGTTAGTTTGGGTGTTGAGTGTTTGAATTTGTTGTGTGATGTCTTGTGTGTGGGGTGCTGGGGAGTGTTTCAGTATGTCGCGTTGTCTGATGAGGTTTTGAATTTCTGGTGTGAAGTTGGGGTTGTGTCTTTTTCTGTTACCTCTTGGAATGTGTTTCTTGTCAGCGTTTTGGATAGTTTTATTGAGTATGTGTACAGCATTGTTGATGTTAGTGATGGGTGTACTGTTTAGAGTTGTGAAGTGTTGTTCTGTCTCATTTGTGAATGCTTCCCAGTTAGCTCTTTTATAATTGGTGTATGTGTGTTTGTGGCTAGCTGGGGTGAGTCTGGATTTGGTGGTGATAATGATCGGGAGGTGGTCAGAGCCTAAGGTTCTGACCACCCTCCAGGATGTTGTGGGGGCAAGTTCTGGGGAGCAAAAGGTGATGTCTGGAGATGATGGTTCTCTCTACCGGTATTCTCTGCCGGCGGAGTTCCCTCTGCTTTATTTGCATTTTTAGCTGCCCCTAAAATTAATCTATGCGAGCTTAAAGATCCCTTTTCTACACCGTCCGCTGCTCACCTAGACCGGGAGTTTAGGCTACGTGGGAAGGCATATAGACTGATTTCCCAGTACATTGTCACACAACAGGTAGCGAAGTCAATGCTAAGATCTGCTCAGGCAATCGCGGACACGGAAGTCCGAAAGGCTATCGAACTGTCTAGACGCTTGCTACTCCAGACTTCTATACAGTCACTGGGAGATATCCGTACAGCCTTGCTAGAGGCGGTGCGGGCAAGACAAGATCTAAGGATGTCTCTCGTGAGGAAGCTCCCGGATAGGATTGCAAATCAAGTGGTAATGTCCCCTGTTCTAACTGCCTCTTTAATGTCCCCGGATGTGTGGAGAACAGTGTTCAACATGGCTCAGGCCTTTAAGCACAGTCCCGCCCCATCTAAGAAACCTGCTTTCAATTTTTCCAAGCCCAAACCAGTCGCAAAAGCTCAGCCTGGTGGGGCAAAGCCTTTTCATCTGCCTAAATCCTCTTCCACCCAAGGTCAGGCTCAGTACAGATACAAGCAAGGAAAGTTTTCAGGTAATCATAAAGGACAGAAGTATCAACGACCGGGCCAGGGCCCATCTCCTGCCAAACCCGGCCAGTCATCTAAGCATACACCACCACCACCACCAAAAAACTAGGGTCTCTCTCACTCCCAGGGCCAGTCTTACGGCGGGTGGATCAGAGGGTAGTCCAGCCGGCGAACCCTTGTCTGCTAACTGGGTCATTCCGGGCGTGTCATCGCGCATGGCCATTAAACACATGGGCGAGGATGGTAGCACGCAAAGGCATCACCTGGCAGTGGCTCCGGCGACCTCGCTTACGTCAGCCGACAAAGGCAAATTTTGTTTCATTAGAGGTGGAGTCACTGATCCAAGAGATGATCGCCAAGAATGTCATCATCCCGGTCCCTCAAAATTACCCAGTATTTACGTCCAAACTTTTTCTAGTGCCCAAAAGGGACAGTGTTCAGATGAGGCCGGTCGTAGACCTGTCTTATCTGAACCTCCACATTCACAACGTTTCCTTCCGGATGCTGACAGTGAATCAAATCAGGCTAACACTTCCGCCGGGAGGGTGGATGTGTTCTTTAGACCTGACAGACGCGTATTGGCACGTCCCGGTAAACAAACGGTTTCAACGATTTCTGGCCTTACGAATAATGCATCAGACTTATGTCTTTCAGAGGATGCCGTTCGAATTGAACCTAGCACCTCGCTTATTCACGAAATTAGTCCGGCAAGCCATGATGCCCTTGTTAGAACAAGGGATCAGGATTTTGTGGTATCTACGCGACTGGCTGGTGGTGGCAGAGACGGAACAGTTATGCATCAATCATGTCAACATAACATTAAATCATGTAAAATCTCTAGGATTCAAGGTAAACCCGGTAAAGTCAAACCTTGTTCCCTCACGAGTGGTCCAGTGGATAGGGCTGGTCTGGGACACAGCTGCTCTCACTCTGAGTCAGAGTGTGGACAATCGGAACAGGTTTCGCAAGAAACTGTTTATGTTTCTACACAGTCTGACTACGACACAGAGAGTCTGGGAATCTCTGGTCGGCTCTCTCAACTGGATTCAACTAACTGTAAAGTTGGGCCGGTGGAAAGTCAAACGTTTAATATTGGAGGGCAACACATTTTTTCCACTATTGCCGGCGGAAACATTATGGCCCATCCCAAAATTAATACACAGCTTACTAGCGGTCTGGGCGAAGAGGGAAACATTGCACTCGGTCATGTCATGGACCTCTCCTCCGCCGACGGTATGGGTAGACACGGATGCGTCAGGAACGATAGGTTGGGGCTTTCAGTCAAACCACGGGCATCAGGGTCAAGGGCTTTGGTCCCATTCAGAAACCTCCCACAGTCAAAGAGTTACTAGTCCCCTTGTATTTCCTTCAGGCTCACGGCTCTACTTTACGGGACAAATCGGTGGCCTTCAGGATGGACAATCTGAATGCGGTTCACTGCATTCAGAAACAAGGGTCAACGAGATCTCGGAGGTTGCTAAACGTGTCAGAAAAGATTTTTGTTCTAGCCGACAAGCTGAACATTCATCTTCACGCATCTTATCTCCCAGGCGTAGCAAACGTCTGGGCAGACGCTCTGTCTCGGAGACAGAGCACAACAGTAGAATGGGCGCTCAAGCAAAACATTTTTGACCAAATGATTGCGGAGCCTTACCGTCCACAAGTGGATCTGCTTGCGTCCGAGGAGACTCACAAACTCCCGCTGTACCTCACCCGCCGGACAATAACGCCGGCGGGAGGACCCGACGCATTGGTGACGGATTGGAACAGGTGGAGTTCCATTTATCTGTTTCCGCCACCAGACGCTTCTCTAATGTGCCACGTAGTAAACAAACTACAGGATTATCGGGGCGTAGTCTCGTTAATCGCGCCCCTGTGGCCGGCGCAGTTGTGGTACCAGCAATTGAAAACGTGGTGCCCGAACCCTGTGTCGCTCCCGGTCGGGTATTTCCACTTAGACACGATTGGCAACCTAGAGACCTCGCTGACTTTTGCATTATGGACATTCAGGAGGCCAAGTGGCTAACACCGTATGGTAGAAACGTGACCGATAAATTCATGAATCAATATACCCAATCTACAAAGAGACCGTATCAATCGCACTGGCAGTCCTTTACTTCTTGGATACTTAAAACAGAACAAACCGTACCTTCGGTGGCTTTGGTTTTTCATTATTTAAACTATCTGTTCGAGCAGAAACGTCTATCTGTAGTAACGTTAAAAAATCACTTAACAGCGATTAGGATGCCATTCTTTGACCTTACAGATCTAACAATACCACTAGCGGAGGAAACAGGTTTCATGAGAGCATGTTTTAAACTCCGCCTACCTCCCCGTCAGCTCATGCCTACCTGGTCTCTGGACAAGGCGTTGTCTTTACTTCATTCCTGTCTGTACCAAAATACTGCAGATTTTGACTTACTTTTAAAAAGGGCAGTATTCCTTATGGCTTTGGCTACCGGGAACAGGGTATCTGAGCTGGCGGCGATGAGCAACACACCTAATTGCATAAGGTTTGGTAGGCTCAATGAGTGTATTCACTTTGCACCTTCCCCGGGGTTCATCGCCAAAAATGAACACAGTGAACACGTGTTTTCAGAGTTCATGGTGCCGGCGTTGAAAAGGGGAAAAGTGCACCATAATTTATGTGCAGTGCAAGCTCTAACCAAATATTTGAGAGTAGCACCTCTGAATCAACAGGGTGCTTTATGGGTAGCAAGTACGGGCAAACGCTTAATGAAACGTAAACTAGCTTCTCTCCTAGTCGAAGTCATTAACCCTTAACTGGCGGCGTGCATCATATGTCGAGTGAAAGAAATTTGGACTATGTGGCGGCTCACACCATAAGTCGTGTGGCAATTTCAGCACGTAATGTTGCTGAGAGAGAGAGACAAGTGGTGGCAGGAGAGTAGCGAGCGTATGACTGCTCCAGACCACTGCGGCGGTCCAACTGACATGAATCCCACCCTCCTCCACCCTCTCACACTCGCTACATAGTGAAATGTATGGGGAAAGTACCGAATTACATGGTTTTTGCACTCGTGTTGCGCGGTTGTTGCAAGAAAACTAGCGGTCATACAAGGATCGTTGTGGTGTCATTGGAAAGCTCTGTTTATGCCCTTTCAGAGATAGATACTTGTTTTACGCTCTGGGTCTTATTTAGGCATGAAAATGATCACGTAAACAGCCCTATTTTGGGTAAAAACACCCTGCTGGTGGCTACATATTATTTACCGCCTAGGCCGCTCTTTAGGTGTTAAAGAGAGTAATCCCGGCGTCGTGGGAAGAGCCCACGATTTACGCAAATGGGCGGCCTCTTTGCGTTTCCTTAAGAATTTTTCTGTTGAGGACATAGCGTCCACGCACCTATGGTCCTCTAATCATACGTTTTTGACTCGATACCTTTCAGTAGCTCTAGACAGACCTTCCATGCCATGTATAGCTTTAAGGCAGAGGGTCTAGGTGGCCTCTAAGTCACTTATTGTTTAGATTAAGAAAGGGGGGGGGGGGGGGGTGCAGTCAGTGTAACATAGGACACCCTAGACCCCGCCGGAGTATGTGTACAGAGCATACGAGCTGTGATACTGTATATAGGTGTTGTGATATAAAATTTCTCTGTAGTATTCATTACAGGAAATTGTGCTAAAGTACAATTAGTAGTAAAACAACAATTCTTGTTGTAAGTAGTTTTGGCTGTGAAGTAATATAATTTTAAGAAAATCTCAGTAGTTGCGACTGCGAATTTTATTTTTGATGTAAGTACTTCTGCATAAGTACAAGAGTTCAGTACTTCTGCGAAAGTACAAGAGTTCATTTTATGTTTGGGTATATTTTTAGGAATATATCCACTAGTTTAATGGGGTTTATATGTGCACATGTAGACTTATAAGTTTTTATTTTTCACCACTTACTTTAAGTGGGGTGCCTTCTTAACTAGCAGATCTGTGTACAGAGTCTCAGAGTTAACCCTTTTTATTCAAGCAGGCTTCTTCGAAGCACGCTCCTGCTTGTACCCCTTTTTGAATATATATGCTGTATAAAGTTTATGTGCAAAAATATATATTTTTTACAAAGTAAGAATACTATGTGGTTGTTGGATTATCTGCTTTTGCTAGAGTTATGATATGATTACGAATGTCCCCCTCCAGTCTTAGATATCAGGCATAATCGTCAATGATGGAGTGGCCACTAATAAATTATAGGTTTGACTCCTGCAAGGAGATAAAGAAAACCTAATATTTAGTAGTGGCCCCGTAATCATTGACGACTGGGGCCCTCCCGACCATCCCCTTCCCATTCGTTGATGTATTAAGGATTTTGGTTTACTTGATATGTCAGTGAAGAAGGAAGTATGACGCCTGAAGTCAGCGTCTGGTCAAATATCCACATAAGTACATCCACGAGTATATGGAAAGCTTATGAATAGTTATTCTTATTTTCTTTTTATTTATTATTTGTTACGAAGTTTTTTCGTAGTGAGAACCCAATTTCATAATGACAGAACCATGAGTGAGGTTGCGTGCGCTCATGATGAAGGCTCCTCAAATTTGTTATGCTCTGCGCGGTAGATTCTTACTACGGTAAATGAGCGTTTGAAGAGGAGGCCTTATGTAATAGGCATAATCGTCAATGATTACGGGGCCACTACTAAATATTAGGTTTTCTTTATCTCCTTGCAGGAGTCAAACCTATAATTAGGTCCCCAGCTGTTGTTTCTTATATACATAAATGACCTAGATTTAGGTATAACTAGTAGGATAAGTAAATTCGCAGACGATACTAAAATGGGGAGATCAATTGATTCAGATAGCGATATAGAGTGCCTCCAAAGGGATCTAGATACCTTACATGAATGGTCAGTAAATTGGCAGATGAAGTTTAACATTGACAAATGCAAGGTATTAAAGATAGGGAAGATGCAAACAAATGTTAAATATAAACTAGCTAATTTAGAATTAGAAAATTCAGACTGCGAGAAAGATCTAGGTGTGTTTGTTAGCAATGATTTGAAGCCTAGAAAACAGTGTATAAGTGCTCGTAATAAGGCAAACAGGATTCTCGGGTTCATCTCTATGAGTGTGAGTAACAGAACTGCTGATGTTATCTTAAAACTTTACTTGTCATTAGTGAGACCCCATATGGATTATGCTGTCCAATTGTGGTGTCCTTATTACAGAATGGACATAGATTCATTGGAGAGAGTTCAGCATAGAATGACAAAAATGATCCATAATATTAGAAATCTTCCGTATGAAGAAAGGTTGAAGAAATTAGGTTTACATTCGTTAGAGAGACGCAGAGTTAGAGGGGATTTGATAGAGGTGTTCAAGTGGGTTAGTGGGATTAACAAAGGGGACATGACAAATGTACTAAAGCTCAGTGATAGCGAAAGAACTCGTACCAATGGTTTCAAATTAGATAAATTTCGTTTCAGAAAAGATATAGGCAAATATTGGTTTGGTAACAGAGTTGTAGATGGGTGGAATGGACTACCAAGTGCTATAGTGGGATTAAAAACGGTAGGGAGCTTTAAGATAAAATTGGATAAGCATATGGACGAGAAGGGTTGGGTATGAAGGGGGATCAGCCGGGTTGGGCCAATCAGCGCTCTGCAGACCCCCGTAATCCTGCGTTAATCTCTAACAACCGTTTTGGTAAGATGATCCTCAGGGTATTAGAGTGTTGAGCCTATAATTGGGCTTTGTAATTGGGGTTGTGTGGGACAGGGATCTGCCTTGCTTAGGCCAATCGGCTTTCTGCAGACTCCCATTTTTTTATGTTCTTATGTTCTTATATTACTGGGAGTTATTTTGGATGGAAGAAGGGCGGACTGGATTTGGATCTCATTAAGAGCTAGGTGTGAAGCCCCTCATTGAGCGAGTGCTCTCTGTGCCGGCCGCTTTGGTGTTAGAAGAGCCTGTGGTAGGAGGGAACTTTGGTCGTTGTTGTACTGTGCCTATTCTGGTCTCTCTGAAGTCCTTCAAAGAGCGAGTGCTCCCCGTTCCGGCTGCTTTGGTGTTAGAGGGGCTTTCCTCTGCTGCTTCCATGCGTCTTCTCGTCCTCATTGCATTTTAATGGCAAAGTTGTTAAGATTCTATAAACCTTGTTACACGTGCTGGAGTAAAAGGTTCTGATAAAACAATGTATAAAGGATGCTGAATATTATTGAAAAATTTGAGTAAAATTGTAAAGACGCCAACTTGACGCCGATTATTCAAATAGCGGAGGAAAAGGATAGCACATCAAGAGAGGGAGAGAGAGAGATAGATAGATAGATAGAGAGAGACATTATATCCTGGTTGCAGCGGAAATCCTGATGGCTTATCTGTCCAGTCACGTCAACAACACTAGCTGACACTCACCCTCATGTACACACAGTTATTAGTAGTTTTTGTTAGGCTGTTTAGTATCTGTGTTATACACGGATTTTTGTTGGATTTAGATGGTTTTTTCGTGGACTCAAACTCAATTGGGTAGGGAATAAATTCACACATAAACACACATACAAACATACAGAGGTGTAAGAACAACACAGAAGGACATTTATAGTTATTATATTCAATAAAGTTTACAAAATGTATATGGCTTACTTGGCTAATTGTTCACACACAATACAACATTAATTCAATACATAAAACATGGACATAATTATATGTGTTATACCAGGCTTTTTGCTGGGTTTGCTGAGTGAAGGTGGATCCTAACTTAACTGGGCAGAGAATAAATTTATTATTTCCATGTCCATATTCTTGTGTGTTATGTCACGTTTCAAAGAAATGTGATATATTCTGATTACTATTCCCGGACTGGGAATGTGCAGTTATCTTCAACTAAGGAGCTCTCGACTGGGCGAGGACTGACCTTATTTCCACAAATGACCACATAAATAACAGGCAATAGACATAAAACACAAGTAAAGATTACATAGGTTTTTATTCTTAATAACTAGGGAACATGGGCATCAAAATAGTATTTTGGTAATGGTCAATTTTGGCTTATAGATTAGACAATAATCAAATAAGATTACATGAAGACAATCGGTCTTAGCACAATAGTATCGTCCTTAAAAGATAGTATACGAGTATGCAACACATTATAATAGCAATATAAAGTTATTCTGAAGTGACCTCGAAACGGCACCATACTATTTTTGCCGACTTTACAATTACACACAATTACATTTTACAATTTTTAACAATCACATCCGAACTGCGTCTGATGCGGAAATTCGCCCCAAATGTATTTGGGCGCGGCCCGGCCGAGTTCGATCTCGGGCCCGCCATGTGGGAGGCGAACGCTTTGTCCACTACACCAAGAGAAGTACTCCGCTTGGTGTGATAGCTCAAGCAGATTTCAGCATCGAATGCAGTTACAGATACTTTGCCACAATCCAGGCATTACATCACATTATCGTCCAGGTAGCGAAGACTCCGAGCGAGCGAAAGCAAGCGAGGCACAAGTCTGAGCGTGTCAACTACAGCGAGGCTCCGAGACAACGATCACCAGCGACATTCCTTATATCCGTCACTTGCCGGGTGGGTCACACACCACGGCGAAGAGGCAGTGCAGGAACCCGCTACCATACCTCCCCAACGAACCGGAGTCACTGGGACATCATCTCTGAGAATTTCTGAGAGCTCTAGCCTTAGCAACTGTTGTAGCCAACCAGTTAAGGCAAGCCAGTACACCATGGGGATTCCCCAACTAAGCCTCTCAGATATCCCTTTACAGCTGCCACCAGTGAAGTGACCTCGGAACGGCACCATACAATTTTTGCCGACTTTACATTGACACACAATTACAATTTACAATTTTAACATCACATCCGAACTGAGTCTGATGCGGAAATTCGCCCCAAATGTTTTTGGGCGCGGCCCGGCCGAGTTTCGATCTCGGGCCTGCCACGTGGGAGGCGAACGCTTTGTCCACTACACCAAGAGAAGTACTCCGCTTGGCGTGATAGCTCAAGCAGATTTCAGCATCGAATGCAGTTACAGATACTTTGCCACAATCCAGGCATTACAATTCAAGTACAGTTATCCCTCGATTTACGATTGGGTTACGATCCTGAAAACCCGATCTTAAATTGAAACATCGTATAGCAAACCCTAAAATTAATGGGGTAAATGAGGATACATTCTCTGACCATCCAAAACCCAAACCCAAACAGCTAAAAAACAATAATATCGTAAATTGGGGCATTGGATAGTGAGGGAAACCTGAAGTTATCCCTCCATTTACGATTGGGTTACGTTCCTCAAAACCCATTCTTAAATAGAAAAATCAGATAGCAAACCTTAAAATTAATGGGGTAAATAGGGATGCATTCTCGGACCAGCTAAAACCTTAAAATTAATGGGGTAAATAGGGATGCATTCTCGGACCAGCTAAAACCCAAACCCAAACACCTTAAAACCTATAATAATATCTTAAATCGGGTCATCGGATAGTGAGGGAGATCTTATACACAATGAATAAGAATTTTAATAACTGGCTCGAGATAAATGAAGGACGCACTGATTTTATATAATGATATGAGGATAAACAAAGATAACAAGACTAAATTCTTCGAGCAACGAAATTAGGTAAAGATCAAATGAACACAATATTCACAAACTTATTACACACAGTCTAAATGAAGTGACTGAAAAGCATTTAACACTGCATTTAGATTTCACTATTTTGATAATATGATCCCAAGTGATAGTAAACATATAAACGCAGATCTGCACGAAGATTCTCGGATGACGTGTAAGGTGCATGTATCAATTAATATAGTAACAATATATGTATATCACTTCTGTGAGTTGCGGGAGCCCGAACTCGAAGAAATATACATACAGTATATGTTACCAGTGTAGGATAGGTGTGTATTGTTTTCCAACAAGCGGGACAATGGTTATTAAAGGATATGGAAACGGAAAGTACGTTTCCGGAGAGGTTTACGTTAAATTAAATACGAGAACTTGGCATATCTGTGTCTAAACCCTCACAATAATCACTGTTATCACTACGAAACTGAGAGAGGCACTTAAAGGAGTCAGTTTAGATGAGGGCCGGGTAGAATGAGTTGAGACACTTGTTTGAAGTTAAGTTCTGGGACGTCTGGGCACTACATCAGGTACGGAGACAGGGCACGCGTCACTTATGTCCCTCTCATGCTCACAGGCTAGGTTCTGAGCCGAATAACTTCAACATTTTCTTTACTCGATCACTGTCTCTCTTAGTCTTCTGGTTGGCTCTCGGACACTCAGTCACGCTGTACCTGTGGGTTTTGTCTAACTTTTCCCTTAATTAAGATCAACAAAAGTCTTTCTAGGAGTAAGAGGCAAGCTAGACTTATTAGTAGGGGTACTTTGCGAACGATCACACACTGGCTTAACTTTGTCTTTAGTACTGGACAAAGTAGGGCAAGAATGAGACTGTTCAGAAAGCTTGTGGGGGTCCTGACAACAATTGCTGTGTTGTAAGACAATTCCGGCCTTAGAGTATTGGGGCGGATTCGTACTCAAAACACCGAGTTCATTAGGTGATATTACAGATCTTGGAGGATCTTAATAACTCCTGAACTTCTGAGTTACGTCTGAATTGTTAAATAGAGCAATTGCTCGACCAGTACTCGAACCTAGTCGATTCAGTGTTCCTCGGCCTCCAGCGTTATAACTGGGTGACTCTTGACACTTACAGTAAATTATCTATTACAACAAGCCTCAGCGTTTGTAAATATCCTTTCTACCCTAGGACTACTTGGAAAGGATTCAAAAATTGAATCTAAGCCAGCAGGCTGACTGCTTGCTGATGGGTTGGTCAGCATGAGTATAGTGACTTGTTTTTCTGCAGTGTCCTGTGCACGGGCATGAAGAGCACGGTAGGCATTTTTTTTTTTCTCGTGAGATTGTAGAGCAAGGTGCACATGTTGGAATTTGCATTTCAGGTAGGTTGAGTAGTCGTGCAGGCGGCGGAATTGGGTTGGTGTCTGAGAGCAGCGAGAATTGGCAAATATTCGAGGTAGAAGTGGATTGCATTTTCCCAAAGTCTCATAGGTTATTTCGACTCTCTTGATTATGATGATTTGGTCTGTGCGCAACTTTTGGGTATCTTTCTTGGATGCACACTCTGGAGGCCTGGTCGTAACTGCAACAGGGTTGAGAAGTTTGCAGTGTAGCTCATCTATGGGGGCCTTGAAGGGTGGAGGTGTCTGGGGCAGCTACGCCCACGTGGATATCGTATTTTCGCTTTTTATGTGGGGAGCGAGGTGAGATGCCCTGTTTCTTGTTGTTCTCTGGGTGCACTCCCTTGGGTCGGATGTGTGGGCGGACTTTGGTGTATCTTGGGCGTGAGTTACAGTCGTGGTGAGGGAAAATTTGTTTTCTGGTGAATCGGCAGGCTTTTGTTTGGGCAGTTTAAAATGGTTTCCCTTGTCCGGTACATTTTCTCTCGAGCCTCCTTCCACTACGTATCTGGATACGCTCGCTACCTGGTGTGGTGGTCCGCCATCTTGTTTTCGACACTGTTTTCCGCCATTTTGCTGCCCACTGGTATTGCAGATATTGCCTTCTAGTATGTTCGCAATACGAGACGGTGGGGTTGATGTGGCAGCTGAGGTTGTTGATGGCACGGGACGAGGTGTTGGCTCATTCTCCTCTCGTCGCATCTCAATATGAACCTGGAAGAGCGATAAAATAAGTGGGGAAAGCATTTGGGTGGTAATAAAACGTAAATGTTCGCCGCCCGGTCGTATCCTCAGGCGGGAGGTGGGGAGACATATCCTCCCTCCACACTTAAGCTCGCGGGTGAAGTTTCATTTATATAAGGTCTCTTATGTAACTCACTCGTGGTACGTAACCGCGGGAGAGAAATTCTCGCGAAAAATACCCGATAAATGATGAAAATATGAAGAAAATGGGTGATAATTGAGGAGGGAGGGGGGGAAAAGGTGAGGAAGGGGGGCAAGAAACATAGGAATACTAGAGGGGAATTATCTCACCTAATGACATATTCCTTTGTTTTGAGAGCCCATGGGGTGTTTTGGAAGGTTTTTTTTATGCTCTTGCTATCGTGTTCGCTATGATGACCTTCCGTGAGGCCTATCGCGGTTCTTGGGTTGGTAAATTGTTGTGTTCTGCTGCTTATCTTCTACCACCTCCAGGCCGGCTAATATATCTGGTCCATCCGCTCTGTACCATCGACCACCTGGTTATGGTTCTGCACTGCTTGGCTAATGGTTTGCAGGCAGGCGATGTGTCGACAGGTGCCAGGATACTGCAGGTGGATTTGTGCTGTGGGTGAGCGGTGTAGCCGGTCTTTGCTACATTCAGTCTTGGTTTGGTCCTGGATGTCAGGAAATGTCTCAGGTTTTATCCCCCCATGGTGGTTGGGAAGGATAAGTGGCGAAGTTGGGCTAAGAGAGGGCCAGTGTTGCCCAGGCAGGTGCCTGTGTCTGTCTGAGTCTACTGGCCCCGCCCACCTCCCTTTATACACTCCCCTGGCGCAATGCGGGCCTGTGATTGGCTGAGGCACGCATGGAGACTCGTCAGGGTATGTCCGGGATCTTTGAAGCATCCGCTCTCCCTCTTTCAGTTCTCTGTAATAACTTCCCGGAAGCGTATTCTTGATGTTTTCCAGTGGCTGACAGGAGTAAGGGGTTAGCACCATTACATCAGACCGCTTTTTACCGGCATAGAAAATACGGGTGTGGACAGAGGGTAAGTTATGAGCCGGGCGTTTGGGAGGTCAGGTGTTTTGGTGCGTCATAGGAGGCTTGTGATTGGCTGAGAGTTCCTGGGTGCCAGAGCGTTGCCCCAGGTATGATGCAAAGTTGGCTGGCACCCCCGAGTAAATCCCGCCTTCTGATTGGCGGACGGGATTACTCCTTCAATGATAATGCATATAATAATAACAATAATAATAACAATAATAATAATAAAAACATAATGATAATAATGTACTCACAATTATTTGTATCTTGTTAATATCTTAGTATTATTTGTCTATAGTCTATTCATTATAATTAGTAAAATACGAGACGGACGAGACGAACAAGAGAAAACGGGGAGAATGGGAGGATGATAACGAAAGGACGGATAAGGAAAGGAAGGAAGAGAAGGGAGAGCCAACCACACCAATAAACACCATAATTGAAGTCTCCCCACCACGCCATTCCAAACGGCATACACATCACAAGACTCACTCTCACACCAAGAAGCAAACCAAACACAAATGAAAGAAGTCGAAGAAGGAGCGCCATAGCTGTGACCAAGTGAAAAGCGGAAGGGACTCCAGCCCCGCCAAATTCAAACAAGAGCGGGCGGGTCTTTCTCGCTCCTACCCACATCACCCGGGTTGTGCCCGTGCCGCGGGGGTCGACCTCACACCCCCTTAATGAATCCCTCACCACTGATGTCCCTCTTCCCCGCACATCTCCTCCCTGGATCGTCAATGCCAATTTCAAGACATGCCAGGCTGAATCGAGGAAGAGCAGACTGGGTGAGGTTGGAGGAGTAGCTGCCACCTCCAGACATCCACTAGTCCAAAATAATGTCCCGATCCAAATCCCGAGTGATGATTCACTGGTACACCATCTCTCGATAGTGACTTTAGAGGAGGAATTACGCTTCCTGCGAAAATCGGTAGTGCACTGGCATGAGCCCGGTCTAGCTCTTCGCGTAGATCCTGAGTAAGCCTACTACCTCGGCGCTGGCTAGAGTGGTTGACTTAACTCGGTTCTTGAACTTTAGTTCGCAACAAGTGCTCTGGCATCCTTGTTGTTGGCTTAAACTCAAGCCCTGGGTTTGCTACCCAAACCTCCACGAAACTGTTAGGTGGCTGCACACTGGTGTAAGTACCTAAGAGATTTGTTGGCCCTACCTGAACTTAGGTAGGAGGACGTTGTTTAGGCCTAAGGACGACTCCTCTAACTAAGAGAGGAACTGGTCTCCTTACTTTGCAAGCTCCTCAACTCAGGCTTAGGTCCAGGCGAACTGAAAGGCACAAGTCTATAGGTAAGCCACAGCCCAAGTAGAGGTATTGCTAGATACCAGCACAGGTCGGAGTATCTAGTAATCCTTATGAGTTGTCCGCACCTCTCGACACTGAGACGGTAAAGTATATATGGCACTGGTCCGCCTTACTTTACAAGGCCCAGGACTCAGGCTTAGGTCCAGGCGAACTGAAAGGCACAGGTCCATATTCCATAAGCAAGCCAAAGCCAAAGTATAGGTATTACTATACACCGGCACAGGTCGGAGTGTCCAGCAATCCTTTCTGAGCTCTCCACAACTCTCAACACCAAGATGGCTGGAGACTACCCTGTGTCGAGACCCGCTGAAGAATGCTGCTGGAGAGCCACCCCCTATACCCAGAAGTTGCAGCCACTAGAAGGACGAGCCTAGGACTAATCCATAGATGTTGGACCACACTGCAAGAACACAGTGTTAGCTTGTTGAAGGCTGCATAGTCAGACCTCCCTTCTCACTTGTTAGGCCTCTTTTATCGAGGACACAAAACACACAAATCTATCACTATACAGATCTAAAAAAATAGTCTGTGACTCTTCGTAAACTACGTACGTTACTACTAAATCTTTATAGCCATTCACATACACAGTGATACACGTAAATTCAATCTCAAGTCACGAGTGATACACCTCTTTCCATGCCAAGTGACTCGGTGATTATTATTTATTTTCCATTTATCTATGTCTGTATTTTTTGTCTATTACGTGTTCTATAATTGCTTCTGTGACTCTAAAATATCTGTGTGCAAAGACTCCTTGTTATACCAGGTTTTTACTGGGGTTGTATTGACTTTATAGGTAGGTTCTTACTCGATTGGAGAAGATGAGAACACACAAGAACACAAGCACGAAGGTAATAGAAGATAATATAACACAGAGTACAAACATAGATTATTCTTATTCACACAAATCATATGGGTAGAGGTGCAATGTTACATGAGACATGGATAGGTTATATATAGCAGCACGATCTAGGATCCTCTAAGTGTCTCAAGGGAAAGATATAGGCAGGTTCCGACAGTCTCTGAAGACGTGGCTACCCGGTTTTCCCTACGACGTCCTGGTCCGTGGTGGTGGTCCTGTCGAGTGACGGTGACAAGAGGTAGGGGAAGACTTCCTTGTAGATCTTCTGAAGACTAGATGTTAGGGGCTTACATGAAAACGAGCCGTTTCACCAGTGTCTTACGCTCTTGTATCATGGAATTAAAGTAAGGAGCCGTTTCACCAGTGTCCTACGCTCTCTCTTACAATCCAGACCTAGACTTCTATGGGAGTCTTTGGAGGAACTTATATGTTGGAATTTTGGGATTTTACGAGTACGAACCGTTACACCAGTGTCTTACGCTCTTGTATCGTAAGGACTAAGTAGGGATCTGTTTCACCAGTGTCTTACACCCTCCACTACTAAAGTCCTGACTTAGAGGTAAGCCATTTCACCAGTGTCTTACGCTCACATGTCAATCTGCTTGATCTGAGTTCGATTCCAGTCAAGGCAGACATATTTAGTGGGTGTAGTAGTACATCCTAGTGTCGCAGTGTGCTTCACATGCTCGTACCCAGTTGGGGCCCTTGGGGGACACCTTGACGACTTAACAAAGCCACTACCAACAGCTTCCTCTCTCTCCAACATCTCTTCTAACACTCAATACATGGGCGGACTGTCATACATCAATCCCCATACTCTCTATGGCCGTTCAGCCATTTGAACATACTGCAAGTAGCCTACCATAAATGCCACAAGCCCCATCCCAACGGCCACATCACAAACCCCGCCCCCAAGGGAACCATCAAGCAGCCTCATGGGAGACCTTTCCCTTCCGTGCACCTGTACCTGTCACCTCAGACCAACAAGGACACAGAAGATACCACAACAACCTAGACAAGGAATACCTTTTGGCCCCAGACCACCAGACCAGCGAGAAGAAAGGAAATGGGATACATATCCTGAGCAATCTTCCAATCATCAGCTCAACCAACTCACCACACTAACGTCGCATTCTGCTTAAGGCACTAAATTCATATTCCGCTTGGCGACACGATTAGTATTCCGCTCGTTTAGATAAGTCATATTCCGCTTGTCAACTGAATAAGTCGCATTCCTTTTGTTCCTCCAGCACCACTTCTTCACCCACATGCCGCCCGAACGAGAGATGAGAGAAGAAGACGAAACAGCCTGACCACGACAAGACACCTGGCCTTCCTCTCTCACCTGCAAAAGCTCAGGCGCCCCTAGCCCCATTGCCTGTCACCCCGGGCAAACACCCTGGGGGCCCCCTGGGGGTCCTGTTCGCTAATTTCTTCATGGGAACTATAGAAGAGGAGCTCCTTGATGCCCACCGCCCCTCGGTCTACTGCAGATATGTGGACGACATATTCGTACTAGTAAAGGACCTCAACGAACTCAGGGACCTCCAGCATCGCTTTATGGCCGCCTCAGGACTCAACTTCACCTATGAAGAGGCCACCAATGGACAGCTTCCCTTCCTCGACCTCCTTGTTTCGTTTAATAATCAAGAATTCAAAACTACCGTCTACACCAAACCCACGAACAATGGCCAATGCCTTAACGGGGAAAGTGAATGCCCCCAACGATACCTGCTGTCCACCATCGCAGCCTACATCAGGAGAGCCCTCACCCATTGCAACGCATGGAGCGACACCCATAAGGAACTAGAACGCCTTACCCAGGTACTCGTTAACAACGGATACTCTAACACAGATGTCACCAACACCATAAGAAAACAGCTTGATAAATGGTACAACCAAGCCCCCCCTACTACCAACCCAACCAACGACATCACTATCTTCTACCGCAACTACATGTCATCTGATCACAATACCGACGAATCCATCATGAAAGAAATCATTACCAAAAACGTCCTCCCCACCAACCCCGACTACAAAATAAAACTTATCATCTACTACAAATCCTCCAAAACCTCCAACCTCATCCTCCGTAACAGACCTATCTCTCCCAAGACTCCGAAAATAGACGACCATGTGATATACCAACACAATTGCAATAATGTGGAGTGTGGACTTCAAACCTACGTTGGTATGACACAAAATCGTTTATCACGCCGTCTCGCCCTCCATCTCCAATTTGGAGCTATCAAAGACCACTATAAAGCCCCCCACCACCAAGCCCTTACTCGCTCTGACCTAGATAAAAACACCTCCGTAATTGATAAAGAGACAGAACCCAGAAGACTTGCTATACTTGAAGCCCTATATATTCAAACTCTTAATCCTTCCATAAATAATCAAACTCTCGACCTCCAAATACTCCCATCAGCTAAACGTTACTCTCAAACACCCCCTAACGTAGTGTATGGCTGGATCATAACAAACCGAGACAGGGACCCATTTTTGACATGTTCACCAGACTAAAGGCTAGATGCAAGTATGCAATCAGATATATAAAAAACAATGAAAATGTATTAAGAAGAGAAGCATTGGTCAAAAACTTTGCTAGCAAAGACACATTGGCCTTCTGGAAGGATATTAAAAAAATGCATAATAGCTGCACACCTCTACCCGTTAGTGTAGATGGGATCTCTGGTACTAATAACATAGCCAATCTTTGGAAAACACATTACCAAACTTTGTTTAACTCTGTTGGGCACCAAGGAAATACCATTGCTGCTACAACAGAGTGTAACAAAGAAGAAAAATATGACACAATTAAAGTTACAAGTGAAAAAATTAAGGCTGCAATAAGTAGGCTAGATGCTAACAAATCCTGTGGTTTTGATGGTATATATGCTGAACATTTGAAGTACTCCTCCACTCTCCTCTTGGAGAAACTCAGCAGTTGCTTTACCAGCTTTCTAATCCATGGTTTCCTACCAGAATCTATGATGTCCGTTACCTTGATACCAGTAATTAAAGACAAGGCTGGCAAAATTACATCAAAAGACAACTATAGACCTATTGCCCTTGCCAATATTGTAAGTAAGATACTAGAGTTAATCATTTTAGACAGAATCTCAGTGTATATCTCAACTAATAGTAATCAATTTGGTTTTTAAAAGAATCATGGTACGGACCAGTGCATCTACACTCTGAAGGAGCTAGTGGATGGGTACATCAAAATGAACAGCTCTATTTTTGCATGCTTTCTTGATGCTAGTAAGGCATTTGACAGAGTCTGCCACAATATCCTGTTTGATAAATTAGCAACAAGGGGAGTGCCATCCTATATACTGAGAATCTTGAAGTACTGGTACGCCAATCAAAGATTTAATGTAAGATGGGGTAACATTATTTCGGATTCCTTTACAGTAACCAATGGAGTGAGACAGGGTAGTATTCTCTCACCTTACTTATTCAATGTATATATGGATGAATTAAGTGATAAATTGAATAAAGAGCAGATTGGATGTTATGGTGGGAATAAAATCATCAACCATCTCATGTATGCTGATGATCTGGTCATTATTGCACCGTCTTCTGCGGGTCTGAGCAAACTTCTTGATATATGTGAATCTTTTGGTAGTAAACATTGTGTTAAATTCAACCCACTGAAAAGTGCTGTTCTTATATTTAGATCAAAATTACTGTATAAAAGTAAACTGCCAAATTTCTCACTCAATAATCAAATTATTCAAGAAGTAAACAAAATAAAATACCTGGGACACATTATCTCAAACGATTGCTCAGATGATGCAGATATCGGCCGTCAGCGCAGACAGCTATATTTACGTGGTAACACCATCTTGAGAAAATTCCACATGTGTAATTGGGAAACTAAAGTCACTTTGTTCCGGACATATTGTTCCTCTATGTACACGGCCCATTTGTGGTGGAAGTATAAGAGAGCCACCATAAATGGTCTGTGTACATCCTATCATAATATACTCAAGCTGTTCATTGGTCTCTCTAAATATGAAAGCACTAGGTATGGTGTGCACACTGTTGGATGTGCAGTGCTGTCGGGCTGTCATCAGGAGAATGGTGTACAGCTTTTCGCAGCGACTGCAATCCTCCAGTAACACGCTGATTGTAGCTCTTTGGTCTAGTGATCATATCTATGAATCCCGTATTATAACTCACTGGCAGAAGCTGCTGCACACATAGTATGTAATGTAATATATAGGTCTAATTGAACTATGAGCAATGATCTGTGCAATAGGTGTTAACCAACATTGAGCAATAGCCTTAGTTAGCCTATCTGTGTTATATTGTGACAAAATGTGATATGTGCTCTATTCTGTAAATAGGCCTACTGTATTTTTTATTTTATTGTTTCTTTATTAATATATCTTTGTGTATAATTATTATCTGTGCTCTGACGAGAAGTGTATGTGATATGGACCATTAGGTCGTACTGTATTTATACTGTATCTATCTTATGTGTCTGGAATAAAGAATTATTATTATTATTATTATTACTCCCCTTACCACCCCGACTCTGCCCTTGCCCCCTCTCTCCTCCCCTCCCCTTCCCCCCTTACCGTCCCCCCCACTACTTCATTTAACCAACACACACTGCCCCTCAACCCTACGCTTCAAACTGGACCAGAAACCTGAGATACAACAGGCCCGCCGCCCCTCACAAGGACCCCCCCCTCGCCCAGCAGACCCCCTACGACAACATCTAGCATCTACGAACCCTCCCAGCCAACCAGGAGGCAGGAAAAGCGCGCGCCTCATTGGTTGCCAACTAGCCAATCATATGCTAGCCAACACCCAATAAACCTTACTATGATCTACCTAATATGTATAAATAAGCTGTTATGCTATATCCTATTCACTTACCTTCCATTCCCTGAAGATGATAGTTGTCTATCGAAACGCGTCGGATCATCATGAATTTTGCTAACCTTTTGCACAATCTCCCAGAACACCTGAGAATTGCTGTTCGTTCTATTGAAAGTCTTAATAATAAAATAATTAATGCTGATACATGTATTTCCTTCAACCTCGCCTGCCTTAAAGAAAATTTATTACCTGGCTACACCAACATAAAACTACACGAGAATGCCAGACACCGGAATAATACTCGTCAGTTTCGTGAAGAACTGGTACGAGAGGAGATAGAAGAAAAATCGCCAAAAACCTACGGAATAAGCAGGATGCCCTCCTACAGAAATGGGAAGATGGACCTACCCCAGACGACCTCAAAAACGAAATTGACCAAAAACTCCAACAACTCTATGAACAACATAAGAGAAAAACAGAGAGCACGACCATCAATAAACTATCACGACTGTATGGCGGAAATATAAAACTCCCCAAGCCGACGAAAGGGTATATAAACCTCACCGACACTACCCTGACCCCTGATCAAGAAGACCTCCTCAACAAAGGCCTAAATTGCCACTACACCTCTAAACCTGGACCCCACAGAAAACGTCTAGAAATCGAAGTCCTTCTTGACGACGTCCTACGGCTCCAGAAAGTTGGCAAAGTCACCACCACCCCAGCCTTACAACCCACCCTACTAGCAGAAGTGGCCAAGACCAGAGGATCTCATCAAAGTAAAATCCTCAAAAAACATCACTTCCAAGCAGCCAAACAACTCAGGGAGAACCCTAACATCATCATACGACGAGCTGACAAAGCCTCCTGTCTGGTGATCCATGGAAAGGAGGAGTACCTGCAGAAAATGGACACCATCTTAAGTGATAAAAATAAATTCAAAAGGATCACTCGCAACCCCACAGATGAAATAAAAAGGAAAGCCAACACCACCATCACCGCCATCAACGCTAAAACTGAAGGGGTACACATGAAAAAACTCATCGGGGAGTTTTCCCCTGGTTACGCCTATGGTACTGTAAAAACACACAAACCAGGAAACCCCCTCCGCCCCATCATCCCCAGATACCTACGGCCACCTACCAGATCGCCAAGACCCTCAACAACCTCCTCACCCCCTACATACCTCGACAATATAACCTCAACTCCGCTAATGATTTCCTAGACATTTTACGAGACGCCCCCCGAACTAACGACCACATCACCGCCTCTCTCGACGTGGAGAGCCTATTCACCAACGTACCTATGGACAGGACCATCAACTTAATCCTGCAAAAAGTTTACCATTGCCCTGACACACCCAATCTTGACATACCGGAGAAGGCACTGAAGACACTGTTGGAGCTCTGCACCAAAGAGGCACCTTTCCTCTGCCCCCGTGGAAACATGTACCAGCAAATAGACGGGATAGCGATGGGTAGCCCCCTGGGGGTCCTGTTCGCTAATTTCTTCATGGGAACTATAGAAGAGGAGCTCCTTGATGCCCACCGCCCCTCGGTCTACTGCAGATATGTGGACGACATATTCGTACTAGTAAAGGACCTCAACGAACTCAGGGACCTCCAGCATCGCTTTATGGCCGCCTCAGGACTCAATTTCACCTATGAAGAGGCCACCAATGGACAGCTTCCCTTCCTCGACCTCCTTGTTTCGTTTAATAATCAAGAATTCAAAACTACCGTCTACACCAAACCCATGAACAATGGCCAATGCCTCAACGGGGAAAGTGAATGCCCCCAACGATACCTGCTGTCCACCATCGCAGCCTACATCAGGAGAGCCCTCACCCATTGCACCGCGTGGAGCGACACCCATAAGGAACTAGAACGCCTTACCCAGGTACTCGTTAACAACGGATACTCTAACACAAATGTCACCAACACCATAAGAAAACACCTTGATAAATGGTACAACCAAGCCCCCCCTACTACCAACCCAACCAACGACATCACTATCTTCTACCGCAACTACATGTCATCTGATCACAATACCGACGAATCCATCATGAAAGAAATCATTACCAAAAACGTCCTCCCCACCAACCCCGACTACAAAATAAAACTTATCATCTACTACAAATCCTCCAAAACCTCCAACCTCATCCTCCGTAACAGACCTATCTCTCTCAAGACTCCGAAAATAGACGACCATGTGATATACCAACACAATTGCAATAATGTGGACTGTGGACCTCAAAGCTACGTTGGTATGACACAAAATCGTTTATCACGCCGTCTCACCCTCCATCTCCAATTTGGAGCTATCAAAGACCACTATAAAGCCCCCCCACCACCAAGCCCTTACTCGCTCTGACCTAGATAAAAACACCTCCGTAATTGATAAAGAGACAGAACCCAGAAGACTTGCTATACTTGAAGCCCTATATATTCAAACTCTTAATCCTTCCATAAATAATCAAACTCTCGACCTCCAAATACTCCCATCAGCTAAACGTTACTCTCAAACACCCCCTAACATTACTCCCCTTACCACCCCGACTCTGCCCTTGCCCCCTCTCTCCTCCCCTCCCCTTCCCCCCCTTACCGTCCCCCCCACTACTTCATTTAACCAACGCACACTGCCCCTCAACCCTACGCTTCAAACTGGACCAGAAACCTGAGATACAACAGGCCCGCCGCCCCTCACAAGGGCCCCGCCCCCCTCTCGCCCAGCAGACCCCCTACGACAACATCTAGCATCTACGAACCCTCCCAGCCAACCAGGAGGCAGGAAAAGCGCGCGCCTCATTGGTCGCCAACTAGCCAATCATATGCTAGCCAACACCCAATAAACCTTACTATGATCTACCTAATATGTATAAATAAGCTGTTATGTTATATCCTATTCACTTACTTTCCATTCCCTGAAGATGATAGTTATCTATCGAAACGCGTCGGATCATCATGAATTTTGCTAACCTTTTGCACAATCTCCCAGAACACCTGAGAATTGCTGTTCGTTCTATTGAAAGTCTTAATAATAAAATAATTAATGCTGATAGCCTACATGTATTTCCTTCAACCTCGCCTGCCTTAAAGAAAATTTATTACCTGGCTACACCAATATATATATATATACTAGGGGAGGTGTGGTGGAGTGGTCATGCCACTGGATTGGTAATCCAATGGACCCGGGTTCAAATCCCGATATGTCAATGGGAAGATATTATTGGGATTGAATTTGTGCTGTACCTAGTATCAGTGCATTACCACAAAGCCCACCGAAATGCCAAAAAAATACCCTCATTGTTCCCTGATTAAATAACACTGTATGAATATTCCCATATTCAAAATATGTTACAGGGGGACAATGCCTAGTGAGTTCACTGCTCAATAGGTGGCATTCTGAGAGTGAGGGTCTGAGTCTGGAGGGTGAGACGGTGAAGCACTTGGGCGAAGCAACCAGCCGCTTCAGAGATGGAGCTGCTTTGAGCCATGATGGATGCTTCGCATGTCTCACTCCCCAGGCTGGAACAAGACCTCACGGGCTTCACCGTGTTGAGCGGTGGAATGTACAGGCTCTCAGCCTATGCCCGAGAGGGAGTAGTTGGAATATAGAAAAAAAAAAAAAAAAAAAAAAAAAAAAAAAAAAAACTACCGGTATATATATATATATATATTTTTTTTTTTTTTTTTAGTATATATCACAAATACACGTGAGCCACTAAATGTTTCCAAGCTCTCAGTGGGGTTCGAACCGTCGACCGTCAGACGATAGCCGACGCTTTAATCAACTACACCACTGCGGTGTAGTTGATTAAATAGACCAGTCAAAGTAGGGCTGGACTTAGAACAAATTGTAATAGAAGGTTTTTTGGCTTTAACTTGTTTATTAGGTCCCTCTGATGAACATATAAAAAGTCTCCAACTTTTGGACACCGGGAAAGTGGTTAATTTGCATAAATTCAAGATGGCCACCGTCCAAAGCTTCAATTTACAGATAACTTTTTTCTGGTTGCTCCTAGACCCTATAAATGTATTACAAACAACGTTTTTTGGCTTTAACTTGTTGATTAGGTCCCTCTGATGAACATATAAAAAGTCTCCAACTTTTGGACACCTGGAAAGTGGTTAATTTACAGCCAAAAAACCTTACAGCCAAAAAACCTTCTATTGCAATTTGTTCTAGGTCAAGCCCTACCTTTACTGCACATTATTGTCTATTACATTTTGCCTAGGCCTATACTAATCCCATCATCTTGTTTCTTGTTTCATGCAAGGACTTCCAGGAGGCTGCAGATCTTTTGGATAAGCTGTTGCGTTAAGACGTTTCACCGGATGAAGTCTGCAGTAAAGACGTTTTCAACAGAATTTCTGAAAAACTTAAAGCTGAGAAGAGCTCCTTAGCAGAGCATAAGATGGGAAAGCTATGGATTCAATACATGGACATGATTGACCTGCTGCGTCGCTTCCTGAGGGCACTGAGAATGGGCGATTTCCTACTGTACCTCGGAACACTCCAGGAGATGTTGCCGTACTTTGCAGCGTGTGGTCATAACAATTATGCCAAGTCAGCCCATGTGTACATTCAAGACATGATTGAACTTGAGCAGCTCAACCCAGACATGTTCTGTCAATTGAACTCCGGTCTATTTGTGATCCGCCGAAGTGATCGGCTGTGGGCAGGACTGCCAAGCGACTTGGTTATAGAGCAGGTTTTGATGCGCTCTTTGAAAACGAATGGTGGATTGACACGTGGTAGGGGCATGGAGGAAACGCAACGCCTGCGCTGGTTACTTGCTATGCCAGCCTGCGCTGAGGTGAGTGAAGTTATGCAAGAACTGACAGGGAAGCATTTCCACACCTCTGAGCAGCACAAAGAAATGACTGAAGCAAGGCGTGAACGAGATAGGAAGGACACAGAGAAGGTTCTCGCATTCTTCAAGAATTATGATCCATTTCAAGAATCAAATGAACTCAGGAATATTGCCAACGGTGTGACAGGACCAGCCTCGGCCAATCCTCATTTACTGTATGAGGTTGGTATGAACATTGTGCAGAAGATGGAAGGTAGCAATGCTTTTGACTTTTCATTTAGGAAGAAAGATCAAGTTGAGTCGTTGGGTGCAAAGGTTACAATCAGTGCTGAAAAAGTACCAATCGACCCACAGCTCCTTTTCCAGAGGCTCCTCATCTTTGCTAATAACAGGGACTTAGGTGTTGAAGAGGTCTTTGCGTATGAGTTGTCTAGCTACCCTACTGCTCTGTTCGATAAGTGGGGGAGGCTCAGGGAAGCCAATAAACCACAGCTAGGAGATGAGATAGCTGCTGTTGTTCCCAAGTCGTCATTGGAATCATTTGAGGAAGAAAGGACTGTGACCCATGTTCTGGATGGTGGTTCCTTATTGCAAAGGATTCCATGGAAGAAGGGTGACACATTTGAGGACATTGCAAGCATGTACATGAAGCATGTTTCCAAAAACTTTCTCAACCCGGTGGTTGTATTCGACGGTTATAAATCAGGACCTACTACCAAGGACATGACACACAATCGACGATCAAAAGGAGTCTTTGGTCAAAAGGTGATGTTCACTCCAACCATGCCCCTTCGGTCAAAAAAGGAAAACTTCTTGTCAAACTCGGACAATAAGCAAAACTTCATTGACTTATTGTGTGAAACATTCAAGGCAAATGGAATTGACTGTGTCAATGCGCCAGCAGATGCAGATGTCATGATTGCGAAGAAGGGAATTGAGCATGCAAGGGAAACCGTGACATATGTGATAGGTGAGGACACAGACTTGTTGGTGCTGTTGTGTCATTATGCGGAACGAGGGATGAATGATTTGTACTTCAAGTCGAGCAAGGAAGGTGGGAAATGTTGGCATATTAACTCAGTAGCAGAAGCTCTCGGTGAAAGCATCTGTCGTGTCCTGCCAGTTGTCCATGCACTCTGTGGATGTGACACAACCTCACGACTGTATGGTATTGGTAAAGGGGCTGCCTTGAGGAAAGTGAGGGAAGACAACGGTTTCTTGAAATGTATAGAAGCATTCTGTTGCCAAAGTGGAAGTAAAGACGCGATATCATCAGCTGGTGAAAAGGCCTTGGTTTATTTGTACGGGGGAAAAGGAAATGACACCCTTGACGGACTGTGAAAGACAAAGTTTTGCAACAAGGTGGCAAAAAGTTCAACTACCGTTGAAGTTCACAGCCTTCCCCCAACAACCGATGCAGCCAAATACCACTCGTTCCGAGTTTATTGTCAGGTCCAGGAATGGATGGGGAACTGTGTGGACCCCGAGAAATGGGGCTGGTGTCTGCGGAAGGGACAGCTTGAACCGAAGACGATGGATTCGCCAGTGGCTCCTGATTCACTACTGAAATTGGTCAGATGTCAGTGTAAGGGCAACTGTGACACTCAACGCTGTAGTTGCAAACGGAATGAGCTTGAATGTTCCAGTGCATGTGGTCAATGTAAAGGACTCTGTCAAAATAGCAACTTTGATGCAAGCACCGATGATCCAAGTGAATACGAACTCCTATCATGAATTACATAATTGGCTCTGAATGACGTCATACTACTTCATGGGTTTTTTTTTTTTTTTTTTATAAAAAAGAGGGACAACAGGTCAAAAAACCCATACAAGCACAAAGTGCCTGTGTCACCCCTTGTGAAAGAGACAGTTCAGCCTGTCTGTAAGGTTTTTCGGCTGTAAATTAACCACTTTCCAGGTGTCCAAAAGTTGGAGACTTTTTATATGTTCATCAGAGGGACCTAATAAACAAGTTAAAGCCAAAAAACGTTGTTTGTAATACATTTATAGGGTCTAGGAGCAACCAGAAAAAAGTTATCTGTAAATTGAAGCTTTGGACGGCGGCCATCTTGAATTTATGCAAATTAACCACTTTCCCGGTGTCCAAAAGTTGGAGACTTTTTATATGTTCATCAGAGGGACCTAATAAACAAGTTAAAGCCAAAAAACCTTCTATTACAATTTGTTCTAGGTCCAGTTAAATGATTGCTAGATTTACTGGACTAAAAGCGTCGGCTCTGTAGTTGATTAAAGCGTCGGCTATCGTCTGACGGTCGACGGTTCGAACCCCACTGAGAGCTTGGATATATATATATATATATATATATATATATATACTGTATATATTAATAATAATAATGATAAAATAAAATAAATATATATTGAGATTTAAGGCTGGACTGCCTAGTGGGGACCGCGAGGTCTGTATATCTATGTAACTCTCTGCTCGACCCAAAACATTCAGGACGGCCTACCAACCTTACCGAATACATTCGCAATTCATTCATAATAGACCCCAATTTAATACTAATGGTGGTTCTCTTGTGAAGTTTGGTGTTAGACAAAGTCATTAAATTGAGCTAGTTGTGGATCCGGTTCATATCAGCGGATATTATTATCTTGTGGTACAGGATATGCTGTATCTCTCGTGAACTCTTATGTGCAATGTTGCCAGCATAGCGACATTGACTTTACATCTTGTGATGTTTACTTTGGTCTAGCGGTACTTATTAACATCTAATAATATTAATTCCATCTATATTCTGGAGATATGTGCTATTTGTAAGCGATATTCTAGATATTGAGCCATTTGTTGTAGCGATATTCGGCCTTTATATTATTATCTAGCGACTTTTGGTGGCTAATTTAGTAGGGTGTTTTTTTGTGTATTATTTATATTTGGTATCCTGTGTTCAGTTTATAAGATCCAGTCAGAGAAGACAGTCGTATATAATTGCTTTGTGTACTAAAAACTCATCGTGTTTTCAGTGATTTGCCATTCTATCCTTATAGTCGATGGGTTCCGAGGTTTATTAATAGGCCTACCAATACTTTTATGAAGATATATAATTATAGACATTTCAATTACTATTTTCATAATCGCAATTGTTTATAGAGTAGCCTAATTGGGACCAGTAATGTACTGAAGTTCGTAATGGAAATCCGAAATTGTGATAAGTGTTAATACTGATAATAGGGCTACATTAATAGAAACAAAAAAGTTTAATTTGTAAATATACTGTATATAGCCTATCATAGGACTACCTTCATACTTGTAAGACATTAAAATGTGTAAAAGAGAAAATAAAATGAAATACCAGCATTTATACTGGGTTTGTAAGTTTTATGCCACGTTTTCAAGGAACGTGCTATATTCTGATTGCTATTCCCGGACTGGGAATGTGCAGCAGGTATCTTCAACTAAGGTGCCTCTCCACTGGGTGAGGACTGACCTCATTTCCCCAAATCACCACACAAATAACAGGCAATAGACATAAAACACAAGGAAAGATTACATTGGTTTTTATTCTTAACTGCTAGGGTACACAACATCAAAGTAAGTCTCAATAATGGGTAATAGCCTAATTAATAAATAATGGTTACACAAGATACACAATAGATACTATGTCTGAATATTAGATACGTCCTTAAGTTATGGAAGAGTATGCTCACAAATAATTCAGATAAAATAATAGATATGCAATAATAATAATAACGTGACAATAGAGGTGTGGGGAGGTGTGGCGGAGTGGTCTTGCCACTGGACTGGTAATCCAATGGACCCGGCTTCTAATCCCAATATGTCAATGGGAAGATATTATTGGGATGGAATTTGTGCTGTACCTATAGTATCAGTGCATTACCACAGCACACCGAAATGCCAAAAAAAAAAATACCCTCATTGTTCCCTGATTAAATAGCATTGTATGAATATTCCCATATTCAAAAATATGCTACAGGGGGGCAATGCCTTGTGAGTTAATTGCTCAATAGGTGGCATTCTGAGAGTGAGTGTCCGAGTCTGGGGGATGAGACTGTGAAGCGCAGAGGCGAGGCGGCTTCAGAGATGGAGTTGCTTCGAGCCGTGAAGCTTCGTATGTCTCACTCCCTAGACTGGAGCAAGACCTCACGGGCCTCACCGTGTTCAGCGGTAGACTGTAAACGCAATCAGCCTATGCCCGAGAGGGAGTAGTTGGAATATAGAAGAAAAAAAAGAAAAAAAAAAAATCTCCAGATAAATATACGAAGGACGCACTGAAAGTGTTAAATGTAATAAAATTCAACAAGAATTCTAGGTGAACACAAAGTCTTGATAGACTAAACAATGAATACAAGTATGGAAGTTACTTAACCCCTTACGAACGGGGATGTTTGTAACTTCGACTACCTGCCTGGCGGGCATATTTACCCTAAACGAGCTTCATTCCATGCTCTTTTTCATCCATAAACAAGAGCCAGAGCGTAATACAATTATGTACCTGTGAAAGGGTGATAATAGAGCTTTCCAATGACACCTGAATCATCCTTGTACGACCACGGGTTATCCTGTAGCGATCGTGCTGGTCTCGCGAGGCCGTGAGTGTGGAATGTTGCAGAGGGTAGTGTCAGTCGCGGCACTGGGTCCGTGCCGAACGGTCAGAGCCCGCCTATCGTCCTCCCAACGCGTGGACTCTCTCTGAGCCGATAATGTGCTCAACATCCCTTTCGACATATGTCGGGAACCGCAGGGGTGGCCATGATTCTCTCATACGACATATGTCGGGCCCCGCGGCTTGAGTGTTAATTAATTATGACAAGCAGTCTAAATCAGTCAGTTTAGAATAGTCCCTCCCGTTTGGTGCGTTCTCTCTCGAGCGGTTGCGTGATACGTTTTCTATTAGGCGGTTGGTGTTGCACACTTTGATGGTAGCAATCCGGTTTGGCGGCTCTGATGTTGAATTGGATGCTGTGAATGCCTGGTGATGTTGGTTTGGCATTTCTTTAACTCCTCGCATCTCAGTAAGACACTGATAATGGGCTCTTAACTAGACAAGGAATGAAGCTAGCACATTGTATAAGTACAGGCATGCAACATCATAAGTACAACACATAGTAACATTTAACTCAGTAGCTGCGACAGACATGTTTTGTAAAATGCGGCCGGTGCGACGTCTTTAAAGGTCAATTCGAAAAAAAAAATTATCTTTACCATATAAAGTACTATTATTGCTTCATATGCACATATCTTACTTGTATAATGAGCATGTGAACATTGAAGAACCAGAAAATAGGTGTAAAGAGGAAATATCCAGTGTGAAGCCGTTTATTTATGACGGGAGGTGTAGGGGAGGGAAGGCAGGAGTGAGCGTGACATAGATATGCTTCCTCTGCCTGGTTGAGGCTTACTGACATTCTGGCTGTCTCCCGGGCCTTTATGAGGGAGGAGGAGGGCGGGGGAGTGTACAGGAGTGTGACTAAAACTATTTGAGGAGAGAGAGACAATTTATAGGCAGTAGGAAGGAAAATATTGGATAAATGAGGAATGGGGAAGTGGAGGGAGAAAGGGGGTGGAGGAGAAGGAGGGGAGGATAAGACAAATGTAAGGGGAGGAGAGGAGGTGGTGGTAAGGAATCATACCACTTTAACGCTTTTCTCGCAGTCCCTGTCATATGATGGGCGCCATTTTGGCCTATTTTGTGGTCTGGGAGCGAGGCCAGCTGTTGCAAGCAACGCAGGCGGTCCCCAACTGGAGCCTGCGATGGTCGGGCACATACTGAAACAACTCATAGCTATGTCTGGAATCACTGCAGCATTACACATGGCGAAAACCGCAACAAAATTGCTAATTTTCGCAATTTGGCCTACATTTGCAATATCGTTGAAAGATAACCAGATGTCGTACAGAGATGATTTGGGTGTCATTGGAAAGCTCTATCATTGTACTTTTGCAGATATATAATTGTATTATGCTCTGGTTCTTGCTAAGGCATGAAAATTAGCAGGGAATGAGGGTAAATTCGGGCAATTATGCCCGCTCGTAAGTCGTTAGGGGTTAATCACATATATTGCTTCCATTTCACCGGCACTGGGGCAATTTGTTATTTGTTATATATATTTGTTTTTATTTGCTATCTGCCGGAAGGAGCGTCACTTTCTCCCAGTAAAATCTTCCGGTAGGAGTGTCGCAGCCCTTGGGTTAACTCAATTTTTGCGGGCTATCTTGTTTACATCACCGTAGCGCCAGGCGGGCATAATTGCCGAAAATTACCTTCATTCCATGCTCTCTTTCATGCAAGAGCCAGAGCATAATACAATTATATATCTGTGAAAGTTCGATGACAGAGCTTTCCAATGACATCTGAATCATCCCTGTACGACATCTGGTTATCTTGCAAGCGAAGGGCAAAATCGGTAAAATAGCAGCAATTATGGCTGGTTTTTTGCTGTGCGAGACACTGCACATGAGTGAGACAGCCTTCTCTCGCACTCAGTGTGTGCACACTTGCTGTGGCGAGCGGTTGGAGCCCGCCTACACTCCCTCCAACGTCTGGCCTCTCTCTCAGCGCTCAAAATGGCGCCCGTCATATGACGGGTGCCGCAGGATAGGCCGATTTTCTCTCTCCCGTCATATGACGGTCGCCGCGAATTTAGGGTTAAACGGTATTTTATTAACATGAAGCGCTATTGCTTTGAGTCATATTAGCTAATATGCACGAGAATGGTTTGAAATCACAATATACATAAATGGTGAAATCCTCTTAACCCGGGAACGGAGAGAACGCACTTAAGAGGTTTGGGTGGGCAAAGGCGAGAACACTCTTATGAGGTAAGGCCTAAAAAAAAAAAACATTTTAAAAGGCCCCAGTAGCACTTAAAACAAGTGAAATGGTGATTAAGTGAGATAATTCCCCTCCATACCTCCGATCACTCCTCCATATATATCAAAATCTCCACCTTCCCCCCTTCCTCCCCCCCCCCCTTCAATTATCACCTATTTTTCCTCTTATTACCATATTTATTGGTGTATTTATGGTGCCAATATCTCAAAGCCGATCCTAGTGTGTGGTGTTGCGTGTGTCTACGCGTGGGAAAGACAGAGAGAGAGAGAGAGAGAGACAACCCTCACTCCCTCAGTGTTCTCTCCAGGCTCCGAGAGGGGAGGATATACGTCGCGGCTGCCTCACATTTCATGAATGACCGGTCTGCAATAATTCGCGTGTTTGACCATCCAAACACTATTCCCACTTGTTTTATTGTTGTTACGTGCTACTATCTTCATATTAAATGTAAAATAGGCGCATATGAATAAGTAATAACGATATTTATCGTAAAATGACGATTTTAGGTGGGAATGGGGCCTAATATCGTCGCCTGGCGGTAGGGTGTCCATTACACACAGCTCGCCTTTAACCCTTGTCTATCGGTGCCCGACTTAAGGCGGTCAAGAGAACCAAGGACTAAAGGGCGGGGCCCGACTTAAGTCCAATGCGATGTTAAGCACATAATCGGCTCTGAGAGAGAGTCCGAGCGGTGGGAGGAGCGCGGGTGGGCTCTGACCGTTTGGCATGGACGTTGTCCCGCCACATCCCTGGTCCCGCAATACAGGGTAAAAACTGAAAAAATTACTGTATTTTAGGGATTTTCCCTTCGTGTTGCACGATCGTTGCAAGACAACCAGTGGTCGTACAAGGATGGTTCAGGTGTCATTGGAAAGCTCAATTCTCACCCTTTCACGGATACATAATTGTATTACGCTCTGGCTCTTGTTTATGAATGAAAAAGAGCATGGAATGAAGCTCGTTTAGGGTAAATCTGCCCGCTTGGCAGGTAGTAGAAGTTACAAACGGCCCCGCTCATAGGGCGTTAAGGAGTTAATAGCAAAATATTTAATCAAACATATAAGATTCACTCTGAGTGCAATAGTTACAATTATACACAAATAATGGCATAAAAGAAGTACAGTACTCTGGAACACGGAGTTTTCAGTAATATCGGTCGCGCGCGCACACGTTAATCTTACTCAGTCTCCAAAGAAAATGTCAATGATAAGGGTCACTAAAAGAAAAAGAGGAAGGGGTGTCACTTGGATGATCTAATTTTACGTGTATCACTGGGTGTAGCCTATGTAGTGTAGATCTGAATCATAATACGTACGGAATTACCTCGAGGAATAGTGTACGAAATATCAAACAGGATACTAGAATAGTATTATGTGTTGTGTCCTAATCAAGCGAGGCCTATCAAGTTAGAAGGGAGACAAGAGAGGTCTGTCAAACAGCCTCAAACAAGCTAACTCTTTCTTTTTGGTCTTGGATCTTTCATCAACGTCTGGTTGGTGGCTGAACAGGCCCTGGCTACTCGGTGTGGTGGCATCAGTCGGGCAGAATTCCTCAGGTGGTGGCTGGCCTACGGGTCCACGCAGGTACACATGTAGCAAGCTGCTTTATTGGGTTGGGAGTAAACTTGGCCGGAGTTGATTTACAGGAGATCACAATGGCCAAGGCACAAGCAATATCCAATTCCAATACCTATAAATTTGCGCCTATATAAACAACCGGATCTATCCTTTCGTCTTTCCAGCCAATACATACATAGCCTACATACACACATACAAGCTTAAAGACCATTTTGTCCACAGAGAATGGGGTTACAGTCTCACGTCATAAATGACGGATTTCCAGGTGGCCCTGTCAAGGGCTGCCTCTGTTGTCAAGTTCTTTATTTTGAGATCGGACCGGAGTACCTGATCCCATGTCATTCTAGGTCTACCCTTACGCACAGCTCCCCCCCCACGTTCACAGTCTGGCATTTATTCACCCAGTTCTGATCATCCATTCTCTCCACGTATCCAAACCAACCAAGTCAGCTCGTGCACATCACTTTTCTGACACTCCTAATGCCCAGACGCCTTCTTAATTTCTCACTCGATACCCCATCCCCATCCCCACATATCCAGCTCACCATTCTCTTCTCATTCCGTTCCATTCTATTAATATCCTCCGCTTTAACCGGCCACATCTCCGAGGCATAGGTCATCGCACTCCTAACACACGAGGTATACACCTTCCCTTTAAGGTGAAGTGGGAGTCCTCTCATGGTCAGGAGTGGCAACAGCTCTCTAAACTTCTCCCAGCTAATTCTGACTCTAGCAATGGAGGTAAGGGAACAGTCTGGCCAATGCACGGACCTCTCAGTGGCATATGGTAGTCAATACTACTCGCCACCCCAACCTGGCTTCCAGTGATTTTAGCTTGAATGGTCACAGCGATGGCTAACTTGTCACTGGAAGTTGTATTGGATGAAAGAAGAGCCTAATGCTTCCAGTCTCGAACCTGGCTGTGTTGGCAGCGTCGAGCCTACCTCAGATGGTTTGGGCAGCTTTGAGCCTACTACTTCTAGTATTGAACCTGGCTCTGTTCTAAGCGTCGAGCCTACCTCATCAAAAACTAGACTAGGTTTGAATTGTTTGATGCATGGCTGATTGAGGTAGTGTCTCTTTCTCTGCTATCCTAGCATTGGTGGTGGTGTGGGCTAGAAGGGCTTGTGCGGTGTGAGCTCCTTTCTCTTGGTTGGGGGTTGCCGTCTTGCTGGTGACGGTGTCGGGGTGGGTAACACTCCGGGCGAGAAGGGTGTTCTGAGACTGATGTTGAGGGCGACTTAGGTTCTTGTTGTACAGGAGCCAGAGAGGTGGTGGTGCTTGCTTTTTTTTATTTCATGCATTGTACCAAGAGTTTTAATTAACCACAAGGAGTCAGGGTGTCAAGTTGTTCTTTCGGCGATCAAGTTATATTATAATAATTATACCAAAGACATTACCCATAAGGCTCTCCAGTGTGACGATCAAGCTCTTTGGGAGCTGTTAACCCCTTATTGGCGGCGCACGACATATGTCGACCACCATTTTCAGCACGTAATGTTGCTGAGAGAGAGAGCTAAGCGGTGGGACGAGCGTAGTAACCCTATGACCGCTCCGCATGACCACCGTGGACCAACTGAACTGTATCCCACCTTCTTCCCCCCTCTCTCACTCGCTACACAGGGAATTATGTAAGGAAATTACCTAATTATAGGGTTTTTGCACTCGTGTTGCACGATCGTTGCAAGAGAACCAGTGGTCGTACAAGGATGGTTCGGGTGTCATTGGAAAGCTCCATTTACGCCCTTTCAGGGATAGATACTTGTTTTACGCTCTGGGTCTTATTTAGGCATGAAAATGATCACGTAAACAACCCTATTTAGGGTTAAAAAAAAACGATGTGCGGTACGGTCAAATAGACCGCCTAGGCCGCCAATAAGGTGTTAATCATTATATCGCCAAGTGTTAATCCTCCAAAAACGAGCACTCATTCAGGAACTGTCAAAAAGAAAACATTTAAGATAATTTCGAAGGCAACAATTAGTTCCGAGGAATCCATTGATGATGACACCACAACACCAAAGAAAGTTAGTCCCCCCCCCCCCCTCCGGCCGGCGAAGCGGCCGCATTCGTCCCATCAGCAACAGGAGGCGTCAGTCGCGATCGAGGTCTCCCATACACAAGAAACTACAGTGTCGGTTTCTAGTTTAAAGACTTCACAATCCCGTACGGCGGTCTCGGGTGTCGAGCCTAGGCCATCGCCTTCACCGGCGCCCACACCTACTAGGTCAACCTTAACTGAGCCGAAAGTCAAATCCGACCAGTCAGGGCCGGTCACCAGGGTTGCGGAGACACCGCCCAGGGACATAGTGCCAAGTTTAGCCATCCTATCGGTCACGTTTCCCCGTCTGTAAAGCAACGACCGTATGTGATTCCCCGTAATAATGCGCCTCAGTGTCGTGTATCCACTCAAGTGTTGGCAGAACAATATCGAGGCTATCCACAAGAAACTAGTTAGGTTTCTTTGCAGTCTTCGATTCCGAATTTAGAGTGGGAAGCTTTTGAGCAAGATGTACTGGAACCCGCCGTCCGGTCTGTAGAGGTTCGATTCCTCTCAGCCCGGTCGCTGGAGATGGGATCAGTTGAGTCCATGGAATGTCAATCTATTAGGGACGACGTGTCGGAACATCTTCAATCGGGGCAGAAGGTGGCGTCCTCTGGTCACTGAGATGTTAAATCAACGGTGCCCACAGATAACGTTAAGGAGTTTGTCACAAAGGGGGACCTTCAAAACTCTTTTGATAAATTTATGAGTAAATATGATGAGGTTAGATCGGGTTCGGGATCTCCCACACCATCGCCGGTTGCTCGACCCCTGGGTTCTGTTCAGGTATCAGCTAAACAACCTTTTACTCCCTCCCCTATTACATCTAGTTTGGCGAACATAACGTCAACCTTGACGACTGCCAATGTACGAGTAGTTACAGATGTCATTCCACCCCCCTTGGAGAAAACTCCTCTAAAGAAAGGTCCTATGCCTCTTTTGTATGGGCCGGATAGGTCCTGGATGGACATAGTCGCTCTGAACCCTCAAGTTGTGCAGCCGACGGTCTCTGGGGAACCTCCGGTACCTGAACATTGGTGTATACAGGTGAGTGAGGGTAAGAAACTAAGAGCAAAGAACTTGTCAGGTGAGGTGTTGGATGTTACGGTTAAGGCTATCCCTAATTTGTATACTCCCGATTATTTCGGTTATGCACCTTCACCCGCACTGCCACCGGCTTCATTGGTAAGACTGTATGCGGACTGGTCTAAGCTGGATGGATTTAATGACATTAAATCACTTTTTAGTCTGATGCCAGAGTTAGACGCCCAGCCGATTGGAGACCAGTCCGGCAATCCAGTCTTACAGATTGGAACGGTAGGCAGAAGCGCAAAATTTTGCGAGCACTATCACCAGTAAATCTACGCATCAGATTCCCCAAGAACAGCATAATTGGTTTTCACTGCCTGTAGCCATCGCCGGGGGAATGCCTAAGGCTGTGTTAGATTTTTTAAACGCACCTAAATTATCCCTGTGTGAAATCAATGACCCCTTCTCTAGTCCTACTCCCGCGCAGCTCGATAGGGATTATAAATTAAGGCAGAAAGCGCCAGCTGGCTGAGTCCCTTGTGCGAACGACTGAAGCAGTGGTTGATACACAAGCAACTAAGGCTCTATCTCTTACTCGCCGGCTTCTTTTGCAAAACTCTGTCCAAACTCTTGGCGATTGAGAGTGTTCTTGGTTAAGTTGCTGGAGGATATAGGGCATAGGTTAGTACTATCACCTGTTCTCACTACAACCCTAGTTTCACCTGATACTTGGAGAACAGTATTTAGCCTCCTAGACTCGACGAGAACGACTGCCTCCACGACTAGGAAAGAGTCAACTAAGTTTCATAAGCCAACATTTAGTCCTCAGAGTCACACAAGTGGTGCTAAGTTTTTTCCGTCCTTTAAGACTCCTTCCAAGCCGGGAAGTAGTGGCTCCAACAGAGGCAAGCCCCAGGGTAAGGGACAGGGGAAGTGGTATAAAGGTCAGCCAAGGGGGAAGTCAGGTCAGGAGTCACGGCCCTCTACCTCCAGTCAGCCTTCTCAGCCATCCACATCCCAGTCAAAAAACTAGTTCATCACAAAGCTCTCTCACTCCTAGGGCCCCTGAAGGGCGAGTTGGATATTAGTGTTGCTCTGCTGGACAAGTCCAGTTGCATGACTGAAGAATTCCAGACGTGTTACCGGGCTTGGCCCCGGCAAACTTGGGCCCTGACAGTGGTACGCAAGGGAATCACTTGGCGGTGGCTCCGGCGACCTCGCTTACGTCAACCTTTAGAAGTCAACCATGTTTCTTTAGAGGTGGAGTCACTAGTCCAAGAATTGATAACCAAGCATATCATTGTCTCGGTCAACCCAACTCGCCCTGTTTACACGTCCAGACTTTATCTCGTGCCAAAGAGACACAGCGCTCAGATGAGGCCGGTCGTAGACTTGTCTCAACTGAATCGCCATATTCACAACTCATCGTTCAGGATGCTCACTGTGAATCAGATCAGGCTAACTCTTCCGCCTCAAGGCTGGATGTGCTCGTTAGACCTGACAGAAGCCTATTGGCATGTCCCGGTAAACAAAAGGTTCCAAAAATTCCTCGCACTGAGGATCAGGCATCAGACTTATGTTTTTCAAAGAATGCCTTTCGGTCTGAACCTGGCACCTCGAGTATTCACCAAATTAGTCCGACAGGCTCTTTTACCACTATTACGGCAAGGGATCAAGATCATGTGGTACTTAGACGACTGGCTAGTGGTAGCGGAATCCGAGATAAAATGCCTCCAACATATCAATATAATTCTACATCATGTAAAATACCTCGGGTTCAATATCAACTTGGCAAAGTCGAACCTTGTCCCGACGAGGGTAATTCAGTGAGTAGGGCTGCTGTGGGACACAGCACACCTAACTCTCAGTCAGAGTGTGGACAATCGCAACATGTTTCACAGGAAGCTGTTTCGCTTTCTCCGCAGTCTGACTACCACGAGGAAGGTGTGGGAGTCCCTTGTCGGCTCTGTCAACTGGATTCAACTAACGGTACAGTTGGGCCGGTTGAAAGTAAAGAGGTTAATCTTGGAGGGAAACAGACATTTTCCGCTTTTGCCGGCGGACAAGTCATGGCATATCCCGAAATTAACCCACATTAATCCAAATTAATCAACTTACTAGCGGTCTGGGCAAGGCCAGAAACAATGCATTCAATTATGACATGGATATCTCCTCCGCCTACGGTGTGGGTAGACACCGATGCTTCAGGTACACTGGGTTAGGGGTATCAGTCAAACCTCGGACACCAAGGTCAGGGTCTTTGGTCCCAGTTCAAGGAGTTTCATATCAATGCAAAAGAATTACTAGTTCCCCTATTTTTCCTTCAGGCCCACGGTTCGACTGACACAGAAATTGAGACAAGAGCCTCCAAGCTTTCTGCCTTAATGTATAATCCTTATCAAGCTGCGCGGGAGTAGGACTAGAAAAGGGGTAATTGATTTCACATAGGGATAATTTAGGTGCACTTAACCCGGCAAGTGCTGGAAGACTAATAAGAGTTTTACCGTTGCGCTGCGGGAAGCCTTATATAATCCAGGTTTTTGAGCGCGTACCAAAACCGCGGGCTTACAGCCAGGCGGCTACAAATTGGTGTGGCTGTAGTACAACTTGGCAACTCTCGATACCACCCCGCCACACGCTCGGCCCGCACTCACTCAAGCGGTACACAAGCACTTGTCATGGAGCCTAGACGTCCCTCACGCTCTCGCCCTGATGACACAACCAGCCCTCCTTCTGGTGGTGTCAGCAGCCGTGGAAGGCAGAGAGTGGCTGCTAAAGACCCGAGCTACCATTACTACGGCACGAGTATAGCTCCGAGGACGAGGAACCTGCACGTAAAGCACGTAAAACACGTGCAAGCAGGGGCAGTGCACAGAGGTCATTGTCTTTCGGGGACACTGCCACGACCACCCAGGCAACTGCTACCACCACTACCACCACCACTGCCACCACTACCACCGACGCAGGAGGCCGCCCTGGGGCTGCAGGACCTGCGTGGGCCACTGGGAAGACAGGGAAAAGCATGGGTAAAAAAACTTTTACCTCTGCCACTACCACCGTGCCACCACCACCACCGCCAGCTGCCCCTGCCGCCTCTGCCCCTGCCGGTCCTTTTACCCCTGCCCCTACCTCTGGTCCCTGCCCCTGCCAAAGGGAAGAAAGGGACGAAGGGCAAGGCGACAAAGGCGACAGGGACCACCATAATATTGCCATCCAGGACCTCTGCTGGCCCTGCCGACGCCGCCCCTGCTGGCCCTTCTGCCCCTGCCACTGCCCCTGCCAAAGGGAAGAAAGGGACGAAGGGCAAGGCGACAAAGGCGACAGGGACAACCATAATATTGCCATCCAGGACCTCTGCTGACCCTGCCGACGCCGCCCTAACATAGAGCTGACTGCCGTGGCTGGCCTTGGACAGCGACACACAGACTTCCCTCCCTCCCTCTCACCCACCCACCCACCCCAACTCTCCCCTAAACACATTCATAAGGCTTATATATCGCATAATTGGTCTATATGCGGTATATTCATTGTTATATGGGTCGCCTACATACGTACACGTACTTTATATATAGCATGACAGTGCTGAAAATACGATATATACGTGATATTACAGCCAACAGACCCTGTACAACTTGGCAACTCTCGATACCACCCCGCCACACGCTTGGCCTGCACTCACTCAAGCGGTACACAAGCACTTGTCTCCCGCGTAAACTCTCTCACCTCAGTTCCTGCCTCTAAACTCTCATAATTCGCTTATATGTCGCATATTTGGTCTATATGCGGCATATTCCTTGGTATATGGGTGGCCTACATACGTACACGTACGTACATATATGTACACATAGATCTACCTAGCATAAAAGTGCTCAAAATAGGATACATATGCGACATTACGCCCTAACCCGCCCTCCCCTCCCTCTACTCCTACCCCCTGGGCGCGCAGATATTCACCCGGGAAATCTTGCCGCACGATGACAATCTGGCCGCGCGATGCCATTTGCTCCACTTTTTTCAAATACGGACCGCCCCCCCACCCCCCAGACATTTTTGGGGGGGTCAAATATATATGGCTCAATGCGCACGAACATTCCCTACACGTTGATGTACTTTTCATCGATATTTGCAAGGGGCACCCAAATCGTCATACCTCCGTACAGGGGTGCCTGTATACTATAGGGGGTGCGCAGTGGAGAGGTTAACAAATCTAGCACAGCCTTAGGTACTCCCCTGTCAATGGCTACAGGCAGTGAAAACCAACTATGCTTTTCTTGGGGAATCTGATGCGATGATTTACTGGTGATCGTGCTCGCAAAATTCTGCGTTTCTGCTTCCCAGTCTATCCAAGGCCCCGTGCCAACCGTTCCAATCTGTAAGACTGGATTGCCGGACTGGTCCCTAATCGGCTGGGCGTCTAACTCTGGCGTCAGACTAAACAAGTGTTTAATATCATTAAATCCATCCAGCTTGGACCAGTCCGCATACAGTCTTACCGATGAAGCCGGTGGCAGTGCGGGTGAAATAATCTGGAGTGTATAAATTAGGGATAGCCTTAACCATAACATCCAACACCTCACCTGACATGTTCTTCGCCCTAAGTTTCTTACTTTCGCTAACCTGTATACACCAATGTACAGGAACCGGATGTTCCCCAGACACCGTCGGTTGCACAACTTGAGGGTTCAGAGCAACTGTGTCTGTCCAGGACTTATCCGGCCCATACAAAAAAGGCATAGGACCTTTCTTTAGAGGAGTTTTCTCCAAGGGGGGTGGAATGACATCTGTGACTACTCGTACATTGGCAGTCATCAAAGTTGACGTTATATTCGACAAACTAGATGTAATAGGGGAGGGAGTAAAAGGTGTCAAAATATTTCAGTAATCATTTCAGTTTGTTTTGCCTATCTCTTATGTCATATTTAGTAGTAGACATAAGCTTGGTGCTCCCTTCTCGCAGCTGTTCGGTTCAGGTGCTCCTTCAAGCTACGTCTGAAGGAATACAGTGTTCTCTTTTCACGGACTGACGGGGGTAGGTTGTTCCAGTCTTTGATGGCAGTGAAGAAGAATGTTAGCTTACCCTGTCCTTGGATTCTCGGGACCGTAAAATTATACATCCTATTCCTTGTATTGTGTCCAATCCGCTCATTTGCATTAACAAAATTACTCTTTAAATACTCTGGAGCCCTATCATAAAATATGTTGAAGGCATTTATGAGTCTGATTTGTTTGGCCCTGTCAGAGACATTGAGCATACCAAGTGACTGAAGTTGTTCCTGGCCTATATGCGATCTGGGCCCTAGGTTCAGCATGAACCTAACCATTTTATTTTGAGTAACCTGAAGTTTGTGCTTTGCTGATTTAGATGATGCAGAGTACCAGGATGACACAGAATAGTCAAAATGACATTGAACAAGCGCTTGGCATAGGGTCTTTTTGGTCCCCGCTGGCAAGCATCCCACCTGTCTATACAGGTATTTAATACGTGCTCTACATTTACTCAGGATCGATTCCAAGACTGTTTCACCTGACAGAGTCGAGTCCAGTTTTAGTCCGAGATATTTCACTTGTGACACTGTTGTTATGGGAATATCATTACAGTTGACCGAGAAGCCCTCAATGTCTTTCAATTTGCGGTTTGTTCCACATAAGATGGCTTCTGTCTTGCCCAGGTGAAGAGATAGTCTATTGTCCACTAGCCAATCACTACACGATTCTAGTTCTTTGGAAAGTGAGGCAGCAATACTTATTGGGTCTTTTCCAGAAACCAGAAGCACACTGTCGTCAGCATACAGTAATAATTTACACTAACGCTCAGTTCCAAGTCGTTCACATAACAGAGAAAGAGTAAGGGACCAAGGATGCTTCCCTGCGGGACCCCACAGTTAATTGGCATAGGATCAGAAAGATTATCATTAATTTTGACTCTTTGTGCTCTACCACTAAGATAAGGTATGCAAGGGGCTAGTAAAGTTCTAATGTTGTTCTGGCCTACTAAGTGAAGGTAGGCTGGATAGGAGTATATATATAAAAGGTTGGAGAGCGTTAGTAACGGACAATTCAAGGATCTTCAAGAGGTATGAGAGAGAGGCTAGGTCGGACAAGAGTCGAGAAGCGCGGGTGTCTTAATGAGAGGGGGGGGGGGGGAGAGTTCAAGGGCTACAGGGAAATTTTGCCCCTAAGGTCCCTGGGCGTGGGGGTGGCATTAGGCTACAATTGATATGGAAGTTTGAAAAGGCAGTAGAATACGTTAGCCAAATGCTACCGGGGAATGCAACTATGGGGTGGTATAGGAGTCTGGAAAAGATAGAGTTATGTGATCAGTCCGAGGGTTATGGATACTATTAGTTGGCCCTGGGAACTGCGTTTTCTATTAAATATAAATATCAACAACAGCGGCAGTTCGTAGGGGTACTTAGTTATTGTTTCGGGGTACTTATGACAGATACTGATAACCAGGTTATCTTATATAATCTCTGGTTGGGGTAAGAGGTGTAAGACACGAAGTAAATTGGCGTAGTGTGGACTGTGGATACGAAGGAGGCAAGGGGAAGACGTATGACAATTGTGGAAAGTAAATGGAAAAAGGTGAACACAATGGCGGATAAAATACTTAACCTAAAGGATTGCATACATCGATGAACGATGACATTATAGTCGTCGTCCTAATAAGGTGATGAAACCTGGTTGATCTGTACTTGGCACAATACAACACAAGGACACTGCCGCTATGTCGCATCAATGCTGGTGGCAGTTAATATTATAGACTTAGTTACTAGAGGAACAATGCAAGGGGCGACTGAGCACGGGTTACACATATCTATACTCGTCATGGAAAATGATATAAGAGGTCTAGGGACAAGCGTGGGTGTTTGAACTTCTAAGATATATAACATCTACTTCTCGGATGCAAGAACATACATAGATATAATTATGGCTGTCTGATGTGTTGGCATTGGCTCAACGTCGGGACAGGCATGGGTGTTTTTAATATGAATGTATATTCCTGTTCATCATCTTTGTAGCAAGGACAGTGCCGCTATGTCGTATCAATGCTGGTGGCAGTTAATATTATAGACTTAGTTACTAGAGGAACAATGCAAAGGGCGACTGAGCACGGGTTACACATATCTATACTCGTCATGGAAAATGATATACGAGGTCTAGGGACAGCGTGGGTGTTTTAACTTCTAAGATATATAACATCTACTTCTCGGATGCAAGAACATACATAGATATAATTATGGCTGTCTGATGTGTTGGCATTGGCTCAACGTCGGGACAGGCATGGGTGTTTTTAATATGAATGTATATTCCTGTTCATCATCTTTGTAGTTAGGAGTGTAGGACACGAGGGGGTTAGTGTAGGTGAGGTGTGGAAAATGGTCAGTTTAGAAAAGGTAAATGGGTGTGTCCTGGAGCTGTTTAGCCCTGCGGGCTTGGGCCTGTCTGAAATGGCTGGCTCGGTCAGCTGGTCCTTTCGTTCTGTGGACCTTTCCTTTGGTGTTTCTGTGTGGTGTTCGTTCATGGCTTCTGTGGTGGGCTTCTCGTTCTGGGGCATTTTATTAACACTTGGTGATTTAATGATTAGCAGCTCCCAAAGAGATTGGTCATCACACTGGAGCGTCATATGGGCAATGTCTTTGGTATAATTATTGTAACATAACTTAATAGCCGAAAGAACAACTTAACACCCAGACTCCTTGTGGTGTATTAGCCCATTACGGAGTTTCGTGCACACACTACACTTTTTTGTTAGCCACTGGCTGCGAGACCGATCTAAACAAGCAACAGAACGGACACACAGCTTGTGTCCTGTGACAGGGAGGTTATTACATAAAGGTGATGCACAGAAAGCTATTAGTTCCATAATGAAGTCCACCCCCCGCCGGGATCGGTCACGATCCGAGACTTTCCGAGAAATAGGGTGCTCAGTATGGAAGTGAAGAAGTCCTTGCATGACATTGTGGTAATCCCGACACTGACTTACGGAAGCGAAGCATGGATGTTCGAGAAGAGACTCAGACCAAGAGTGAGAGCGGTGGAAATTAGTTAATTAAGAAGTGCGTGCGGAGTTACATGGAGGGATAGACAGACGAATGAGGAAGTAAGAAGGTGTGGTGTGGAGGTAGATGTGCTGGAAAGTGTGAAAAGGAACAACTTGAGATGGTTCGGCAATATGGAACTTATGGAAAGCGAGAGAATGACTAAGAGGGTGTACGAGTACGAGTACGAGAGCGAGGTCAGTGCCTGGGACTGCAGACACTCAGAGACCGGAGAAAAAGAGGTGATATTATAGAAAACATTTTGGCTGACATGTCTTAAGAGGTGGGAACCACACAAGAAGTCAAATTCTTATTTCCCCACTACCAATTCATAGGTAAGAGGTAGACCGAACGAGAGGTGGAAGGATGGAGTGAGGAAGTATATGGATGAAGGCGGTGCTGGTTGGGAGGATGGGCGTCGACTGACGGGACAGAGGTGCATGGGGGCAGTTCGTTCGTGGCCACGGCGTCAGGCAATAGATAGATAGCACGTAGCCTACCTGATTGCCATGGGCGAGCTGTATGCTTATATACATTGGTTACAGTTATTTAGGCTACAGACAACACTCACGACCATATAACCACTCCAAGAGTGGTAATATGTAATTGTAATTGTAACAAGGACCCCAATGGAAATACGCCTAACGGCCTTATTGGGCTATCCTTAGTTGGAATTATGCAAGGCTGGTACATGTCATATTTATAACATACTATGTGGAACCAACTCTGTAAATTGCTAACTGAATAAATATTATTATTATTATTATTATAACATTCAACATTCACGCCACACATTACACACAAGGGGAGCCGTTGCAATAGGCAACATTTACCTCACTTGACCTATTAGTATGATTGCATATCGATGTTTACGGCTCCAACTTTCTTATAGCATGAAACTTGCATGTGACCAATTAAGTGTTTAAGTATGAAAGGAGACTATGCAGTAGAATAACCAACAATGGCATCTCTTATTCATTGAAGTGTGTTAAATATTATATATCAATGTCTACAGCTCCAACTTACGTTAATTCTGTATAGCCTCAAACTCGCAAGTGGTTCATTCATAAAGTGTGATCGATAATTCATAATTCAAAAGAGTAGGCCTATTATTTGAGTATAGACGATAATTATTAAACTAAAATAACTAAAATTTACATATCTCATCTAATGAAGTGTGTTAAATAAAGTTGCCCCAAAGTGAAATAATAAACCATTGGAGTTCATTCATAAAATGCTATAGGAGAAACTCTGAAGTATTTTATGTATGTAGTAAATATATGCATATAATACAATAAAACTAGCTCTTGTAAAGTAATAAAGGTAGACAAATAATGGAATGTGATAAAATAGTTAGGTGTTTTGCTTCATTCATAAAGTGTGTTGTTGGTGTTTGGAAGGGATGGTATGCCTGACTAGTGCTATCAAGATGGCTACTAGTGGCAAGGCTAGGAACGGACAACCTAAGAACATTTCAGCCTTTATCTCACGGTTGCACGGAGCTCTCACGGACGCCATGGCGCCACCTAAACTAGTGATAGAGAGACGAACTTTGGAAAAAACATGGAAGTTAATGGACAAAGTGGTAAAGCAGTGCCAGCAATCTAAAATGAACCTGAAAAACTCGCCTCCATTCATTCTGGATATTTTACCGGACACCTACCAGCACCTCAGACTCATATACAATAAATACGAGAACAATATGGCCGCTCTCAACAATAATGAGTATTTTAAGGTAAGTCTAGCAGAGTTGTGTAGAGAGAGAGCGTGAGAGTGAGTGTGTGTGAGGGATAGTGTAGGCTATGGGGTTAGGCTATGTTTTGGTTGATTTTCTAGGCCTTAGCGAACTAGGCTAGGCTACCTAGCCTACCTACCCCTAACCTAGCCTACCTGGTACCTACCCCTAACCTAGCCTACCTGGTACCTACCCCTAACCTAGCCTACCTACCCCTAACCTAACCTACCTGGTGTCCTGGTACCTACCCCTAACCTAGCCTACCTGGTACCTACCCCTAACCTAGCCAACCTAACCTAGCCTACCCTAACTTTGCCTACTTACCCCAACCTAGGCAACCTAGCCTACTTACCCTAACCTAGCGGGTAGCCTACCTATCCTAGCATACCTAACCTAGACAGTAGCCTAGGCCTAATTACGGAATTAGGCCTAGCCTATTCAATAAGTGCACCATTGCGAGCTGCTGCTAGGCCCCCTATAAATTTAATAGGGCCTAGGCCTAATCGTTTCAGTCACCCTAGGCTGCTCATTTCTGCTTCAAATCATCATTATCATCATAGGCCTAGGCTAATACAAGTAGGCCTAGGCCTATACAACACTAGGCAGGGTGCCAAAACAGAAATTATCCAGTTCTGGATCATTTTTCTAAGCTTACAAGGATCAACTTTGCGCGGCGTCTGCGGGGGGTGCGGGGGGCGCAGCCCCCCGCTTCATAACAGGGGGTCCGGGGTAGGTAAATATATGCACAATACATGCTCAAAATTTATTAAAAGGAATGAATAATATTGTAAGTAAAAGGGATGTTATGTATGTTTACTGGTGTTTAATCAGGATACTAGGGGAGCTGGCTGCCTGTACTTCAGTCTCAAAGAGATGCACTTCAGGTCCACTAATATAGGCATTGAAAACAGGTTTTTAAATTATTCTTAGCAGTCCCTGTTTTAGTTTTGTAACTTTTGTCCAATAAAGATTTCATGTATATTTGTTGTTGCATTCCAAGAACTATTACATACTTAATTTATATCCTTTCATATGATACATGAGTTACTATAGAGTACTGGTTAAAATACATACCGGTACAAAGTTTCAAGAATAAACTTTGATTAGAACATTTGTTTGTCTATTATTTTCCCTGGGCCGAGTAAAAAATACCTGGGTAGGCTATTCCCATCTCGGGTTAAGTACAATCAGTAGGAACGTAGAAACTTACTTTAATTTTCACAACTTTAAAAGACTCAAGATTCTGCGAGGCTAATTCCGAAAATATTCAATCAAGTCTCCGTTACCCCCATGAAGTCAGGTTATAGTAATGACAAGACATACCAATAATATATGTTAGTTAGCGGGTGTGTGGACTGTGGCAGCCCCCACTTTGGACACTAAGACTAAGTAAAGTTAGGTTAGGGTAAGGTAATGCAAATTATCTACTCATAACATGATAAACAATTGAACAATAAACTACTGTACTATATTCCTTGAAGAAATAAAAACAAACAATTGTACATAAGGCTGCGGAAAGATTCTTTAGTGATACCCAAGTCATGGCCGGGATTCCGGGAAATCTATAAATGCACTGTAGGCGGTAGGCCTAGCTGCTGGCTGTACACTTATTAAATTGTACCGGTAATCTGGCTAAAAAGTTACCGGTATACAAAATGAGAACATAGAGGCAGGGTGCAGATCCCACTTTGGACACTAAGTTTGGACTTTGGTTAGGGTAAGTTATTGCAAATCTTCCACTCATAATATAAACTACAATAAAATAAGATACCAGTAGATAAGATACTACTGTAGCCTATTCTGCCTATAGCCTATACCTTGAAAACAAAAACAAACGGTAAGACTGCGAAAGTATTCTTCAGTGACAGGTCTACCCCTATAGGCCTAATCCCACGGCATGACGGCAAACTGTTATTGTCATAGGCTATAGCCTAGCCAGGGTGTCGAATGACGCTGTTTTTTTGAGTGATACAACTTTCTGTATAATGATAAAAAAAAATTAATCCTAGCCTAGGCCTAGCCTACGTATTTTTATATTATTATTTTAAAAGTTAGACATCTAAAATAGGCCTAGGCTTAGGCCTACTGTGTTCCAAAACTCAAGAGTAGCCTAGGCTAGGTTAGCCTAGCCTAGCCTTAGCTACAAAAAAAAAACAAAAAAAAAACAGGAATGTTGGTCTAGGCTAAGTTTAATATACACTTCCCAGGTCATTTTAACAGTTCTATTGCTTCTATATATCATATAATACACCATAGAGTAAGTTTTTAATAACTAGAAAAAAAGGTCATCTTCTAAATAATTACCATAATTGAGGACCTTCGCCATTCCCGGGTTAAGAGTGGGCTCTGAGTCTTAGCCTACCAGAACCAGATTCCCAGCTGCCTAGCTAACCTTATTTTGTACTGTCTTTAACCTCAAATCTTCCTTGATCTTCATTAGCCTATCAATACATTATACATAGCCCCACTAGTGGGGGCAGTCCTAAGATTGTTGGATAATGGGTTATCCTAAGCCTAATATGCCTAGCCTCAGCCTAGGCTACTCATTTCTGCTTCAAATCATCATTATCATCATAGGCCTAGGCTAATACAAGTAGGCCTAGGCTTATCTGACAAAATAATATGCTTGGCTACTTACAAAATCGCTGTTTGGTGCTTGCTAGAAGTCAGGTTTATCCAAAGTATCACCTTGAACTTATACCTTATATATAATGAGTTCCCCAAGATTAATATGCACAATTTTAGAATGTGTAGGGCACTCGCACTTCACATGAAGTCAATGTTATATTCCAGCCCCTTAATTCACTCTATTTTTCCACAAATATATCGGTAAATAACAGCTAACACATTTCCAAGTGTTCCACAGTTGATTGGCGGCAAGCTAATTTGACGTCATCATTGGATTATTCTCGGAAACACCACAATGGAAAACAGTGCTGATATTCGTTCGTTGTTTTCCATTAATCCAACCACATATATACCCCTGAAAACCAATAATTCATCATAAAATCGTACTAATTTATAGCTTACCTTATGCCTCAAGGTCTTGCGCTCTTTGTCAAACACATAAAATTTATATTCATTCACTATTTTTAAGAAATTAGAGACCCCATAAAATTAGCACATACGAAACAATATCTGTATTTTGTAAGAGTTTAATTAAGATGAAATCTGATCAGAAAATTAACATTCAAATTTAAATTAATATTTTACATTATTCATTTCAGTGAAATTTAGTCAATATATTAAACACATGGAGAAGTTTAGTTAATATATACATAGTTTTAGATACATACCTATTATTATCCTTTAATCTACATATTATTGAGCATTCGAGTGCCAATAAAATTACGGTAGTTGTGTTCGTCTTGACTCAGCCTTCGGCGCAATATAACATCGGAGTGTAGGGGTACATTGGTTGTTTGTTTGTTTGTTTGTTTTAGCGGGCTCTCCCATCCAGGAGTTCGTTCTATGAACGATGGCTGTTTCCTTATTGTAATATATATTTGTTATATTGGTGCTAAAGTCAGCCACCTCATCCGAACCGAACAAGTTGTGTTTTCACAGTGTAAACAAATCGCTCTCATGACTCGAGCTCTGGATTTATCCGTCTATATTTACATTAGTAGCTGCATTTGGACTTCAATACAGGTGATATATAATAGTTCTAAGATCATAGCCAATGTAGAGTACAGTGTAGAGCAGAGCAACTATCGTTTGATGAGTGTAATGTAGAAATAGAATGGCAGGTTTAGCGGGGCTCCCGGCCGCCCCGGGACAGTCACAGGCTCTTAGCCTATTTCAGTATCAATATTTTTTCAATGTTAGGTTCGGGATCACGAAGAAAATGGGCGAATTTTGGCACACTGACACTAGGCCTAGGCTTATCTGAAACAATAATATGCTTGGCTACTTACAAAATCGCTGTTTGGTGCTTGCTAAAAGTCAGGTTTATCCAAAGTATCACCTTGAACTTATACCTTATATATAGCCTAATAAGTTCCCCAAGATTAATATGCACAATTTTAGAATGTGTAGGGCACTCACAATTCACATGAAGTTAATGTTATATTCTAGCCCCTTAAGCCTTAATTCACGCTATTTTCCACAAATCTATCTGTAAATAACAGCTAAACACATTTCCAAGTGTTCCACAGTTGATTGGCGGCAAGCTAATTTGACGTCATCATTGGATCATTCTCGGAAACACCACAACGGAGAACATAGCTAATATCGTTTCGTTGTTTTCCATTAATCCAACCACATATATACCCCTGAAAAACCAATAATTCATCATAAAATCGTACTAATTTATAGCTTACCTTATGCCTCAAGGTCTTGCACTCTTTGTCAAACACATAAAATTGATATTCATTCACTATTTTTGAGAAATTAGAGACCCCTTAAAATTAATACATATGACAAAATATCGTGTAGGCCCCTATTTTGGCCTTAACTGGGATTATTTTTCGTCAGAAAACTAACATTCAAACTTAAATTAATATTTTACATTATTCATTTCAGTCAATATATTAAACACATGGAGTAGTATAGTTAATATAGGCTATACATAGTTTTAGATAAATACCTATTATTATCCTTTAACCCGGCAAGCGCGATAGGCCTCACGGAAGGCTTCCTATAGGGAACGCGATGGGCCTCACGGAAGCAAGACCATAAAAAAAACCTTCCAAAAAAAAAAAGGGATAATTATCCCGAATAGACTCGCAGCGTTATTATACATAATTTATTAGGGAAAGTGAAGCTCTATGGAATCCTTATAATATACTCACATAGATTCCGTTGTGGTAGAATAGTTTTGATAAGTTTTGTAACTCTCGATTATGTCGATAAAAATAGAGTCCCGCGCGTAAACAAACTCTTCTTCTTCACTCCCTCAATCTTGAGAGCTCCGCTACGGACGTGTTCGCAATGGAGTACACTCGCTACGGTAAAGTGTTATGTTCTACAAAGATGTTACTGTATGTCTAATATACACATTTGCAACATTACATTGTGCTTGTATTTATGTTTCATAGTTTTCCCGGTATTTGTTCAATCCTTTCTGGCATTTTTCTTTCCCATTTCCCTTGTAGTTTTAGTATTATTACATATATTTGCTCTTGCGCACGAATCGGCGCATATTGTTGCCATTCCTTCTCTCAGCTGACAGAAACGTCAAACAGCCCGGCAGATTTGTAACTGTCATGGCCGCTTGTGCAGGTTGTAGTCTCTCCTGTCAGAAATTGGGGGACATTTTGCGAACCAAGGAAGCTACATGGGATTTTCTTGTTCAGCATAAGTTAGTCTTAGCAACTGGTAAGTGTAGTACATGTGGCAGTGAATTGCAAGTGAGTGAAAATAGACAACAAAAGAAGTTTAGATGTGACAAACAGAATAAAGAATACGTTCACCATGCACTCAGGAAATCACGATGTAGGTATAATGTTAGTGCTGTGAAAGACACATTCTTTGAAAATGCCCACATCCCCAAAGTCCTAAATATTGTGTAGTGGTTCTGCATAAACAAATTACCTTATCAAGATGTAGTCCTTCAGTGCGATGTTGGCCTCAGTACGTTAGTTGACTGGTATTAATACACCAAAAATCTGTCTAAAGATGTCAAATAGCGGGGGTGTGGGGGCGGCAGCCCCCACTCATAATACTAGGTTAGGTTAGGTAAGGTTGTTAGGTTAGGCTAATGTCCTTTCAAAGGGGTATAGGCACCCATAATACTAGGTTAGGTTAGGTAAAGTTGTTAGGTTAGGCTAATGTCCTTTAAAAGGGCTATAGGCACCCATAATACTAGGTTAGGTTAGGTAAGGTTGTTAGGTTAGGCTAATGTCCTTTCAAAGGGGTATAGGCACCCATAATACCAAAAAGATGTCAAATAGCGGGGGTGTGAGGGCGGCAGCCCCCACCCATAATACTAGGTTAGGTTAGGTAAGGTTGTTAGGTTAGGCTAATGTCCTTTCAAAGGGGTATAGGCACCCCATAATACTAGGTTAGGTTAGGTTAGGCTAATGTCCTTTCAAAGGGCTATAGGCACCCATAATACTAGGTTAGGTTAGGTTGTTAGGTTAGGCTAATGTCCTTTCAAAGGGGTATACGATAGTAAACACTAGGATAGCCTATACCTGGTCAGAGGGAAGAAGAAGTCCTGGTGTAATCTCCTTGAATGTTACCATCAAAAGTGACCCTTTGTGTCTCTGATATTAATGCAAAATCCGAGCCAACTTTGGACAAAACTCTGCTTGCATATTTTCAAAGTTACCTTTTGTGTCTATGAAATTATGGAAACTCCGAGCCAACTTTGGACACAACTTGGCTCGGATTTTTAGAAAATGCTCTTTTGAGTCTCTGAAATTATGGACAATCCGAGCCAACTTTCGACAAAACTTGGCTCGGATTTTTAGAAAATGCTCTTTGGAGTGTCTGAAATTATGCAAAATCAGAGCCAAGTTTCGACAAAACTTTTCAGCGTAGAATGACAAAAATGATCCATAATATTAGAAATTTTCCGTATGAAGAAAGGTTGAAGAAATTAGGTTTACATTCGTTAGAGAGACGCAGAGTTAGAGGGGATATGATAGAGGTGTTCAAGTGGGTTAGTGGGATTAACAAAGGGGACATGACAAATGTACTAAAGCTCAGTGATAGCGAAAGAACTCGTACCAATGGTTTCAAATTACTGTAGATAAATTTTGTTTCAGAAAAGATATAGGCAAATATTGGTTTGGTAACAGAGTTGTAGATGGGTGGAATAGGCTACCAAGTGATATAGTGGGATCAAGAACGATAGGGAGCTTTAAGAAAAAATTGGATAAGCATATGGACGAGAAGGGTTGGGTGTGAAGGGGGATCAGCCGGGTTGGGCCAATCAGCGCTCTGCAGACCCCCGTAATCCTGCGTTAATCTCTAACCGGTTGGTAAGGATCCTCAGGGTATTAGATGATGAGCTAAGTTGAGCTATAATTGGGGTTGTGTGGGACAGGGATCTGCCTTGCTTGGGCCAATCGGCTTTCTGCAGACTCCCATTTTCTTATGTTCTTATGTTCTTATGTTAAAACTTGGCTCGGATTTTTAGAAAATGCTCTTTTGAGTCTCTGAAATTATTGAAAATCCGAGCCAACTTTCGACAAAACTTGGCTCGGATTTTTAGAAAATGCTCTTTTCAGTGTCTGAAATTATGCAAAATCCGAGCCAACTTTCGACAAAACTTGGCTCGGATTTTTAGAAAATGCTCTTTTCAGTGTCTGAAATTATTGAAAATCCGAGCCAAGTTTCGACAAAACTTGGCTCGGATTTCGGAAAAGTGGCATTTTTGCCATTTCACACATTCCTATTCTTCATTATTTTACTATATTACTTTAACCCCACATTTTCCCTGATCTTCATAGCCCTCCCCACTATCGGGGGAGTTATCTTAAGATTGTTGGATAATGGGGTTATATAGGGTTTCTCCCACAGTGGAATTATAACTACCTGTAATAGCATCAAAACTACCATTGCCAAAAAAAATTGGCCAAAAAAACTCTCAAATAAGGCTGCGAGTCTTTTCAAGAAAATTACCAAAAAAAGGCCTATCAAAACAATGGAATTTGTCTCTAGGTGAGATAATTCCCCTCCAGTACTCATCCATGTAAATCTCACCCACCCCCCTCCCCTCCTTCCCCACCTTATTCCCCCCTCCCTCCCCTCCTCAATTATCACCTATTTTTCCTCTTATTATCATCATTTATCGGTTATTTTTCTCTCCCGCGATAATGTAGCACAAGTGGGTTGCAGAAAAGATCGTTATGTAACACCCAGACACCGGCCCACACCGCCCCGCTCGTCTCAGTTACCTCACAGACAGCGAGAGAGGAGGGTTGCCTGTGGCTCTCTCTCGCCTGAGATTATGACCGGGTGGCCAATATCTTCGTTTTTCACCACCCAAATGCTTTTCCCACTTATTTTAGCACTCTTGAAGGTTCATATATACATCATATATGTAAAATAAAAGCATACCGAAAACAAATAATGCTCTATATTGTAAATATAACGAATTCTGTCAGAATCCAAGGCTAGAAATGCACAAATAACTACCCTAGCCCCTAGGTCTATTTCGCGCTTGTCAGGTTAATCTACATATTATTGAGCATTCGAGTGCCAATAAAATTACGGTAGTTGTGTTCGTCTTGACTCAGCCTTCGGCGCAATATAACATCGGAGTGTAGGGGTACATTGGTTGTTTGTTTTTGCGAACTCTCCCATCCAGGAGTTCGTTCTATGAACGATGGCTGTTTCCTTATTGTTATTTATTTATGTTCGGATGAGGTGAGTGTGACTTTAGCACCAATATAACACATACCGTATGTGGGGATCGGTTTTTACACCATACGGTATGTGTTATATTGGTGCTAAAGTCACACTCACCTCATCCGAACAAGTTGCTTTATAACAGTGTAAACAAATAGCTCACATGACTCGAGCTCTGGATTTATCCGTTTATATTTACATTAGTAGCTGCATTTGGACTTCAATACAGGTGATATATAATAGTTCTAAGATCATAGCCAATGTAGAGTACAGTGTAGAGCAAAGCAACTATCGTTTGATAAGTTTAATGGGTACGATTTTAGTTACTGGACACCTATTTGACAGGTACCACCGAGGATTTAATACATATTTTTTTTCGGTTTCCACGCATCCAACACCAAGCTACACCTGTTTCTGGTCCGGTAATAGTATTGAAAACGATATAATAACTTTTTAAACATGGTTTTCGACGAGAATAAAACGGGGCGTTTGGGCCGAAAATCGGCGGCGTGGGGAGTCCGTCGTCGCTTCGGATCGTCGCGGTTTGTTTACCCAGGACGCTCGAGGTGACGGCCAGCTGTTTTACTTGCCCCTGACGGCCAGCTGTTTTACTTGCCCCCTGCTGGCCACATAGATGACGATTATTATAATTCACGGGGGGGTGAGGGGGGGGCAGAGCCCCCCCTCACCTCAACCCTGTCCTGTATCCCACGCCCTATAACGCAAGTTTTTATCAAAAAATTGACCCAACAAGCTTAGCCATTTTAAGTCGACCGCCAAGGCGGGACCAGGAAGTCACTCCGAGCGTAAAGTAAACAAATCGACGCTACTTCCACGAACGCAACCGAGTTGTCTTTATATTTGGTCTCATATTATCATTGTTAAAGTGTCCCCATTGCTTTTTTAGTGTTTCGTACACCAGAAAAGGGTGTAGCTTGGTGTTGGATGCGTGGAAGCCGAAAAAAAATATGTATTAAATCGTTGGCGGTACCTGTCAAATAGGTGTCCAGTAACTAAAATCGTACCGTTTAATGTAGAAATAGAATGGCAGGTTTAGCGGGGCTCCCGAGACAGTCACAGGCTCACAGCCAATTTCAGTACAGTATCAATATTTTTTCAGATGTTAGGTTCGGGATCACGAAGAAAATGGGCAAATTTTGGCACACTGTTTCAGTGGTAAGAGTTCTGTTGGCGCCAACTTATCCTAGTGGGCGTGCTCTCAGCTACATTCACATGTAGCCATAATATTAGAAATCTTCCGTATCTTACTTGAATCTTACTTGAAGTCGTCTAGAGGTCCCGTCCTCACAGTCGTGGTCCGCCACCGCTGCGTCCGTCCCGTGCGTCCCTTCGAAGGAGGTCCGTCTGGTCAGGTATAGAGTTTGAGGCCGCCCGGCAGTTAGCAGTGTATCCAGACACTGGTTCATGGGAGGGTCTTTAGAAACTTGTCTAATAACCCTTTGAACCTGTCTACCGGGCAACCTACTATGTCTCGCACTTCCTTGGGCAGCGAGTTGAAATTTTTTGGTCCATTGTGGCCTAGGCTGGATGCGAGGAGGGATCTCACTCGTTCTGGTGCCTGTGTTGGGAGGGATCTCCTCTCACACTTCCTTCCAGTCCGACCATTTTGTTTTTCCTGGAGTTCATTACCAGTTGGATCTGGAACCAGCTTCTCCAGGATTTTCCACACATAAATTGCGCAGTACCTGTCTCGCCTTCTCTGCTGAGAGTACAGCCCTAGCTTCTTGAGCCGGTCCCAGTAGCTAAGAAGAAAGGTTGAAGAAATTAGGTTTACATTCGTTAGAGAGACGCAGAGTTAGAGGGGATATGATAGAGGTGTTCAAGTGGGTTAGTGGGATTAACAAAGGGGACATGACAAATGTACTAAAGCTCAGTGATAGCGAAAGAACTCGTACCAATGGTTTCAAATGAGATAAATTTCGTTTCAGAAAAGATATAGGCAATTATTGGTTTGGTAACAGAGTTGTAGATGGGTGGAATGGACTACCAAGTGCTATAGTGGGATCAAAAACGGTAGGGAGCTTTAACCCGTGGAGCCCCGGCTAGTTTTGTAATGTTTGTTCACCAGAACCCGGCCGGTTTTCAAAAAATGGTTTTATTCCAGAAACAATAGCGAATGGGTTAGGAATGAAGGAAAAACCGCTCAAAAAGCTTAAAGAATGGTCCTACAGAGCCCCCGAAAACGTATTTTACAAGAGTAAAAAATTGAAGGCAATTACCCCAAAAAACCAGGTTATTGCGCGCTCACGCGCACGCACGTGGACTTTGAGAGTTTTCAACCATCGGCACGGTTGCGTGGGATACGTACACAGTTCCCATACAAATCTGAGCCCTCATGAGTGGCTACACCTGAGGTTACGGTCGGCGCAATTAGGGTGACGTGCCAGACGCGTCTCTGGGGCTGTGCGTTACATACATCGCCGACGCGTCAGACGCGTCGCTGGGGCTGTACGGGTTAAGATAAAATTGGATAAGCATATGGACGAGAAGGGTTGGGTATGAAGGGGGATCAGCCGGGTTGGGCCAATCAGCGCTCTGCAGACCCCCGTAATCCTGCGTTAATCTCTAACCGTTTTGGTAAGACGATCCTCAGGGTATTAGAGTGTTGAGCCTATAATTGGGCTATGGGTAAATTGATACGGTGTGACAGTCACAAGTTTTAGCATGTGTTTTTGTTTGTTTTGCATTTTTTCTTTGATATACAGTGTTGTTGTATACCAAGGACTGTCGCAAATGAGTATTTACCCATTATCCAACAATCTAAAAACACGGCCCCCACTAGTGGGGAGGGCTATGAAGATCAGGGAAATTGCGGGGTAAAAGGGGAAAAATAGGGGTAATATGGGAAGAACTACTGAAAATAAAATATAGAAAAGTAAGAAAACGTTAAAATGTGAAAATCCGAGCCAAGTTTTGGCAAAAGTTGGCTCGGATTTGGGTATTTTTCAAAGTAAAAAAACCCAGTAATTGAATTTTGAGAGTTGGCTCGAGTTTTCATGTTTTTTGAAACCCATTAAACCCCAAAATTTGAAAACCCGAGCCAACATTTGCCAAAACTTGGCTCGGGTTTAACGATTTTTTGAAGTAAAAAAACACAGTAACCTAACCTAGAACGTTGGATACAAGAATAACCCTTACCTACCAGCTAGTATGTGTCCCTAGTTTATCCCATACCTACCAGCTGATCCTTTGTCATGAACCTAACTAAGAAACCTAACCTAACCTAAAAGTACAGTAATACGTGGATAGCGGGAAAAGTGTAATCCGGCAGAGAGAACATAAACAAAGTGTCAGTGGCTTTGTGCAGTGGGGACTCTGAAAATGTTATAGGGGAGGGAAAATAAAATGTACGCAATTACCAAAGCCGCACTGGATCGTGCAACTGTAAGGTCCCCCGAGTAAGGTAGGAGGGAGAAGAAAAAAATCTATAAAGCAGAAATCCCGTAACACAGGACTTGTCATTATGCAGACAAGACTCTGTGTTTTACCCTATACAGTATCTCCCTTATAATACATTTGCGAAGGGAAGGACATAAATAGGACTGAAGACTATTATATAGCATACCTATAGGCTACACAAACATCGATGGGGCTTGTAACTGTCACACCATAAAATCTTACCGGGCTTTGTAATTGGGGTTGTGTGGGACAGGGATCTGCCTTGCTTAGGCCAATCGGCTTTCTGCAGACTCCCATTTTCTTATGTTCTTATGTTTAATTTGACTGCTATTATTTGCCCCGGTATAATCCTGTGTAGGCTAGTGGGGAGACCTGTACTTAGGCCTAACCTATATCTCAATAATTTGTTACTAGGCTAGGGCCCTAGGCCTAGGTATATTTTTACATAAATTACATTTTACATTCATAATTAGTCAGTCTGCTAGGCCTAATATACTAGATTAGGTTAGGTTAAAGGTAACGTTCAACAAGACTACATCGGCCTTATTTAGGCTACCATGTTTTTTGTTTTTTTCTTCAAGGAATTTAGTGTTTCATAGTTGTTTTGCATGGTTTGAGTGGAGGATTTGCTTAAACGGTACGATTTTAGTTACTGGACACCTATTTGACAGGTACCACCAAGGATTTAATACATATTTGTTTTCGGTTTCCACGCATCCAAATTCCAACACAAAGCTACACCTTTTTCTGGTCCGGTAATAGTATTGAAAACGATATAATAAATTTTTAAATGTGGTTTTCGACGAGAATAAAACTGCTTTAACTGCGCGTTTGTGCCGAAAATCGAGTCCGTCGTCGCTTCGGATCGTCGGTTTGTTTACACAGGACACTCGATTCTCGAAGTTATGTCGGCAAGAATGTAGTTACCGGGTGTACCGCCCGTCTTGTTTACACTACGCGGACGCTCACCATCATGTTCCCGTCTATTTTGAGTTTTTGACTGCCTTTGGATACAAAAATACATTACCCTAACCAAACAACCTAACCTAACCTAACCTAGTACTGTATTATAGATTTATAAGTATTTATTTTATTATAAGTATTTATAGATGATTTATGTTGTATGTCGGTAGTGGTACACCCGGTAACTACATCCATCCCGTTACGTCCCCTCTAAATTGACCGTTCTGTTCCTGAGTATATTTTCCTGCATTTTTTTTTTTTTTTTTTTTTATATACTGTATATATATATATATATATATATATACAGTACTCACAGATACTCGCAGACGAATCCTGGAAGAGGCTATCAAGCCTGTAACTCCAGCTCTAAATCTCTCTGGCTGGGTCGTGTGGTCTATGTGGCCCAGTTGAACGTGTTCTATTATCTCTTTAAATTTATATTTTTGATTTTGATTTTTCCAAGTCTCGTCAAGTTTCCTTTCAAATTCTTTAACAGACCCAGCGTTCACCACAGACTCGGGGAGGTCGTTCCAGTTGTTTACTATTCTATTACAAAATGAATATTTCCTAACATTTAACCTGGGCCTTTCCTTATAAATCTTTTTACTATGTCCCCTTGTCCTATCATCCTGTCTCATGTTAAAAAGACCCTCACAAACAACCTCATCATATATTCCACTCACTATATTAACCCGTACAGCCCCAGCGACGCGTCTGACGCGTCGGCGATGTATGTAACGCACAGCCCCAGAGACGCGTCACCCTAATTGCGCTGACCGTAACCTCAGGTGTAGCCTCTCAAGAGGGCTCAGATTTGTATGGGAACTGTGTACGTATCCCACGCAACCGTGCCGATGGTTGAAAACTCTCAAAGTCCGCGTGCGCGCGAGCGTGCAATAACCTGTTTTTTGGGGATAATTGCCTTCAATTTTTTACTCTTGTAAAATCCGTTTTCGGGGGCTCTGTAGGACCATTTTTAAAGCTTTTTGAGCGGTTTTTCGTGGTTTTTCCTTCGTTCCTAACCCATTCGCTACTGGAATAAAACCATTTTTTGAAAACCGGCCGGGTTCTGGTGCGCAAACATTACAAAACTAGTCGGGGCTCCACGGGTTAAAGACCTCAATCGACCCCTCGACCTCCTGTAAGCCAGTGTAGGAATATTCAAACTCTCCAACCTTTCCGGGTAGGTCATATCCTTCAAACCTGGGACCAATTTAGTAGCTCTTCTCTGAACCCCTTCAATTGCCTCTACATCCTTTATCTTAAATGGACACCAGACCTGATTCGCGTATTCTAAGTGTGGTCTAATTAGTGTTATATACAAAGCCCTAAATATATCTTTATCCAAGGACACAAATATCCTCCTAATTAAACCCACTAATCTGTTCGCCTTATTTATTTTCTCTGCTAGGTGGTCAGAAATTTTTAGCTCTGCATCAAACACTACTCCTAGGTCTTTCTCTTTATCAATCTCTATTAGTTCTTCATTCATGATATATTTCACTCTTTCAACATTATTTTTACCTATCCTCATTACACTACACTTTTTAGGGTGAAAACTTAATAACCACTCTTCCGACCACTGTCTCATCCTACTAATGTCCGCTTGTAGTCTATCGCAATCCTCTCTATTTATAATCCTCTTAAACAATTTTGTATCGTCTGCATATAAGAATATTTCACTGTTTGCTATACAGTTAGGCAGGTCATTTATATACCGTATATAACAAACAACAACGGTCCAAGCACTGATCCCTGTGGCACCACTTCTTTCCACTCAGATTCCTCACCTCCAACTATTACCCGTTGTTTTCTGCTACTGAGAAAAGCTGATATCCATCCTAAGAAATCCCCTGTGATATTATACCGTAAAATGGCGTAATTTCGGAAATTTTTCGATGTTTTTTAACAATTGCTCCTGAGTGTAAACACATTATAGAGATTTAACTAGGTCAAGTGATGTATGGTGATAGTGCGCCGTAATCCAGGAAGCCTCCTAAAATTATCCCCCATAATAAGAGAGCTATCCTTATCCTAAATGATGTCCGAAGTTTGCTAGAAAAGTTGATAACTTCGGACCTGTATGGCTAACTTCGGACATAGGTTATTTCTTATGGAAAATGGTTGCCAAGAAAGCTGAGATAACTTCAGACGAACGGAGGAGAACTTCGGACCTACGTTCGTGGCCTTATGTCATTCATTTTTCTGCTCCTACTATTTTATATGAATATTTTATTATTGCTGCTTATTCTTGTCCGATGTTATAGTGGAAAATGCACAGTCAATACTTTTAGGCCTGTATAATCAGTATAGGAGGGGGATATATACGATGTTTAACATATATTCTGTTTGGATCTGTTCTCGTTAGGCATCGAGCTCACTCCTAGAAAATATTGAGCAGGAAAAATAACCAATGCTGTCAAATCAATAACTCGAAAATTAACTAGGCCTAGTGAAAATATATAGGTATGTATAATATATCAATGCATATACACTTTTATGAATTTGAGCATTTTTATAGGTATAACATATTTGTTGGTATTTCTTTCGGCAGATACATTTTTTTTTGGACAAGATATATGCCTCTCCTAATTTATATATATTATATATCCAGAATTATCCGAAATACATAAATCGGTTAGCATAGTATCATATTTTTATGGGTTTTTGGACTCAGAGAATGATGATTTGATCTTTTACCACCATGTTAATGATGTACAAGTATTATGAATGATTTTCATAGGGCAAATAATAACAAACGATTGTTTTGTTCCATGTCCGAAGTTACCATGTTTTTTTTTTAAACACAATCGGTTAACCCTCCAGCCTCGGCTACGCATTACATAAATATTCCCCGAAACCCGGGTGTTTTGGCCGAAAAATGTCTAGGCTAGGCTACCGTATATTTGTTATTCTTACTGCTTCCCGCATTGCTGCGCATCCCCAAGCGTAGCTGTGTTATTTACCTGTAGAATGGCGTTAAGTAGAGCTCTCTAAGTCAACTGGTTGAGTTGTGATGATGATTTCATTGGAGATAACTTTATGGCCAAAACAGCCACTTTACACTACTTTTCGATACTTAACAACAACATACAGGCACACACGAACAAGCGACGCTCTCCTTCTTGTGGCCGGAGATGCGGGGCGTCGGTCCAGCCGGCTGTTGTTTACATGCGTCGGACCGACGCCTCGCACACGAAGCTCACAGGCTTTCAACCACTGGGCGTTCAAGAGCCCTTCCGGGTACCTGTTATATGCTTTTTTATGGGCGTTCAAGAGCCCTTCCGTGGTGTAGGGGTTAAATGATACTGTTCTAGCTAGAGCGTTATACAAGTGTAACAAATTTCCTTTGGTGGATGTTGTCTCTGGTAATGTTACTACAAAATTATATCAGTCACAACATCATTCATACAAACAAATTTCTTCAGGGTGATAGAAGTTTGGCAGGGTAGCGAATAATGTACATATTTTCGTCACATCTATAATATTTTTTTCGTGTACATATACTCATGTCAGTTCCCTAGGACTTTTACATGCTCTTCCTTTGCCATTTCTCTAAACGGACCCCACAAAAAAAAAAAAAAAAAATTTCCCATTATATAATGACAATGTCTAATTACTTATTATCGCCGATGTCCGAAGTTACCCCACTTTACGGTAACTTAATTTTTTCTAGCAATCGTTGATGTGGCACTTTATCAAAAGCCTTCATGAAGTCACAATACGCAACATCTACCGGTACCATACCTCCTTCATCCAATATTTGGGTCCATCTATCAAGCACTGTAATCAACTGAAGTACTGTCGATCTTCCTGTCATGAAACCATACTGCCTGTTGCTGAGTAGTTTGTGTTCCTTCATATGGGCCAGGATTCTTTCTCTGATTAATGTTTCCATAATTTTACACACAACGCATGTCAAACTTACAGGTCGGTAATTCCCTGGGTCACTCTATCACCCTTCTTGTATATAGCTGTGATGTTAGCTTTTTTCCAGTCTGTGGGTACTTTCCGACTTTTCAGTGACAAATTAAATATGATCCTCAATGGGTAAGAGATAGCTTCCTTGGATTCTATGATCATTCTCGGATGAAAACCTTCAGGGCCTGGAGATTTATCCTGCTTCATTTCATCAATAACTTTCCTTATTCCCAGATCAGTAAAGGCAAAGGACATTAGCTCAGGGACATTACTCATGTCAATGTTGGGTTCATGTGCCAGTACAGCACCTACTGGTTCTTCAGTAAATACAGTAAACCCTCGCTCTTTCGGACTAATTGGGGGAGACCCCTGTCCGAAAGAGTCAAAAGTCCGAAAGGGCCGAGTCCGAACTCACACTTCAGCCATTCGGACTTGTCCGAATGTCTGAAATAATGTCCGAAGTTTATAAGGCCGAAACTCGGCTCTTCGGTCCGAATGCGAAATAATTTTTCTCAGCCTTTCAGACAAATCCGAAAGGCTGAAATAATGTCCGAAGTTTATAAGTCCGAATACACATTCACCTAACCAGACAAGTCCGAAACTCGGCTCTTTGGTCCGAATGCGATTTAATTTTTCTCAGCCTTTCGGACAAATCCGAAAGGCTGAAGCATGAGTCCGAAGTTAAATGTAGTCCGAAAGTGTAGTCCGAAAAGGACGGAGGTATTTTCTCAGCCTTTCGGACAAATCCGAAAGGCTGAACCATGAGTCCAAATTGAAATGCTAGTCCGAAAGATTGAAGTCCGAAAGAGCGGGGGTTTACTGTACAGTACTGTAGAAATCTGCCAGAACTTTAGCCTTCTCCTCATCATTAGCAGTCTTCATAGTTTTGTCCACGTTGGTATAGAGGTCGTTGACACTTGTCGCTGTTTTTGTTATTGATATTACATATTTCCAGAAGGCCTTAGGATTAGTTTTAACATTTTCAGCTACTGACCTTTCAGTATTTTTTACTCCTTTCCTTGTCTCCCATCTCACTTGGTTGTTAAGTCTCTTATAATCATTTAAAAGTTGGTTATATTCTCTATCCTGAGTTACCGGTATGCCATCTTGTTTCATCTTCTTTAAGTTCTCTTTCTCACAGTGTTATGATTTTTAAGTTCTCCTCTTGGGATGCATTCATTAGTAGCCTCTTGAAATTTCTTCTTAAACTTCTCCCAAGCCCCCTCAACATCTTGTCCGTTCAAATACTCGTCCCAGTCAATGGTCAACATTCTATTAAACTTCTCAAAATTGGCTTGAACCCAAAAAGATATATTTGTTTCTTGCGTTTCATGTCTTCTGGTTCTATATCACAGTTGAATATTATACACTCATGGTCACTTTTCCCAAGAGGACTTTCAATCTTTTTGTTGTCGACTACTGTCTCATCGTCAGTAAAGATCAGGTCAAGTGTGTTACTTACTGCATTTCCTCTGAATCTAGTAATTTCCTGGACATGTTGGATATAGGCCTACAGTAGGCCTATATGCTTCTTGTTTTTTTTTGTTTTTTTTTTTTTCTATGTGATTGAGGGAGGCAAAAGGCATAACTGCCTATAGCGAGTGCCTCCCCCATAGTTGAAAGAGAGACAGGGCCAAAATCAAGGGACGTTCGAGCCAAAATGCCTGGACACACGGAGTTTGAAGCAATTTAAGTCATAGGAAGAGGGAAAGACTGATTCTGGGAGAGAGTTCCAGAGCTCAGCTGTTGAGTAGAAGAAAGTTTGAGAGTAACGTTTCACTCTTGGGTTGGAGAGTTGCACAGAGTAGGGGTGGGATTGAGTTGCAAGACGGGTACCACGTGCCCTATGTAAAGGAGGTGGTATGCACTGGGATAGCTCTGAGGAACACTGATTATTATAGTAGCGATAGAATAGCGAGAGAGATGCAACATTGCGGCGGAGAGAGAGAGATTGCAGAGAGTTGGTGAGTGGACGGGAGTTAATGATACGAAAGGCCTTCCTTTCAACTTTGTCTAGGAGAGCAGTGTGAGAGGAACCTCCCCACACATGTGAACAATACTCAATACAAGGGCGCACTATGCCCCTGTACAGAGCAAGAAGCTGTGCAGGGGAAAAGAACCCCCTAAGGCGGTTGAGCACACCCAGCTTCTGGGAGGCTGCCTTAGCAAGACTGGTAATATGGTCCTTCCAAATGAGAGCAGAAGAAAAAGAGACACCAAGAATATTGAGAGAAGATGAAGGGTTGATTTTTGTATTGTTGAAGAATAAGGGATAGTCCGCTGGGAGATCCTGACGGGTAGATAGATGGAGAAATTGGGTTTTGGAAGCATTAAAGTTAACAAGGTTTTCTCTGCCCCAATTGGAAATAGTATTTAGATCAGAATTTAAGAGTTCTATGGCTTCATTACGTTTGTCGTTGAGGGATTGCTGGCTGGGGCGTTCTGAAAAACTAATGGAGTAGTGCAAGGTTGAGTCGTCTGCGTATGAATGGATGGGAATTAAGGTACAGTTAAGGAGATCATTTATAAAAATTAGAAAGAGAATAGGAGATAGGACAGAGCCCTGAGGAACACCGGAGTTTATAGAGTGAGGAAGTGAACAATGGCCGTCCACAACCGCGGCTATGGAACGGCCGGAAAGGAAATTAGAGACAAAGGCACAGATGGAGGGATAGAAACCGAAGGAGGGTAGTTTAGAAATTAAAGATTTATGCCAGACTCTATCGAAGGCTTTCGATATGTCTAGTGCAATAGAAAAAGTCTCACCGAAGTCCCGAAAGGAGGATGACCAAGAGTTAGTAAGATATGAAAGAAGATCACCAGTAGAGCGACCCTTAAGGAAGCCATACTGACGATCTGAGAGCAGATTATGAGAAGAGAAATGCTTAAGAAATTTGGAAGCAAGAATAGTTTCAAAAACTTTAGAAAGACAAGAGATAAGAGCAATTGGACGATAGTTGGAGGGTTGAGAGCGGTCACCCTTCTTTGGGACAGGTTGAATGTGAGCAAACTTCCAGCATGAAGGGAAGACGTTAGAGGATAGACAGAGACGAAAGAGTTTGCCTAGGCAGGGAGTCAGCACGGAAGCACAGTTTTTGAGAACAACAGGAGGAACACCGTCCGGACCGTACGCCTTATTAGTGTTAAGCCCAGAGAGGGTAGAAAGTACATCTTTAGAAGAGATTAGGATATTAGGCATAAGTAAGAGAGAGGAGGGCGGAGAGGGAGGAATAGCACCGGAATCATCCAAGGTGGAGTTTCTAGCAAAAGTTTGAGCGAAGAGTTTAGCTTTGTCAGAGGAAGAAGTGATGGTTGTGCCATCAGAGTGGGAAAGGGGAGGGAAAGACGAGGAAGAGAAATTGTTGGAGAGGTTTTTGGCTAGATGCCAGAAAGCTTGGGAAGAGCTAGAGTTGGATAGTTCAGTGCATTTATTATTGATGAAAGAGTGTTTGGCAAGTCGAAGAACAGATTTGGCTTGATTCCGGGCAGAAACATAGGAAGAATGAGAGTCTTGAGTGTTAAGGTGTCGGTACCGTTTGAATGCTTCCTCCTTATTGCGGACAGCAGTAGAACAGGCGTGAGTAAACCAAGATTTTTTAGCATTAGTCTGAGAGAAAGAGAATGGAATGTATGCTTCCATGCCCGATAGGATTACCTCGGTAATGCGTTCAGCACTCTCCTCGGGTCCTCGGCCATGGAAGCAGAAATCATTCCATGGGAAATCAAAGAAGTACTGCCGAAGAGCCTCCCAGTCGGCAGCGCCAAAGTGCCACAAGCGCCGCCGGCTAGGAGGATCGGGTGGCTGTACTGGAGAGATATAAGGTGTGGAAATATACATGAGTAATCCATATTCCCCAACAATAATACGGGACCCTTAGGGAATAGGCTAAGGGGGTTTGGGTGGTGGAAACAAATTCAGGCCTAAATCCTATAAATTAAAATACCTGTACCTAAATTTATAGTGTTTTTTACTTGGGGGTTGGTTTTAGATACAGGACAGGTTGAGGGGGTTCTCTGCCCCCCCCCCCCCCCCCCCCCCCCCCGTGAATTATAATAATTGTCATATATGATGACAGTAGAGGGTCTAATTATCACATGGTCAGCTGTTACTTGCCCCCTGCTGGCAACATAGGCCTAGATGACGATTATTATAGTTCACGGGGAGGGGGAGGGGGGGCAGAGCCCCCCTCAACCCGTCCTGTATCCCACGGCTTATAATGCAAGTCTTTAAGAAAAAATGTACCCAACAACTGGTTAGCTTAGCCATTTTAACCCTCCTGCCCCGGCTACGCATTACACAAATATTCCCCGAAATCCGGGTGTTTTGGCCGAAAAACGTCTAGGCTAGGCTACCGTATCATTGTTATGCTGACTGCTTCCCGCATTCCCGCGCATCCCCAAGCGTAGCTGTGTTATTTACCTGTAGAATGGCGTTAAGTAGAGCTCTCTAAGTCAAGTGCTTGATTTGTGATGATGATTTCATTGGAGATAACTTTATGGCCAAAACAGCCACTTTACACTACTTTTTGATACTTAACAACAACATACAGGCACACACGAACAAGCGACGCTCTCCTTCTTGTGGCCGGAGATGCGGGGCGTTGGTCCAGCCGGCTGTTGTTTACATGCGTCGGACCGACGCCTCGCACACGAAGCTCACAGGCTTTCAAGCAATGGTACAATGTTGTACCACCCGGGTTCCTGGGGGCAAAACATAATGGTACACACGTGTACCACCCGGGGTTGAAGGGTTAAGTCGACCGCCAAGGCGGGAAGTCACTCCGAGCGTAAAGTAAACAAAGCAATGCTACTTCCACACGCAACAGAGTTGTCTTTATATTTCGTCTCATATTATTATTATTAAAGTGTCCCCATTGCTTTTTTAGTGTTTCGTACACCAGAAAAGGGTGTAGCTTGGTGTTGGATGCGTGGAAACCGAAAACAAATATGTATTAAATCGTTGGTGGTACCTGTCAAATAGGTGTTCAGTAACTAAAATTATACCGCATAAACTTACCCATTATCTGTCAATCTGAAGATACAGCGTCAAATTGCGCCATTTATTGGGTGAATCGCGCTTTTACAGTAGGTAAGGGAAATTGTGGGGTACATTGGATACACGATAGGTTGAGGAGGGGCGTTGCCTCCCCTTACTCCCTCTTGATTTATTGTCATATACAGTATGTAGATCAGTAAGGGGGCAAAAACAGGTTGCCGGTATTTCGTTTTTGTGAGTAGGCTAACCCCTATGCCATTTATTGGGTGAATCGCACCCACCCCATCGTTCAAAACAAGAAGAAGAAAGAGAATCAAGTCGAAGGATTCATTGTGCGCACTGCTTTGTTTACGGTCGGGGCTTATTATTTTAGTGTTATTTTTCGGTGTAATCGGATTTTTTCAAGTGTCGATAACGAAATTCCTCCATGCGGACTATAATGAGAAAAATGTGGCGAGTCTATTGGTCCCTATTTTCCCTAATAAGTTGTTTCTAACCCATCATGTATCCATTTCATCAAACAAATTCTCTCTCCTACTGTAAAAACGTGATTCACCCAATAAATGGCGCCATTTGACGCCGTATCTTCAAATTGATGAATAATGGGTAAGCTAATGCAAATCCTCCACTCAGACCATGACAAACAACTATAGAACACTATTCGTTGAAGAAAAAAACAAAAAGCATGGTAAATAAGACCGATATATTCTTGTTGAATACTACCGGAATTACTGCCCCCCCCCCCGCTGGTTTGGTATTAAAATAATAAAGGATTGACGATAGCCGAAAAAAAAGTACTTCTACGGTATTTACTCTGCAATCTTCAGCTTTGGCTGTGGATACCAGGAGGTAAATATTAACTTTTTCACAGTAATTAGTGGTAGTTTCGGTAATATGTACCAAAATTGATAAGTGTGCTGTGAAACCGAAACTAGAATTAAACCAACAGTAAATCTACTGTTTTACAACCCCTATACTGTACCTGTATTTTCATTGTTTTCCTTTCGAAACCGAGTCTTTTTTAGCCATACCATATTCAGGAAGCCCTACTGATGTTCGACTTGTGGGAGTCTGGGGAAAGCAGCCCCCAAGTAAGTTAGGTTGTCATGTTAGATCAATGTTTCCATTGAAAATGAAAGTCGGCGAGGCAGACACTCGCGGACCGCGGCAGACGCCGCGTAACGTAAACAAACCAATCACCCGCCTCCTCTGATGACAATATTGGTATTAACCTAACCTAACCTGGGGGCTGTCGCCCCCAGACCCCTGCTGCTCCTGGTGCTTTCCCCAACTTCACTCTTTTCATGGCTTCCCACACTTCTGACCTCCTGATCTCCACCTGCCATTGTTACAAAATTTAATTATATACCTTATTTTGGAGGAGGAGGTGGGGATCAGGTGGTCAGAAGTGTGGGAAGCCATGAAAAGAGTGAAGTTGGGGAAATCACCAGGAACAGATGGAGTGTTTGGGGGAAATGCTGAGGTATGGTGGTGAGATAGTGATCGAATGGGTATGGAAAATGTGCAAACTAGCATGGGAGAAGGAGAGTGCACCTGATGACTGGAAGACAGGCATAATAGTCTCCCTATATAAGGGTAAAGGGGAAAGAGGAGTGTGTGGTAACCACCGAGGAATATGTCTTCTAAGCGTAGTAGGGAAGGTGTACAGTAGGGTAGTGATTGAGAGAGTGAGAGCGGAGAAATGGATAGGTGACGGGCAGGGAGGTTTTAGGAAGGGAAGAGGATGTGTAAATCAGATTTTTTACCCTGAATTGTGTTGTGGAGAAATATCTGGAGAAACAACAAAAGGTGTATGTTGCCTCTATGGATTTGGAGAAGGCCTATGACAGAGTGGATAGAGAAGGTATGTGGAAAGTACTTAGAATATACGGAGTAGATGGCAAGTTGCTGAAAGCAGTGAAGAGCATGTATGAGGGTGCAAAGGTGGCAGTACGTGTGGAGAATGAGCAGAGCGAGTTCTTTGACCTGAGTGTTGGGTTGAAACAGGGGTGTGTGATGTCCCCGTGGTTGTTTACTGTATATATGGATGGAGTCATGAAAGAAATACAAGGAAGAGAAGTGGATGTTGGTGTGTCGCTGATAAGGGAGGGAAATGAATGGAAGCTACCTGTACTGCTGTTTGCTGATGATACAGTTCTGATGAGCGATAATGAATGGGAGTTGCAGGGTCTGGTAAATGTGTTTGGAACAGTGTGCGAAAAACGGAATTTGAAGGTAAATGCGCGGAAAAGCAAGGTTATGGTCTTCGAAAGGGGTGAAGCCACAGAGTGTGAGGTGAAGTTGAACGGTCAGGCTATGGAGATTGTCAGCTCAATTAAGTATCTGGGCAGTGTGTTGAGTAAAGATGGGACTATGGATGAAGAAGTGCGGGAGAGGGTGCAACAGGGGAAGAGGGTTGTAGGAACGTTAAAAGCAGTAACAAGAAATAGGGTGGTCAGTATGGAAGTGAAAAAGTCCTTGCATGGCAGTGTGGTAATCCCGACACTAACTTACGGAAGCGAAGCATGGATGTTCGTGAAGAGACTCAGACCAAGAGTGAGAGCGGTGGAAATGAGTTAGCCTACTTGAGAAGTGCGTGCGGAGTTACATGGAGGGATAGACAGACGAATGAGGAAGTATGAAAGGTGTGGTGTGGATGAAGACGTACTTGAAAGTGTGAAAAGGAACACCTTGAGATGGTATGGCCATATGGAACGTAGTATGGGAAGCGAGAGAATGACTAAGAGGGTGTACGAGAGCGAGGTGGAAGGACAGAGAGGGAGAGGTAAACCAAGAGAGAGGTGGAAGGATGGAGTGAAGGCGGTGATGGTTAGAAGGACTGACTGACTGGGGACAGAGGTGCGCAGCATGAGGGCGTTTCATTCATGGCCACCCTTTTCGGGGATCACGGCGTCAAGCAATAGATAGATAGATAATACATACGGTAATCAATAGTCAATTGTTGAACGAATGTACCGTCAACTGGGGCGAATTCGGACCTTACGTCAATGAAAAGTTAATTTAATGAATAAACATATTAGATATCTGTTTTCACTCGATTGTTCAAAATGCTTTTTATCTAACTTTCTTGCTTAAATAGTTTTAATGTATAATGTGATATTTACCGATTACAAATTAAAAACCGAAAAAACAAAAAAACATGTAACATTGGCAAACTTTCTTTGGCAAACATGTTGATGAGTAGATGCAGGAAAGTCTACAGTGCCAAGATATACTTTCATAATTAGTGTGAAAGTACAAATTAATTAATTGGCATTATCTTGTAGCCTATATTATTCCCGTAATTGGGTATTAAATGTCTGTAAAAATAGGGCGAATTCAGACAGGATAAAAATTAATTAAATAAATAATATACTGTACCTGTACAGTATATTATTTAATCTAATTTTAGCTATAACCTGTCAGATTCGGACTTTGAGTGTAATTGGGTTTATAGTTTGTCATTACACATGGTATTTCTGAGTTATATCACAATAATCCTTACTTTTACATTATTAGGGTCATACTGCTACGCAGAGTATGGTCAATAAATCCAGATATGTCCGAAATTGCCCCAAAACTGTCGTACCTTACGATATGGTATTTATGGTCTTTACGTTTTCAGGGAGTGTGATAAGACCCTTTTAAAATGTTCAATGATGTCCGAATTGCCCCTGAAACATCCGAATCTATACTGGAATCACTGGTTAGTCGTATGAGTGTTACCTATTTTAAATCTATGTCCGAATTCAAGCTAGGTGTCCGAAATTGCCCCAAATCGTGTCCGAATTCGGACACCTTTATTATACTTAAAATAAATAAATGCAATGTATTTTAATTTCTTTAATGCTATGATTGTATACCGCAATGTACCAGCTACACATACAATACTTAAGATCTTACATTGAGATAAAAAAAAGACTACATGCTACGGAAATACGCAAAAATCGTCCGAATTCGCCCCGGTTGACGGTAAATAGACCGTAGCCGTGGCCACTGCTACTGCGTCGCCGCATCCGAATAGTTCTCAGTATCACAACAAAACAGCCGGTCTTATTTCCCACCTCAAACAATAACCGCTCAATGTACAGTGTTCTAGTCTTCACCCATCGCAAGCCAATACTGATTACTGCCTCTGGTATGAATATAAACTAGGTTAGGCCATTTATTTTCAGAGATATGAGTATCGGTAAATGACAAAAATCGGGAGTAAAATGAGTTATGGGCGAGTGTTGAGGCGTGCCTGGATAAGTTTGGTAAGAGGGATAGAATATTTCTGATTGGGGATATGAATGGGAAGGTGGGTGATCAATACTAAAGTAGATGGGTTGGTAGGAGGGTGTAGTGTAACGTCAGAGGTAGATAGATATGGCAGGGCACTTTTGGATGTACAGTACAGTATGTGTCGGGAGGAGGATGTTGATAGCCAACACCTTCTTGTGATCAGGGCTGGGGTCAATTCATTTTTGTCAATTCAAGTCAATGCCAATTCAGAATAAAATTTGAATCAATCAATTCCAATTCATTTCATTCATAAAAAAATAATCTACAATTCCAATTCAATTCATTATGCCAATCACACACCAACAGGGCAGGGCAGGCAGGGTTACCAAATTAAGACACAAAATACAACTAGATTCGTTCTCAAAAGTCGCTAGAAGGCTTATAGATAGTAAATACATGTCGAAAATCACTATATTTTACTGTTTATTTGAAAATACTGTAACTTAATTATTGTACATTAATGAATTCACAAATTGCAGTATAAAATAGTATTTCATCAATTCCAATTCAATTGGAATTGGGGCGTTGTTGGGATGGATTAGGTCATGGCTAATTGGTAGGAAACAGAGAGTCAGCATAAATGGTACCAAGTCAGAGTGGGGAGCAGTCAAAAGTGGTGTCCCCCAGGGATCGGTATTAGGTCCCCTGTTGTTTCTTATATACATAAATGACCTAGATTTAGATATAACTAGTAGGATAAGTAAATTCGCAGACGATACTAAAATGGGGAGATCAATTGATTCAGATAGCGATATAGAGTGCCTCCAAAGGGATCTAGATACCTTACATGAATGGTCAGTAAATTGGCAGATGAAGTTTAACATTGACAAATGCAAGGTATTAAAGATAGGGAAGATGCAAACAAATGTTAAATATAAACTAGCTAATTTAGAATTAGAAAATTCAGACTGCGAGAAAGATCTAGGTGTGTTTGTTAGCAATGATTTGAAGCCTAGAAAACAGTGTATAGGCGTTCGTAATAAGGCAAACAGGATTCTCGGGTTCATCTCTAGGAGTGTGAGTAACAGAACTGCTGATGTTATCTTAAAACTTTACTTGTCATTAGTGAGACCCCATATGGATTATGCTGTCCAATTTTGGTGTCCTTATTACAGAATGGACATAGATTCATTGGAGAGAGTACAGCGTAGAATGACAAAAATGATCCATAATATTAGAAATCTTCCGTATGAAGAAAGGTTGAAGAAATTAGGTTTACATTCGTTAGAGAGACGCAGAGTTAGAGGGGATATGATAGAGGTGTTCAAGTGGGTTAGTGGGATTAACAAAGGGGACATGACAAATGTACTAAAGCTCAGTGATAGCGAAAGAACTCGTACCAATGGTTTCAAATTAGATAAATTTCGTTTCAGAAAAGATATAGGCAAATATTGGTTTGGTAACAGAGTTGTAGATGGGTGGAATGGACTACCAAGTGCTATAGTGGGATCTAAAACTGTAGGGAGCTTTAAGATAAAATTGGATAAGCATATGGACGAGAAGGGTTGGGTGTGAAGGGGGATCAGCCGGGTTGGGCCAATCAGCGCTCTGCAGACCCCCATAATCCTGCGTTAATCTCTAACCGTTTTGGTAAGATGATCCTCAGGGTATTAGAGTGTTGAGCCTATAATTGGGCTTTGTAATTGATTTGGGGTTGTGTGGGACAGGGATCTGCCTTGCTTAGGCCAATCGGCTTTCTGCAGACTCCCATTTTCTTATGTTCTTAATTCAATTAATTTTGTTTTTATATTTTCTCAATTCCAATTCAATTCCAATTCAATTCCAATTCACAGTTTTTCTTAATCAATTCCAATTCAATTCATAATTGACCTCAGCCCTGCTTGTGACACAGAATGATACACAGGTACACATCGAAAGTGGAATGGAGGAGGGAGGTAGAAACAGTTGAACGAAAGTGGGCCTTTATCTTATGGTGGAGGAAATAATGAATATGCCCCATGCATCTTAGTGCGACACATGTCGTACAAGACGACTAGGCCTAATAGGGTTGATAGTGGTAGACTTGTTGATCAACAGCCATTACTATACAATAAAGCCTTACTATTGGCACTGTCTTGGTATGGCACTGCCTAGGCTGATGGGGCGCGGATAGGTGCCACAGGGGACTCTACTAGTCTTACCTGGGCGCTGTTTGGCACGGTGCCAGAGTCGGCCACACTGTTTACATGATGGGGCAGGGTTGTGGCAGGATTTTAGGGATGGATGTAAGAAACTGTTCTGGAAAGTGGTCAAGAAAGTTATGGAAGTAGTAAGGATGTGAAAGATAAGAATGGGCGAGTGCTAGCAGAGAAGCAAGAGAGAGTTGAGAGATGGAGGGAACACGTCTATGAATTGTTGAACGTAAGGAATGAAACGCCAGCAAACATAGTTGGATGGGGTATGGAAGGGAGAAGTAGTGAAGGAGGCGGTGGGGATCAGGAGGTCAGAAGTGTGTGAGGTCTTAAAAAGAGTGAAGATATAGTTCAAGGCATCAGGAATAGATGGAGTGTGTGGGGAAATACTGAGGTATGGTGGTGAGATAGCGATTGCATGAGTACAGGTATACAGTAGCCTATATAGAAATGTGTAAACTAGCGTGGGAGAAGGGCAGCATACAACTGTTTTTCCTTCTCCAGATATTTCTCAACAACATATTTCAAGGCTAAAATCTGGTCTACATACCCTCTTCCCTTCCTAAACCCGCTCTGCTCCTTAAATACAAATTTTTCCGTTCTCGCTCTCACTCACTACCCTACTGTGCTTACCCCACTATGCTTAGAAAACATATATATATACTGTATATACAGTACATACATACACATACAGTTTGGCCTGCCAATACACGAGTTTATAGGCGGCACGAGGCCTCGCGGATTAGAAATAATGCATCTTATGGGAATACAATAATTGCTTATGGGCGGCACCGCCTCTGAGAATGACTATTTTTTTTAGCCTATTTCTCCCCTTCAATATATCAAAATACAGTAATAAGAAAATATAACAACTACTGTATAACTATAACAACTAAATATAACTACACCCACTACACTACATGGCAACACACCCACAGACACCAAGAAATATCAAAACAACACCCAGCACACGCTATCACACACAAATACTGTCTTCTCTCCCTCCCTGCCCACCACAAACCAACTTCCGGAAGCACATCCATACTCATATCACTCGCCATTCCATCCACTCACTCATAGACAACACGCAGCTGCAAGCACGACCTCCCGAAATCCATCCTTCTGAATCCTCCCTTCCTCGCGAGGACAGAGTCCACCTGGCCAGGCTGAGATGCGGACACCATCCAGCTCTTCTGAGCTATCAGAAGAGACTGGATGACTCCGTCGTCGACACCTGCCCGGGTTGTAACACAGCACCCCATACCATTAAACACATCATAGAAGACTGCATTTCACACAACCACTTACGCCAACAACACATTTTACATGGCGGGTGCCCAACCCCGAAAGGGGTTGAAATAGGGGAGCTATCCCCCTGCCAAAGGCTGCTTTCTAGGGTCTTTCCTAGCTGATGCTGAGAGGATTGGGTTTTAGTCATGTGGTGATGGGCTGGTCTATCAGAGTGAGAGCTGAGCAATCTCTGCCATACCCATAGCTTACTCTGACTGTTCCTTTAACTTATATATTTTCTAGATCTCAAGTGACGGCGTCTCTTCCGTGGATTGACCTCCCAATCTACCAAGATTGGAAGCCAAAGCGTCACATTTTTCCCTTGCCCCTCAACTTTCTCTTCATAATTGCTGAGGGGCACAGGGCCCTGGGTGGGGCTTTGGTTTCCCGGGCATTTCCGCACCCTCCTTAGCTCCCCGCCATGGAGTGGCTTCGGTCACCCAGGCTTTATTGTGGAGGGTTCTGTGGGGGCACTCGGTTATGGCCTTGGAATTGCTCGGGGCCTTGGGGCTGTTCGGCCAGGCAGCTTGGGGAACAACAACACAATTTACACTCTTTGAGAACTCTGTGGGAAAGCCCGACCGTGGCCATGGCCTTCCTTAAGGACTCGGGGCTGTTCGGCCAGGCAGCTTAGGGAACAACAACAACAACAACTAAATATAACTTAATCTTGAAAGTTATGAGCTTGTTTTTTCGTGGATTGATGAATGAGTAACCTTCCGTTCCGCTTGGAGGTAGCTGTAAAGGGGGTACAGTATCATGCTGGGCCAATTCTCGCCATTCTACCGCAAAAAATGGAGCTATCGCCATTCTCCGGCACAATCTCACCGTTTGATGGAGCTAGGATGCTGCCCGCACTGGGTGGGAAACACCGTCTTTTGACGGAGGTAAATTGTCAGCCTCTTTACAGCTCGCAGCTAAGTAACCACTTCCTACCTACGCCACGGCGATTGGTATGAAGCGAAAACTTTTGGTAAGATCCTGTGTAGCGGGAGGAACCGTTTTTCAGATGCCTATTTACTAAGAATCATTGAACAATATATTTAACCTCGCCTAACCTAACCTAGTATATTAGTGGACTTTATGAATGTAAAATGTAAAAATATATTGTAAAATTACCAAATTATTGAGATAAATACAGGTACACCCGCTACACAGGATTATACCAAGCATTCTAAAACCTCCGAAAAGTTCAAAATATTTCCTCATATTTGCTCACAATATAAAAAAATAATAACGTAAACTTGTAGATTGCGTCATATTGAAATATAATTGTCGATATAAATCCATGTTTATTAGTGGCCCCTCCATCATTGACGATATGCCTATTAGTATAATAGCCTCCATTCAAACGTCTGCGGTCAGCAGTTTGAATCTACCGCCGCGGGGATGAACGGAGTACTCGTCATAAGGGTAACGCTTATTCTCTTATGGAATCGTCTTATGATTGGGTACCCGCTACGAAAAAACTTTTGTAAAAATTAAAAGGAAAAACTTTACTTAATAATTGTTATACTACAGCTCTCCATCTCAAGGATTTCTTGTGTGGGATTCCCTGAGCTGCCATACTTCCTTCTACTCCCCGCGGGCAACCTGATCAGACGTGTGTCGCCTGCGCTCGGCCACATTCTTCGTTCGCTCGCTTCTAGTGAGTCCTTACTCATTTGTATATATCTGAGTTGTAATGAACAGGGTTTAGATTAGCTAGCACAGGCTGCCCCATTCGTATGCCCGCAGGGATTGTTAAAATAGGGTACAGTACTATTGTTCAGGCGCCTACGAGTCCTCCAGGATCAGCGCCTCATGTGTTTTTTGTTTTTGTTTCTATGCGCCTTAGCTGTTGCTCTTACTAACTAGTTAGGAGGCTACTATCTAAGCAAGAAATAATGCTTCAGACCGTCGCTATGAGGTAGTTGCATTTTTTGTTTTTTAGCAGACGCTCTAGTCTAAGGGTTGCCACACGTGGTGCGGAACCTTCTAGCGTCCGAGTCTGCGTGCGGGCCCCTCTCGTGGTCCTAATCTCCTTGTGCTACGACTGTGAGTCTTCAGGGTTAAGTTTCTACCAATATGATGATTCTACGAGCTTCGTGCCCAGCCTCAGTAAGGGTCTCCTGAGTGGGCTAGGGGTAAGTTTCTTCCAAGATGATGACTCTACGAGCCTCGTGGCCAGCCTCAGTAGGGGTCTCCTTAGTGGCTAGGGGTACTATATTATTTTGTAATTACAATTATATGTGTGTTGCCCCTTGGGCTCCCTCTTTCCCATGTCTCAGTCACATGTTTTGAGGGACGAGTGACGTCCTGTGTTGTGGGTGGTCGGTTGGTCGGTCTTATTGTTCAGACGATTTTCCGGGTTGGTTTTTCGCCGCCGGCCCTCTTTCTGAGCATCGAGGCCATTGTCCCCACCAGACAAGGCGGTCGGATATCTTCCAACTAACCCACTGTAGTGCTTTACTACACCCCTTCCCCGGCGGCCATGCTTAGTCCGGCGGGAAGGATCTCGATATCATCGAGTTTGGACTCACCCTGTAGATTCTGGGTAATGCTGCCATCATCTCGTCTTGCAGACGAGAAAGGCACCAAATTTCCCAGCGTGGTGTGCTGTACCACTAACCTCTCGGCAGAGATTCTAATTCCCTAGGGAGTAATCTCGGTCCGCCGAGTGAACTCGCCCAGACCAATAGCCTCACGCAGCAGGACTTCAGACGCCCAGCGCAACAGTCTACTGCTGATATACTAGCTAATTCAATTAATCAAGACTAGTAGAGGCTAGCACGAGTCCAGTCGCCCGGCGCAACAGCTCAACGCGGACATCATTCTTCTTATGTTTCTGCCCGGAATCAAGCCAAATCTGTTCTTCGACTTGCCAAACAATCTTTCATCAATAATAAATGCACTGAACTATCCAACTCTAGCTCTTCCCAAGCTTTCTGGCATCTAGCCAAAAACCTCTCCAACAATTTCTCTTCCTCGTCTTTCCCTCCCCTTTCCCACTCTGATGGCACTACCATCACTTCTTCCTCTGACAAAGCTAAACTCTTCGCTCAAACTTTTGCTAGAAACTCCACCTTGGATGATTCCGGTGCTATTCCTCCCTCTCCGCCCTCCTCTCTCTTACTTATGCCTAATATCCTAATCTCTTCTAAAGATGTACTTTCTACCCTCTCTGGGCTTAACACTAATAAGGCGTACGGTCCGGACAGTGTTCCTCCTTTTGTTCTCAAAAACTGTGCTTCCGTGCTGACTCACTGCCTAGGCAAACTCTTTCGTCTCTGTCTATCCTCTAACGTCTTCCCCTTATGCTGGAAGTTTGCTCACATTCAACCTGTCCCAAAGAAGGGTGACCGCTCTCAACCCTCCAACTATCGTCCAATTGCTCTCATCTCTTGTCTTTCTAAAGTTTTTGAAACTATTCTTGCTTCCAAATTTCTTAAGCATTTCTCTTCTCATAATCTGCTCTCAGATCGCCAGTATGGCTTCCTTAAAGGTCGCTCTACTGGTGATCTTCTTTCATATCTTACTAACTCTTGGTCATCCTCCTTTCGGGACTTCGGTGAGACTTTTTCTATTGCACTAGACATATCGAAAGCCTTCGATAGAGTCTGGCATAAATCTTTAATTTCTAAACTACCCTTCTTCGGTTTCTATCCCTCCATCTGTGCCTTTGTCTCTAATTTCCTTTCCGGCCGTTCCATAGCCGCGGTTGTGGACGGCCATTGTTCACTTCCTCACCCTATAAACTCCGGTGTTCCTCAGGGCTCTGTCCTATCTCCTATTCTCTTTCTAATTTTATAAATGATCTCCTTTACTGTACCTTAATTCCCATCCATTCATACGCAGACGACTCAACCTTACACTACTCCATTAGTTTTTCAGAACGCCCCAGCCAGCAATTCCTCAACGACAAACGTAATGAAGCCATAGAACTCTTAAATTCTGATCTAAATACTATTTCCAATTGGGGCAGAGAAAACCTTGTTAACTTTAATGCCTCCAAAACCCAATTTCTCTATCTATCTACCCGTCAGGATCTCCCAGCGGACTATCCCTTATTCTTCAACAATACAAAAATCAACCCTTCATCTTCTCTCAATATTCTTGGTGTCTCTTTTTCTTCTGCTCTCATTTGGAAGGACCATATTACCAGTCTTGCTAAGGCAGCCTCCCAGAAGCTGGGTGTGCTCAACCGCCTTAGGGGGTTCTTTTCCCCAGCACAGCTTCTTGCTCTGTACAGGGGCATAGTGCGCCCTTGTATTGAGTATTGTTCACATGTGTGGGGAGGTTCCTCTCACACCGCTCTCCTAGACAAAGTTGAAAGGAAGGCCTTTCGTATCATTAACTCCCGTCCACTCACCAACTCTCTGCAATCTCTCTCTCTCCGCCGCAATGTTTCATCTCTCTCGCTATTCTATCGCTACTATAATAATCAGTGTTCCTCAGAGCTATCCCAGTGCATACCACCTCCTTTACGTAGGGCACGTGGTACCCGTCTTGCAACTCAATCCCACCCCTACTCTGTGCAACTCTCCAACCCAAGAGTGAAACGTTACTCTCAAACTTTCTTCTACTCAACAGCTGAGCTCTGGAACTCTCTCCCAGAATCAGTCTTTCCCTCTTCCTATGACTTAAATTGCTTCAAACTCCGTGTGTCCAGGCATTTTGGCTCGAACGTCCCTTGATTTTGGCCCTGTCACTCTTTCAACTATGGGAGAGGCACTCGCTATAGGCAGTAATGCCTTTTGCCTCCCTCAATCACATAGAAAAAAAAAAAAAAAAAATGCTATCTATCTTATCCACTTAGTAAAAGATAGTAAAGTGCTAAGGTATTAATGGGCCAGTGACACTTTGTCACAGGTAAGCAGTTCAAGAATTGAAAAACCTTTGTTTCTCACTTGCAGGTCCAGCGGAGAGTTAGAGTAGCAGCTTTACTACACCCCTTCCCCGGCGGCCATGCTTAGTCCGGCGGGAAGGATCTCGATATCATAGAGTTTGGACTCACCCTGTAGATTCTGGGTAATGCTGCCATCATCTCGTCTTGCAGACGAGAAAGGCACCAAATTTCCCAGCGTGGTGTGCTGTACCACTAACCTCTCGGCAGAAATTCTAATTCCCTAGGGAGTAATCTCGGTCCGCCGAGTGAACTCGCCCAGACCAATAGCCTCACGCGGCAGGACTTCAGACGCCCAGCGCAACAGTCTACTGCTGATATACTAGCTAATTAAATTAATCAAGACTAGTAGAGGCTAGCACGAGTCCAGTCGCCCGGCGCAACAGCCCAACGCGGACATGCTATCTATCTTATCCACTTAGTAAAGGATAGTTAAGTGCTAAGGTATTAATGGGCCAGTGACACTTTGTCACAGGTAAGCAGTTCAAGAATTGAAAAACCTTTGTTTTTCACTTGCAGGTCCAGCGGAGAGTTAGAGTAGCAGTGGCTATAACTAATTTTCCGACGGACTTGAGGTAGGATGTGTAAAACCTCTCAGGTTATCCTTATGAGCATTGATTCCTGGAAATTTTTATTTCCAGATCTCTTCACATCGGGAGCAGCACAGTAGAGGAAGGAACCGTCCCTGGGGGGGGGGGGGGGGATTCACTTCCATCTTGCCTGTTTTCACTTTTGGGCCACACCTACCCGTTTCTCTAGTTCCGTTAATTGCACACTGTTTAACCCCTCAGACCCGGTTGGGCTCTGAGGCATCCATAAAAAACACCCCCGCGGAACCCGGAATGGCTCTGAGGCACCGGCAGCTTGAAAGCCGTCCGTCCGACGCATGTAAACAACAGCCGGTTGGACCGACGCCGCGCATCTCCGACCACAAGAAGGAGAGGCGTCCTTGTTCGTGTGTGCCTGTATGTTATTGTTAAGTAGTGAAAAGTAATGATAAGTGGCTGATATCGCCACAAAGTTATCTCCACGGAAATCGTCATCACAACTGAACCAGTTGACTTAGAGAGCTCTACTCAATGCCATTCTACAGGTACGAAACACATCTACGCTTGGGAATGCGGAAGCACTCAAAATAACAAAGATACGGTAGCCTAGGCGTAGACGTTTTTTCGGCCAAAACCCCCGGGTTTCGGTATGGAATACATAGCCAGGTCTGATGGGTTAACATGGGTTATGTGCAGGGATGGGTCTAAGTTTCTCTGGACTTCCCAGAAAATGCCCGGTGGGCTTAGATCTTTATACGGAATGGATGAGTTTTCAAAATCGACCGTGCCTAGTAGCCTTGATCGATAAAATCTAAATTTACCTCCTATGCCAGATGAGTGGCGAACGTAGAGTTAATATACGAGGTCGCAGACCGGTTACAGCTCATTCTGCTTTACTCATTCAATAAGAATTCCCCAGGGTCACAGTCGAGGCTTTCCGATACAGCTAATACTTAACATTTAGTTAAGCAATTAGCCATTAGCAGTGATTCGGAATCCATTGAGGTAAACCCCTCCCCCCCCCCCCAACACAAGAACTTGCTCGGCACCGCCAGACGCCCAGCCTAGATCGATACCCGGTCGGATCCCAAGGATAGGTCTAAGGTAAGGGTGGTTCAACGAGTATCTCAAACAAAGCTCCCTACAGTTGATTTGCCTTGACTCAAGGAGGAACGATTAGCTTCACCTTACACGGCCACAGGACAGGACCGCAGTTCAGCGGCAGTCGGACTTGGCTAGAAAACTCCCGAGTGGGACATTTTCAATCAAGCCGGCGAGTCGGCTTATAATTTATCGCAAGGCAAACCGGGGAGACGGCTCAAAATTTTAACTTCAAAGTCAAGCCGGCGAGACGGTTCAGACTTCTATCCTACCCTAAAGTACTGTAAAGCCGATGAGAAGGCTCAACTTTTATCTTATATATAGATATCTATCATAGTTTCAACTATACGATATTAAGGATAAATGGCACGAAGTAGGACGTGTACAGTTGAATGTTAAGGACATAAGTCTTAAAGCAAGGGTTCAAATGGTACATTAATTATATGGGCCAGGTAGCAAGGATGTTCTTAGAAACCAGTTTCATTGTATCTAAGGATTATATTCTTTACAAACGCTATCCTTCGCCGGTAGTGGGGGACAGGACCGGCAGACTAGTGGGTTTTTTCCTACCCCTCGTCAACTAGTAACGGCGGGGTCTAGTAACAAGTTCTTGTCTAACTTCTCAGACATTTAGGCACCTTTTTTGTGAACAGACGGCATGACCAACGAAGCTATTACCCCCCCCCTTTTTTTCCGGCCACCAGACTCCACGGGAGTGCCATAATTTCAGGGGTCACGTTCCGACAGGAGCGTTCGCTCCCGTTTGGCGGGGTTAAAAAGTAACATCCTAAACTCAGTGAGTCAGGTTTATGACTCAGGTCACGAGCACAGGTTTAGCGACTCAGTGACCTCTAGCTTCAGTTTCTTCCCTTTCCATCCACAAGTGACCTCTAGCTTCAGTTTCTTCCCTTTCCCTGTGGATGGGTATGGCACAAGGAAGGTTACATAGACATGGTTGGGAAAGCTAGACTGGAAGTCATGTAGATTTGCTCATCCCAAAATTTGCAACTACATAACCAGTCATGCAAAATGTAGATTTGGTGAAACCTGTAAATACCACCACCCATCCCTTTGCAAGACATCACTTGAGAACAAGACCTGCTACAATATGAAATGCCCAGCTTTTCATATTAAAGGGCTTGGAGATATGCTAGACCTAACACGAATGGTAGCCCAAAAAACTCTCTAGCTATGCGAGGACGAGACAGAGGAAAAAGGCAAGGAGGGACAGACGAAGATGAAGAGACTGAGGGAGATGGAGGAGCACATAGAACACCTCGAGCACCTCCTGGCCTCCCAAGAGTGGCAAATACTTCCCGAAGACTATTAGGTACACATAGTACCCCAAACAATCTCTCCCAAATCTTGTTTGCAAATATCCAAGGCCTAAAAAATAGAACCACGAACAAAGTACCATTTATTAGGGGCCTGCTAGAAGAAGGAAACGCTATATTTGCAGCTCTCACAGAAACTCACATTAAAGATCAGGAAGATAGTGAAGCATGGATTCCTGGTTACAACCTACATAGGGCGGACAGAACGCATAGATCACATGGAGGTGTAGCCTTGTACATCCATGACTCACTGATATGTACTGAATTCCTAAATAACAGTAATGAAGTGGTGGAAATACTTGGAGTTAAAATAGAATCCCTAAATTTAGCAGTTATTGTTACATACAGGCCTCCAGACGCATCCCGAGAAGAATTCAAAACCCAGCTCAACAAAATAAAATCAGGAGTGGAAACCCTGGGGAACCCAACACCAAATATTATATGGCTAGGAGACTTTAACCTACCAAACATTAAATGGAGACAACTAGAAAACCAGTTAGTGGCAAACAACACCGGAGAAGCAAATACGAGAGAGCTTTTTGAACTTTGCGATTTTTTTAGTCTTACCCAACATATTGCTGAACCCACACGGGAAAACAATATCTTAGACCTGGTCTTCACTAACAACGACTCTCTAGTACACAGCATTAACATATCGGACACAACATACTCAGATCATAAATTAATTGAGATCAAAACAACCTTAGAAAGTGTACAGACAACCTCAGAATCAAGAACAAAAACTGGCCCCTTCAGTAAATTTAACTTCAATAACAAAAACATTAGGTGGGAAGATGTAAATCAAGAAATGGAGGAAATAGACTGGGAAGATTTAATGAATAACCTGACACCAGCAGAATTTCTAGTCTTAATAACAGAAACCATGACCCAAATCTGTAGCCACCATATACCTGCAAGACAAATAAAACGAAGAAGCAAACAAGATCGGGAAAGGAGGAGGCTGTACAGAAGAAGAAAATTACTCGCACAAAGACGCACACATCAAAATCTACAGGATAAGCAAAAGGCCGAAATAGATAGAGAAATTGTGGAAATTGAACAAAGGCTAAGAATATCATATGAACTACAACATATGGAAGAGGAGAGGAAAGCTATTGCAGGTATAAAGGACAATTCCAAATACTTCTTTTCATACGCCAAACAAAAGGCTAAAACAACATCAAACATCGGCCCACTGAGCAAAGGGGACGGCTCTTTCACAGGGGACAAAAAGGAAATGAGCGAACTCTTAAGCAGGCAGTATGAAATGGCATTCAGTGAGCCTGATGAAACAAAAGTCATCAGAGACCAAAATATATTTTTCATGGAAACCTCCCCCACGGAAACCCCTCAGATGCTGGATATTGATTTCGGTCCAAAAGACATAGAAGAGGCCATTTCCAACATGCCATCCCACTCGGCACCAGGCCCGGACTCATGGAATTCGATCCTAATGAAGAAATGTAAGGAAAACCTCTCAAAACCCCTGGCTATAATGTGGAGAAGGAGTCTAGACACTGGTGACATACCAGATAGCTTGAAAAACGCAATAATTGCCCCACTGCATAAAGGAGGGAGTAAAGCACTACCAAAAAACTACCGCCCGGTAGCTCTAACCTCTCACATCATTAAAGTTTTCGAACGAGTCCTGCGAAGAAAAATTTCAACATTCATGGAGACAAATGAACTACACAACACCGGTCAACATGGGTTCAGAGCGGGAAGATCATGTCTCTCACAACTTTTGGAACACTATGACAAAATTCTTAAAGCGCTAGAAGAAAAGAAAAACGTGGATGTCATTTACACCGATTTTGCTAAGGCATTTGATAAATGTGACCATGGTATAATAGCCCACAAACTGAAAGCAAAAGGTATAACTGGGAAAATCGGACGGTGGATATACAATTTCCTCGTAAACCGAAAACAATCAGTAGCAGTAAACCAAGTCACATATGAGCCTTCGGATGTCAAAAGCTCAGTGCCCCAAGGAACAGTGCTAGCGCCCCTTCTGTTCCTCATACTAATTTGCGACATAGATACCAACACCAGACACAGTACGGTGTCGTCTTTTGCTGATGACACAAAATTAAGCAAGATAGTAAACACACAAGAAGACACGGGCCGACTGCAGGAAGACATGAATGTCGTGTTCCAGTGGACCAGGGAAAACAACATGCAATTCAATGAGGAAAAATTCCAATTAATACGGTACGGAGATAATAATGGTGTTAAAGAAATTACAAATTACTTAACAGAATCTAACCACATAATAGAACGGAAAGACAGTGTGAAAGACCTTGGGGTATTAATGTCTGAAAATATGGGTTTCAAAGTACATAACCAGGTCAAAGTGGCGGCTGCGAAGCGTCTAACGGGTTGGATTCTGCGTACTTTTAAAACACGCGGTGAAGTACCTATGATAACGCTCTTCAAATCTCTAGTGCTACCGCGGCTTGAATACTGTAGCGTATTAACATCCTCATACAAAGCAGGTGAAATAAATGACGTAGAGAGTGTACAAAGAAATTTCACTTCGCATATAAGTTCGATAAAACATCTACACTATTGGGAGCGTTTAAGAGCACTGAATCTGTACTCACTGGAACGTAGAAGAGAACGTTACCTAATAATATACACGTGGAAAATCGCAGAGGGTTTAGTACCAAACCTACATACTCCGATAGTCATGAAATTCAGTGATAGGAGAGGCTGGGAATGCGAAATCCCCCGGATGAATAACAGGGGTGCTATGGGCTCTCTGCGAGAGGGCTGGTTATCACACAGAGGCCCACGTCTCTTCAACAAACTCCCACGGCGAGTAAGGGACATGAGGGACATCTCGTTAGACAACTTCAAGAGAGCCCTAGATGTTGAACTGCAAAAAGTGCCAGACGAGCCCATCCTCGCAAGGGAGCGAGCTGTCGCTTCAAACAGTCTACTGCACCAAATCACCACCCATAACGAGGGGCGTCGCGCTCCTTGGTGCCGCTAGAAAAGCGGCGAACACATCTAAAGGTATCTATAGGTATCTAAAGGTAAGGATAAATTGTGGGAACCTTTACCCAAAATAAACTCTAGGGAGGTGGCCCGCCGGGGTTCACTATCTCCCGGTCAAAACAACACATAAGAATGGGCGATTTACATAGCATCTATTCCTTCCCGTGTTTCGAATTACAACTCTTTTTAATAAAGAAGTACAGACGATCAACTGAGGCATTAACCAGGCTTTCCGAACCAAGATCTCCCCCCATAATTGACCTACATACGCCGCATTTTGCGGGATAATCTCGTAACGCCGGGTAGGATAACCCGAGGAATTTTCGCTTTACAGCAAAACATTTTGGGTTCATAGAACAGAATTGATATAGGACGGCATAAGCCGTAAAAAACCCCACCGGACGAGCGATCAGGTGAGGTGACTACTAATTGTTTCCGGCTCATGCGCCAAAATAGTACAAGTGGACTACTTTAATCGTTACTAATTTTTCACACTACGTAGGGCTCGTTCCCCAGTGGTAGAAGTTGAGCTGGCGCGGTCTAAAAATGTCTATCTTACCGGCGGATATGGATTTATACCCTTGAGTAGAAGAGGAGAAGTAGTGGGAGCGTTTAAGAGCACTGAATATGTACTCACTGGAACGTAGAAGAGAACGTTACCTAATAATATACACGTGGAAAATCGCAGAGGGTTTAGTACCAAACCTACATACTCCGATAGTCATGAAATTCAGTGATAGGAGAGGCTGGGAATGCGAAATCCCCCGGATGAATAACAGGGGTGCTATGGGCTCTCTGCGAGAGGGCTGGTTATCACACAGAGGCCCACGTCTTTTCAACAAACTCCCACGGCGAGTAAGAGACATGAGGGACATCTCGTTAGACAACTTTAAGAGAGTCCTAGATGTCGAACTGCAAAAAGTGCCAGACGAGCCCATCCTCGCAAGGGAGCGAGCTGTCGCTTCAAACAGTCTACTGCACCAAATCACCACCCATAACGAGGGGCGTCGCGCTCCTTGGTGCCGCTAGAAGAGCGGCGAACACATCAAAAGGTATCAAAAGGTAAAGGAGGTGGGGATCAGGAGGTCAGAAGTGTGGGAAGCCATGAAAAGAGTGAAGTTGGGGAAAGCACCAGGAACAGATGGAGTGTGTGGGGAAATGTTGAGGTATGGTGGTGAGATAGTGATCGAATGGGTATGGAAAATGTGCAAACTAGCATGGGAGAAGGGGAGTGCACCCGATGACTGGAAGACTGGCATAATAGTCCCCCTATATAAGGGCAATGGGGAAAGAGGAGTGTGTGGTAACCACCGAGGAATATGTCTTCTAAGCGTAGTAGGGAAGGTATACAGTAGGGTAGTGATTGAGAGAGTGAGAGTGAAAACGGAGAAATGGATAGGCGATGAGCAGGGAGGTTTTAGGAAGGGAAGAGTATGTGTAGATCAGATTTTTACCCTGAATTATGTTGTGGAGAAATATCTGGAGAAGAAGCAAAAGGTGTATGTTGCCTTTATGGACTTGGAGAAGGCCTATGACAGAGTGGATAGAGAAGGTTTGTGGAAAGTACTTAGAATATACGGAGTAGATGGCAAGTTGCTGAAAGCAGTGATGTATGAGGGTGCAAAGGCGGCAGTACGTGTGGAGAGTGAGCAGAGCGAGTTCTTTGACCTGAATGTTGGTTTGAAACAGGGGTGTGTGATGTCCCCATGGTTGTTTACTGTATATATTGATGGAGTCATGAAAGAAATACTATCAAGAGCAGTGGATGTTGGTGTATCGCTGATAAGGGAGGGAAATGAGTGGAAGCTACCTATACTGCTGTTTGCTGATGATACAGTTCTGATGAGTGATAATGAATGGGAGTTGCAGGGTCTGTTAAATGAGTTTGGAACAGTGTGCGAAAAACGGAATTTGAAGGTAAATGCGGGGAAGAGCAAGGTTATGGTCTTCGAAAGGGGTGAAGTCACAGAGTGTGAGGTGAAGCTGAACGGTCAGGCTATGGAGATCGTCAACTCTTTTAAGTATCTGGGTAGTGTGTTGAGTAAAGATGGGACTATGGATGAAGAAGTGCGGGAGAGGGTACAACAGGGGAAGAGGGTTGTAGGAATGCTGATAGCAGTAACAAGAAATAGGGTGGTCAGTATGGAAGTGAAGAAGTCCTTGCATGACATTGTGGTAATCCCGACACTGACTTACGGAAGCGAAGCATGGACGTTGGTTGAGAGACTCAGACCAAGAGTGAGAGCAGTGGAAATGAATTACTTAAGAAGTGCGTGCAGAGTTACATGGAGGGATAGACAGACTAATGAAGAAGTAAGAAGGAGGTGTGGTGTGGAGGTAGATGTGCTGGAAAGTGTGAAAAGAAACAACTTGAGATGGTTCGGCCATATGGAACGTATGGAAAGCGAGAGAATGACTAAGAGGGTGTACGAGAGCGAGGTGGAGGGACAGAGAGGGAGAGGTAGACCGAAGGAGAGGTGGAAGTAAATGAACGAAGGCGGTGCTGGTTGGGGGGAGGGGCGTCAACTGACTGGGGACAGAGGTGCATGGGGGTGGTTCGTTCGTGGCCACCCCTTCGGGGATCACGGCGTCAGGCAATAGATAGTAGACTAAGTGTAGCCCCGTAGAATCGGACACGGACTGCCTCGGACACTATAACAGTCACAGGTCGTTTCGTTCGTCCCTATCTTACCATCGAATCTTTTAGGTCAGGATTCCGGGTAGACTGGTTATGGCCTAGTAGATTTTAACACTGACTGTTTCCCCGGTAAAGGAGAAGTCTTAAACTTACTAAGCCCTCCTCTAAAATTTCAGATTTAGCCGTAAGAGTCACGTACGTTGAGATAATTTGTCCAGTCCATCCAGACTCAATCTCACCGTCCAAAACGTTATTTCGATCCGTGATCCAATAATGATTTTTTAAATGTTCGTTCCGCCGTACGCACCCTGTTTTATAACGGTGCTCCCTCGGACGTGTCACCAGACTTTAGCACAATTAGTGGAAAGTAGGGACGTCCCTTTAGGGTTGACTCTGACATACCAAGTACAAAGACTCCTCGTGCCGTAGCGGGTTACTGGTCCACCTATCCCGGGCGTAGTCCAATCTCACCGGGTTCACTACACACGTACAAGTCGATAAGGGATTCAGATCAGGTTTACGTATCTCCCACGTAGTGGAAGACGTTTTTTGTCCTGACAGAAGCCTTTTTTGGCATATCTCAGTACACGACAAGTTCCAACAAGTTGTTACTAGGACATGCGAGCTTCTGTACGAGGTCATTTTCTTAGAAAGGTCCTCTTCAACCTAAAACATGGCTCCAGACAGTCCTAACTTTTCAGTCCTATAGATTTTGCTGTCTTCCTTGATTAAGATCACAAAATCACATGAATGGAGTCCCTCGCCGGTTGGCTCATGATGGTGGCACAAATAGAGATACTATACCTCAAGTAAGATTATTGATCTGGATTAACCGCCCGAAATAACCGGGCAGGTGGATGTTCCAGAAGTGACTCTTGGAGTTAAATGAGCGGTTACCGCTAATTATAGCGGAATACTCTTAACAAGTCTGAAATGGATATACCACTTTTTAAACGATCTAGGGTTGAACCGGCACCACGGTTGGCTCGGACGCGTTCTTATCCTCAGCCATAGGTAGGTTTAATACCATGGCTTCGGAATCGGGTGTTTTGGGGGGGTTATTTAGACCCGGATTCGGAGTTTTTGTTCCACCCCACGGAGGTTCACTGCAAAGCAATTGAGTTCCTATTCTCCATCCATAGATCTTCAAGCTATTGGTGCCTCAATCGCACGAACATAAATAGCGTTTTTTGAGGTCCACTCTGAATTCAGCTTCTTGCAATCAGATACGTGGGCCAACGAGTCTACCGGGCACTTTAAGTGTCTGAGCAATTCCCATCATGCTTGGGGGACTCAGACATTCTTCTTTCGATGACCCTAAAGGAATTCGGTGTTGATAGTTAACACCTACTTTGGTCGACCCCTCGGGGCTGGCTCGCCGCTTGTCACTATCTCCCGACGGGACGTGGGACATGGCTATCTTGTTCAAATCTACGGTGGGGGCCCGCCGGGTTTCACTATATCCCGGCATCCACCCTTAACCCTTCCTCCCCGGGCTGTCTTACCCAATGACGGTCGCCCCTACCCGGGCGATATGGCTGAAAAACGTCTAGGCCTAGGCTACCGTATTTATGTTTATTTTCACTGCTAGAACTTTCCCACTCATCTATAATCGTAGTGCGGTTTTCAATCTGTATTTTGGCATTGAGTAGAGCTCTGTAAGTCAACTGGTTCAGTTGTGATGACGATTTCAGTGGAGCCAATATTGCAGAGATGTTGCCAATATGGGGGCTTTTTAGACACTAATTTCGTCATGACGTCAGAACAATAACATTGAGGAGTCTTCTCCTTCTTGTTTTCGGAGGTGCGGTGACGAACGCTTGGGTTTGTTGACATACGTCGTACGCACGGCGTTCGGACCAAGCTTAATTAGGCTATTAAGCTCATGCCTTAGATAAGGCATACCGGGTAGCGGCCCTTCTTTCGTGCTATCCTTACCTAAGACAGACCGGGTAGGAAGGGTTAAAAACATTAGTATGAACAGAACTCTGGCAGTGAACTCATTTTTCACCTACATCCACAGTAACACACCGGTCTATAGATCCGGGTGTTGACCGAGCCTTGGGCAGGTCCCTGTTTGGATGTAAGTTGGTAGCCGGCTCTTCGGTGGCTAATTAAGCTCGGTATTACCCAAGTCCAAATTAAGACCCTGGTAGACTGGACTTCCATTTAGCAGTCAGGCTAGTCTTTTGTGGTGATAGCAATAAAGGATCCCGATCGAACGGAAACCTCAGGATCATTGTTGAAACGGATGTTTGTTCGAGCCGAAAACGCTGAGCACTCGTCGACACGCAGTTTAACTCCCGGGCGTAGTAATAAACGACCGGCGAGACCTTGTCCCGGAGACAGGACACTTCAGCAGACTGGATGCTCCCGCAAAACATCTGCAAAAGATGGTTGCGGAAGCGCGATCGTCCACAAGTGGACCGATTCACGTTTAAGAGTAACGTAAAATGGGGTAACTTCGGACATTTTTCGATTTTTTTTAACAATTTCTCCTGAGTGTAAACACATTATAGAGATTTAACTAGGTCAAGTGATGTGTGGTGATAGTGCGCCGTAATCCAGGAAGCCTTCTAAAATTATCCCCCATAATAAGAGAGCTATCCTTATCCTAAATGATGTCCGAAGTATTCTTGAAAAGTTGAAAACTTCAGACATGTATGGATAACTTCGGACATACGGTGATTTCTTATGGAAAATGATTGCCAAGAAAGCTGGGATAACTCCGGACAAACGGAGGAGAACTTCGGACGTACGTTCGTGGCCTTATTTCATTAATTTTTCGGCTCCTACTATTTTATATGAATATTTTATTATTGCTGCTTATTCCTGTCCGATGTTTTAGTGGAAAATGCACAGTCAATACTTTTAGGCCTGTATAATCAGTATAGGAGGGGGTTATATACAATGTTTAACATATATTCTGTTTGGATCTGTTCTCGTTAGGCATTGAGCTCACTCTTAGAAAATATTGAGCAGGAAAAATAACCAATGCTGTCTAATCAATAACTCTAAAATTAACTAGGCCTAGTGAAAATATATAGGTACCGGTATGTATACTATATCACTGCATATACACTTTTATGAATTTGAGCATTTTTATAGGTACTGTATAACGTATTTGTTGGTGTTTCTTTCGGCAGATAATTTTTTTTTTTGGACAAGATACTGTATATGCCTCTCCTAATTTATATACAGTAAACTTCCGTTAATCCGAAGGGCAGCGGACCGGCCCTCGTTCGGATTAGTGGATTTTTCGGATTATCGGACTTTACCCCTATGAACCTGTGTATGACGAAAACATTGAGACATTAGGCCACCCAAATGACACAATGGTGCACACACACATATCATATGTTCATGAAATCACTTAAAAAGTTTACCATTGTCATTGTAGCCTATTACCTACTTCAAAACATTCAGATTAATGGTCAAAGGAATCTGCTGATATAAACGTCTTCTTCTTCTTCCGTCTACTAGCAAGTTTGTCTTGCTCTTGAAGATCAGATGTGGTTCGGGAAGTAATGCCTTAACAACGGCACTTCCCTGAGAGGTTCTTGTAATTTTCATTTTGTGATTTTCATTTTGTGACGTGCTCTGTTATATTATATTGTATTGAAAGCACCCTTGTCTTGTTGTCTTGAAAGCACCCTTGGGACGCTCCGATCACTGAACTATAAATAGTAGCGTATCGGAACGTCCAAAGGTGCGTTTTCAAGCTCAAGACTAATACGTCCAAAGGTGCGTTTTCAAGCTCAAGACTGAATGCGCTTGCAGAAAATGCGGTGCAAGCCAGTAGCGCATCGGAGCGTCCCAAGGATGCGTTCAAGAGCAAAACAAACTCTCTAGCAGACGATGTGGAAGAAGGAGAAGAAGAAGGTGTTTATGTTTATATCAGTAGCTTCCTTTGACCATTAATCTGAATGTTTTGAAGTAGGTAATAGGATACAATGACAATGGTAAACTTTTAAAGTGAATTCATGAACATATGATATGTGTGTGCTCCATTATGTGTCATTTGAGTGGACTAATGCCTCAAAAAGGGGACTTTGGGACTTCTTGAAATTCGGACCATCGGGTGAATTCGGATTTGGCCTCAAATTGAAAAATTCGGACTATTGGGAGATTCGAATCATCGGTCGTCGGATTAACGGACTTTTACTGTATATTATATATCCAGAATTATCCGAAATACATAAATCGGTTAGCATATCATATTTTTATGGGTTTTTGGGACTCAGAGAATGATTATTTGATCTTTTACCACCATGTTAATGATGGACAAGTATTATGAATAATTTTCATAGGGCAAATAATAAAAAACGATTGTTTTGTTCCATGTCCGAAGTTAGCATGTTTTTTTTTTTAACCCAGTGAGACCCAGCGTCGCACGTGTTGCGTCGGCAGTGTTTGATCACCAACTCCCAGCGACGCATCACGTGCGTCCGACATATAAAAAACACTTACGTGGCTCGTAAGGTAGGAAATGGCGGGAGAATAGGAGGGGGAGGTACCGTAGTGTGTGTGGGAGCCGGGCCAGTAGGTGTGAGCGGGCCGAGACAGCCGCGCGGCTGGTGGTGGTGGGCTTAGTGGGGATACTTTACACCCTTAGTTCACCGCCACTTTGAACCTTCATTACTCCGGTCGTATGGGAGCTAGAGGCTTGAGATTTATGTGAGACACTCCTTAGGATGTATGCCGTACAATGCCATACTCAGTTTATACCCTAGTGCTCCCGGGCGGGTGGTCATGCGGGGGAGACGAACTATTGAACCCCCCCCCCCCCAAATGACCGAAATGATTTTTTTTTTATTTTTGTCTTCATTTCTCAACATTCTCTTCCATTTTGGCTCAACAAATTTTTTGAGGCAACCCCCCCCCCCCTAAAAAAAATGTCTGAGGTGATTTTTTTTTTTTTTCCATTTCTCATCCTTGTCTTCCATTTTAGAAAACAACAAAAAGAAGTGAAAATGGCTTGGGACTGGGGTGAACAAAATATTATAACTAGCCGGGGCTCAACGGGTTAAACACAATCGGTTAAATGATAGTGTTCTAGCTAGAGCGTTATACAAGTGTAACAAATTTCCTTTAGTGGATGTTGTCTCTGGTAATGTTACTACAAAATTATATCAGTCACAACATCATTCATACAAACAAATTTCTTCAGGGTGATGGAAGTTTGGCAGGGTAGCGAAAAATTTACATATTTTCGTTACCATGCCGAAAGTTACCTCGGTACATAGCTTCGACTTTTCAACTTTGTATACCAATTTGCCTTTAGATTTAGTATATTCAGAGCTTTGCTTTATTATAGATTTGCACTTTGACAGGTTCGTTAGGAATGGTAATTATTTCATAAATGTTTATACATATTTTAATAATGCATCACTTAGCTCTACTCCCACTAGTTCTGTATATTTTGATAGAACTAAACTTAAAGATGCCCTTAAATTCCTCCTTTTCAATACTTATGTTAGATTCGGGCCGTACATTTTCAAACAAATATTAGGAATTCCTATGGGTGGAAATGCTAGCCCTCTAATTGCAGACTTATTCTTGCTTGCTTTAGAATTTAAATATATAAAAGACTTAGTTGACAGTAGCAAGAAAAATAAAATCCCAGAAAAATTAGCACTTGCTAAACTGTTAAGTAATAATAGTAGATATATTGATGATATTCTTGTTTGCAATTTGTCAAATTTTAATCAAGTTGCTAAACTTATTTACCCTAATTCTATTCCCCTCACACAATGTAACGTAAATTATAAAGTTGAAAATTTTCTTGATATAAATATAGAGATTGTTAATGAACAGTGCATACTTAAAGTATATCACAAAGTTGATGATTTTAATTTTAACGTAATAAACTTTCCTTTCCCTAGTAGTAATATCGATAGTAAAATAACTTATAATTGTTTTTATTCCCAATTAATAAGATTTTGTAAAATCTGCACTAAAGTAGATGACTTTTGGGCTAGAGCTAGGTTACTATACAGACTCTTAGTGGACAGAGGTTTTGAGGCAAGTAAATTGTTCCATAAATTTAATCTTTTTAGGGTCAATTATTGTGACTGTATTCTAAAATTTGACATCAATAATTTTAATCAAGCATTTTTAACTTGAAGTTTCTTGTATAACCTCTGCTTACTTTTTGTCTGTATTTATTGTTTATCTTTTTCTTTTTCTATTATTAATATTATTATTGATGATTTTTTAAATTTATTGTTCTTGTTAAAAGAGTACTCTTTGTTTAAATCTGTTGTTACTTCATATTTTGCAATTATTTGTCTTTATATTATATGTATTCATTGTCGATAGTATCAATTGCTTACTTTTGCGATTTCCTTAGTTTATTTGTGCTATAAATGTAGGTTATTTGTAGGGTAGTTATTGATAGGGGTCACTTGAGGCATGCTATGCTTACAGGTACCTACCCGATAGCACTATCGTTAGTGAGTGCTGTACTGTATTTTATATATTATTTTGTAATAGTATAGATATCTTATCAATATTTGTATTTTGTACTATTGTTAATGTCTTGTCATGTTGCAAATTTGATTTTAAATAATATTTTGACATTTAACATGTAGTTTCTTTATTCATGCAGAGTTTAGTAAAATTTGCCAGAACGTCCCGGACTTCCCAAACTTGACTACTTCCTTTAACGTGACGATAGTGCGTTGTTATATGTGCGATTAGTTTGCTTGGGAAACAGATTAACTTGCTCATGTAGTAATGTACACCCTATGTGGTGGATTGTGTTCTTTTATTTAATAATTTTCATTTTAGTAAGCGTTGTTTCCACATAGCGATTTTGATAATTTAATTTGACTTTATATTGTCCTTGTCCCAATTTTGGTTTGTTTAGTTTGCAAGTTTTACATTTTAATAATATATAATATTTTTTTAGTGTACATATACTCATGTCAGTTCCCTAGGACTTTTACATGCTCTTCCTTTGCCATTTCTCTAAACGGACCCCACAAAAATACAATAAAAAGCGTTTCCATTATATAATGACAATGTATAATTACTTATTATCGCTGATGTCCGAAGTTATCACCTTACCTTACCTTTAGATACCTTTAGATGTGTTCGCCGCTCTTCTAGCGGCACCAAGGAGCGCGACGCCCCTCGTTATGGGTGGTGATTTGGTGCAGTAGACTGTTTGAAGCGACAGCTCGCTCCCTTGCGAGGATGGGCTCGTCTGGCACTTTTTGCAGTTCGACATCTAGGGCTCTCTTGAAGTTGTCTAACGAGATGTCCCTCATGTCCCTTACTCGCCGTGGGAGTTTGTTGAAGAGACGTGGGCCTCTGTGTGATAACCAGCCCTCTCGCAGAGAGCCCATAGCACCCCTGTTATTCATCCGGGGGATTTCGCATTCCCAGCCTCTCCTATCACTGAATTTCATGACTATCGGAGTATGTAGGTTTGGTACTAAACCCTCTGCGATTTTCCACGTGTATATTATTAGGTGGTAACGTTCTCTTCTACGTTCCAGTGAGTACAGATTCAGTGCTCTTAAACGCTCCCAATAGTGTAGATGTTTTATCGAACTTATATGCGAAGTGAAATTTCTTTGTACACTCTCTACGTAATTTATTTCACCTGCTTTGTATGGGGATGTTAATACGCTACAGTATTCAAGCCGCGGTAGCACTAGAGATTTGAAGAGCGTTATCATAGGTATTTCACCGCGTGTTTTAAAAGTACGCAGAATCCAACCCGTTAGACGTTTCGCAGCCGCCACTTTGACCTGGTTATGTACTTTGAAACCCATATTTTCAGACATTAATACCCCAAGGTCTTTCACACTGTCTTTCCGTTCTATTATGTGGTTAGATTCTGTTAAGTAATTTGTAATTTCTTTAACACCATTATTATCTCCGTACCGTATTAATTGGAATTTTTCCTCATTGAATTGCATGTTGTTTTCCCTGGTCCACTGGAGCACGACATTCATGTCTTCCTGCAGTCGGCCCGTGTCTTCTTGTGTGTTTACTATCTTGCTTAATTTTGTGTCATCAGCAAAAGACGACACCGTACTGTGTCTGGTGTTGGTATCTATGTCGCAAATTAGTATGAGGAACAGAAGGGGCGCTAGCACTGTTCCTTGGGGCACTGAGCTTTTGACATCCGAAGGCTCATATGTGACTTGGTTTACTGCTACTGATTGTTTTCGGTTTACGAGGAAATTGTATATCCACCGTCCGATTTTCCCAGTTATACCTTTTGCTTTCAGTTTGTGGGCTATTATACCATGGTCACATTTATCAAATGCCTTAGCAAAATCGGTGTAAATGACATCCACGTTTTTCTTTTCTTCTAGCGCTTTAAGAATTTTGTCATAGTGTTCCAAAAGTTGTGAGAGACATGATCTTCCCGCTCTGAACCCATGTTGACCGGTGTTGTGTAGTTCATTTGTCTCCATGAATGTTGAAGTTTTCTTCGCAGGACTCGTTCGAAAACTTTAATGATGTGAGAGGTTAGAGCTACCGGGCGGTAGTTTTTTGGTAGTGCTTTACTCCCTCCTTTATGCAGTGGGGCAATTATTGCGTTTTTCAAGCTATCTGGTATGTCACCAGTGTCTAGACTCCTTCTCCACATTATAGCCAGGGGTTTTGAGAGGTTTTCCTTACATTTCTTCATTAGGATCGAATTCCATGAGTCCGGGCCTGGTGCCGAGTGGGATGGCATGTTGGAAATGGCCTCTTCTATGTCTTTTGGACCGAAATCAATATCCAGCATCTGAGGGGTTTCCGTGGGGGAGGTTTCCATGAAAAATATATTATGGTCTCTGATGACTTTTGTTTCATCAGGCTCACTGAATGCCATTTCATACTGCCTGCTTAAGAGTTCGCTCATTTCCTTTTTGTCCCCTGTGAAAGAGCCGTCCCCTTTGCTCAGTGGGCCGATGTTTGATGTTGTTTTAGCCTTACGAAGTACGAAGTTACCCCACTTTACGGTAAGTTCACCCCCACCAGCGCAAAGGTGTTACTTACAGTTTCTTACAGTAGATCCTCTGGAAAAAGGCAAACTAGGCCTGTGTATCCAGCTCAGTGCCAGTACTTGCACTGCTGTGGTCGTTCACGGTGTTGGCGGCGGCGGTTGGAAGGAGGATGATAGAACCAGGGGTCACTCCCGGTCTCATGATTCCACTAAGAGAATACTGGAGACCTCGAGATCCCACTGACGGATACCTTCCGGACGCTACATAAAATGCCAAGAGGCTGCCATAGTACGGAGAGAAGGTTGCAAATAAAACTCTTGACTTAGTTTGCTATGTCCACTAGACACTATATGGGTTAATGGGATAAGTGCTTATCTATAGTTTTACTAAACAGAATCACTGGCCCACCATGAGAAACCCCCAGGCATGACTTCCCGGTCTTTCCATTCTAACCTGTTCATCCCAGTAGGTAGAGGAGGAACGGTACTTGTATTTATGTGTCAGGCTACACCCATCTCCACGCCGGCTCCCTGTTCGCCAGACCACAAAATCTTGCCAATATGTCCATTAGCTCAAATGTAACCAATCGCCGGGATTTTTTTTTTTGATTCTTGATGAGGTCTGTATCCCATACGGCTTAAGCGACGGGAAAACAGTACTTGAGCTGACGGCGAGGGGTACAAAATCTAACTAGGCCTACCTCAGGTAAAGGAAACTGAATGACCAATGTCAAATCGCTCAGTCTCCCTTGAGTATTACAAAACATATAAGGGTTATTTAAACTGTCAGTCCCGGCGCAGAACGCGGACTTACAAATCACTGCCTTATGCCCAATACATGTTTTAAGTTAGCTATGAGGACAATACATCCTCAACACCCAGGCGGCCTATGGACCAACCAAACAGAACTCGCATCACAAGAAGAAAGGGATTAGCTCCTTTTCTTCAAACATTTGTTGTTAGGGGCAGTATCCCCAACTTGAGGGGCATACAAACCCATATGAGAAAGTAGAACGTCTCGCTTACATTTTACAAAATGGTTTCAATAGACGATATAGCTAACACCAATTGGTGGGCTTCTTTTCACACTTCTAAACGTGAGACCTGTAGGTAGTTCAAGATATTCCATAATTGACATGTAGCATTACGGCGGTGGGCCTCGTAGTATGCTGTTACTAAATCAATTCTTATTTGGAGGTGGAAAAAAGCATGGAAACAACAGCCGGCTGGACCGACGCCGCGCATCTCCGACCACAAGAAGGAGAGCGATGCCTGTTCGTGTGTGCCTGTATGTTATTGTTAAGTAGCAAAAAGTAGTGTAAAGTGGCTGATATTGCCACAAAGTTATCTCCAATGAAATTGTCATCACAACTGAACCAGTTGACTTAGAGAGCTCTACTTAACGCCATTCTACAGGTACGAAACACATATACGCTTGGGGGATGCGCGGGAATGCAGAAGCAGTCAAAATAACAATAATGCGGTAGCCTAGTCGTAGAAATTTTTCGGCCAAAACCCCTGGGTTTCGGGGAAATTATATAATACAATAGCCGGGGCTGAAGGGTTAAGGGCTGCTTCACTTGTCCAGTTTTTGGATTTGAGATCGTCACGTATAGTCCGATCTCAGGTCTTCCTCGGTCCATCCCTTGGTGCAGCTCCCTCCACAATCACAGACCTGCATCTTTTCACCCAATTTTGTTCATCCATTCTCTCCACATGCCCATACCATCCCAGTTTACTACAACAACAACAACAACTTGTACGTATAACCTCGCTAATACTCTTTATACCTAAGCGTCTCCTCAGCTCATCATTTGTTATTCTATCCTGCAGTTTGGCCCCACACATCCATCTCACCATTCTTATCTCATTACGTTCCATTATGTTGACATCCTCTACTTTAACGGCCCATGTTTCTGAGGCATACGTCATTGCACTTCTAACACATGATGCATACACCTTTCCCTTCACGGGGAGAGGCATTATTTTCATGGTCAGAATTGGCAGCAGTTCTCTGAACTTCCCCCAGCCACATCTAAATCTAGCGACAGTGGCAGCCTCTTTCCCACCACCGGCAGAGATGGTATCTCCTAGGTAACAAAACTTGTCCACCAGCTCCAATGACCCATTTCCAAAATTCACAGCAACAGGATCATCATTTAATACAAGCTCGCCCTTACACACTACGCACTCAAAATTATCGATTTCCGACTTATCCTTCGGCAGGGGTCCTTTTATTTTACTACAGCGCTTACTCCCATGGTGCACCCAACATTGACAGACACTACACCGAATCGAGTTAGCGCCCACACCCTTTCCACACACTGCTCATGAGTATGCACTGCTCTTTTCCACATTGCCTCGTCTCAATCTACAATGCTTATATGGATGAAGTCCTGAAAAAATACAAGAAACAGCAGTGGATATTGGTGTACAGTAAACCCCCGCTCTTTCGGACTTCAATCTTTCGGAATTCTCAGACTTTCGGACTAGCATTTCAATTCGGACTCATGGTTCAGCCTTTCGGATTTGTCCGAAAGGCTGAGAAAATACCTCCGTCCTTTTCGGACTACACTTTCGGACTACATTTAACTTCGGACTCATGCTTCAGCTTTTCGGATTTGTCCGAAAGGCTGAGAAAAATTAAATCGCATTCGGACCAAAGAGCCGAGTTTCGGACTTGTCTGGTTAGGTGAATGTGTATTCGGACTTATAAACTTCGGACATTATTTCAGCCTTTCGGATTTGTCTGAAAGGCTGAGAAAAATTATTTCGCATTCGGACCGAAGAGCCGAGTTTCGGCCTTATAAACTTCGGACATTATTTCAGACATTCGGACAAGTCCGAATGGCTGAAGTGTGAGTTCGGACTCGGCCCTTTCGGACTTTTGACTCTTTCGGACAGGGGTCTCCCCCAATTAGTCCGAAAGAGCGAGGGTTTACTGTACCACTGAAACGGGAAGGAAATGCGTGTAAGTTGTTGTTGTTGTTGTTGTTGTTCCCTAAGCTGCCTGGCCGAACAGCCCCGAGTCCCTGAGGAAGGCCATGGCCACGATCGGGCTTTCCCACAGAGCTCTCATTGAGTGTAGGTTGTGTTGTTGACGTAAGTGGTTGTGTGAAATGCAGTCTTCTATGATGTGTTTAATGGTATGGGGTGCTGTGTTACATCCCGGGCAGGCGTCGACAACGGAGTCATCCAGTCTCTTCTGATAGCTCAGGAGAGCTGGATGGTGTCCGCATCTCAGCCTGGCCAGGTGGACTCTGTCCTCGCGAGGGAGGGAGGATTCGGAAGGATGGATTTCGGGAGGTCGTGCATGCAGCTGCGTGTTGTCTGTGAGTGAGTGGATGGATTGGCGAGAGATATGAGAATGGATGTGCTTCTGGAAGTTGGTTCGGGGTGGGCAGGGAGGGAGAGAGGACAATAATTGTGTGTGATACCGTGTGCTGGGTGTTGTTTTGATATTTCTTGGTGTCTGTGGGTGTGTTGCCATGTAGTTTAGTGGGTGGTCTTGGTTCGTGGAGGCTGCTGCCAGGAATTGAGTGCCTCTCATGTCCAGATGGTCTTTGACTTTGAGGATTTTTGTTTCTTGATGTAGATGATCTGTGGGTGTAGTAGCTGTGCAGCCTGTAATGATCTTCAGGGCTTTGTTTTGAATAGTCTGTAAGGTCTTATGATGTGTTTCAGCTAGGTTAGAAGCCCAGGCTGGGCTTGCGTATTCCATTACTGATTTTATGTATTGTTTATATACTGTGGTGGTAGTTTCTTTGTTGTGTCCAAATTTTGTGTGAGCAAGTGACCTGAGGGCGTTAAGTCTGGGTGTCAGTTTCTTTTTAATGTTTGTGGTGTGCTGTTTGAATGTCATATGAGTATCATATGTTACTCCTAGGATTTTGGGTGTGTGTGTATGTGTTAGGGGTGTGTTGTTTATGGTGAGTTGAGGGATGTATTCGTGTTCACCTGTCCAGCTTGTGAGCAGGGTTGCGGTGGATTTGGCTGGGGCTAGATTAAGTCTGTTTGTAGTGCACCAGCCATGTAGTGTGTTGAGATAGGGTTGAAGGAGATCTGTTGCTCTTCTTGGGTCATGGTGTGTGCATGTGAGTGTTATGTCATCTGCATAGGAGGCTAAGTTTATTTGGGGAGTATTGGGTGTAGTTATATCGTGCATGTACAGATTGAAGAGTGCGGGCGATAGGACGGATCCTTGTGGGACTCCGTTTGGAAAGTTTCTGATTTTAGATGACTGACCGGCAAAAGATACGTGTGCACATCTGCCTGCTAGGAAGTTTGCCAGCCACCTTTTTGTGTTGTTGTGCATGTTTGTGTTGTAGATTTTGTTTGTTAGGTTGTGGCGTGGGATGGCATCGAAGGCTTTACTAATGTCGAGTGTGGCTAATAGTGATCTGTGTGGTGGTCTAGCTGAGTTGATGCCGTCAAAAGCTCTTTGTTTAAGGTCTGTGAGAAGAGTGTTTGTGGAGTGCAGTGGCCTAAAGCCATGTTGTGTTGGAGCTAGGGGTAGGTCGGGTGTAATTAGTTGTAATACTAGGCGTTCCATGACTTTGGAGGGGGAGCAAAGGAGTGTGATGGGGCGGTGCGAGGAGGGTAGCGTGGGGTCTTTGTTGGGTTTGGGGAATGTGATGATGATACCATGCTTCCAAATGTCTGGTATTGTGTTGTGTGAATAGCTGTAGTTTGATATGTTAGTGAGTGTTTGTATGCCTTGTGGTCCCAGGTGTCTGAGGTGCATGTTGCTTATGTTGTCTAGGCCACAGGAGGGTGAGTGCTTGAGATTGTTGATGATATGCTTTGTCTGGTGATTGGTGAAGGGTGTATAGTCAGGGTCTGTGGGGAATTGTCTCTTACGTCGGATGACACGTCGGTCGTCTTTGTGAGGTTTTAGGTGGCTGACATGTGAGAAGTTATTGATGAGAGTGTTTGCTTGTTGTTTACATGAAGGAGTAGAGTCTGTTGTTGTGATTGCAGCATGTGATTGTGTTGTGTTGCTGTTGGAAAGTGTGATGCTGTTTAGTGTTTTGTAGAGTTTTTTGGGGTTTGTTTTGTGATCAAGTGTTTGTAGGAAGTTATTCCAATTTAGTTTTTGTTGTTCTTGTATTTTGATGTTAGTTTGGGTGTTGAGTGCTTGAATTTGTTGTGTGATGTCTTTTGTGTGGGGTGCTGGGGAGTGTTTCAGTGTGTCGCATTGTCTGATGAGGTTTTGAATTTCTGGTGTGAAGTTGGGGTTGTGTCTTTTTCTGTTACCTCTTGGAATGTGTTTCTTGTCAGCGTTTTGGATAGTTTTATTGAGTATGTGTACAGCATTGTTGATGTTAGTGATGGGTGTACTGTTTAGAGTTGTGAAGTGTTGTTCTGTCTCATTTGTAAATGCTTCCCAGTTAGCTCTTTTATAATTGGCGTATGTGTGTTTGTGGCTAGCTGGGGTGAGTCTGGTTTTGGTGGTGATAATAATCGGGAGGTGGTCAGAGCCTAAGGTTCTGACCACCCTCCAGGATGTTGTGGGGGCGAGTTCTGGGGAGCAAAAGGTGATGTCTGGAGATGATGGGTTATAGAGGGCTTGGTGAGGAATATGGGTATGTTGATGGATGTCGTTAAGGATGATGAGGTTATCTGTTTGGTTTTGTAGTACCAGCCCTCTGTCTGTGTCGGGGTTGTCGACAAACCAGGCCGACGTCTTGGCGTTGAAGTCACCACCCAGGATGATGTGTGGGGTGTTTGTGATGTGTTGTAAGTGTGGTCTGTATTCATTTGGTACTGTAGGGGATGTTTGGGGAGGGATGTATGTGTTTATGATGGTTATGTTGGATTTGTTGCCAGTGCGTATTTTAATTGATTGTATTTCTGTTGTGTTATCATTTGGGGGGAGGAGGGATTTGGTTTGTACACTGGTTACTATGTATGATATTTCATTGTGTACCAGGGTGATGAGTCCACCGCCCCCGCCGACAGCCCGGTCTTGTCTAATGGTGGTGAAATTATGAAATGTGGGTGTTTTTTGTGATGTGCGGAGTTTTGTTTCTTGTTGCGTGTAAGTTGCCTGTACTGCTGTTTGCTGATGATACAGTTTTGATAAGTGATAATGAGTGGGAGTTGCAGGGTCCAGTAAATATGTTTGGAACCGTGTGTGAAAAACAGAATGTGGAGGTAAATGCGGGGAAGTGTATCATACCGTAAGTTATGGTCTTTGAAAGGGGTGCAGTCACAGAGTGTGAGGTGAGGTTTAACGGTCAGGTTATGGAGAATGTCAGCTCATTTATGTAGGATAAGACGAGGTATTTTCGCCGAAAATTGCGTATTTTGACGAATAGAAACTGCCACAAATGGAATTTTATTTTTTTTATTTTTTATCTATACATTCAGCCTTTCTGCTATAGATGCCCAAGAAACGAAAAAAATATATAATGTTTTGGTCATGCTGCCAAATTTTTGAAAAAAGTCACTCGCGGCAAAATTACCCCGCCCGGCGGGGTAATTTCGCCGCGACCTATTTTACGCATCATCTAGCTAGTAAACTAGATAACATTATATTGGGCGGGTTCCCAACCCCGAAAGGGGTTGAAATAGGGGAGCTATCCCCCGCCAAAGGCGGCTTTCTAGGGCCTTTCCTAGCTGATGCTGAGAGGATTGGGTTCTAGTCATGAGGTGATGGGCTGGTCTATCAGAGTGAGAGCTGAGCAATCTCTGCCATACCCATAGCTTACTCTGACTTTCCTTTAACTTATATATTTTCTAGATCTCAAGTGACGGCGTCTCTTCCGTGGATTGACCTCCCAATCTACCAAGATTGGAAACCAAAGCGTCACATTTTTCCCTTGCCCCTCAACTTTCGCTTCATAATTGCTGAGGGGCACAGGGCCCTGGGTGGGGCTTTGGTTTCCCGGGCGTTTCCGCACCCTCCTCAGCCCCCCGCCATGGAGTGGCTTCGGTCACCCAGGCTTTATTGTGGTCGGCGGGGAGGGTTCTGTGGGGTACTCGGTTATGGCCTTGGAATTGCTCGGGGCCTTGGGGCTGTTCGGCCAGGCAGCTTGGGGAACAACAACAACAACAACAACAACAACAACAACATTATATGATTAATGGCCAGACAAAACACTAGCGCGCAGGTAAAAGCAATGAAAACATTCACAAACCCAAACTGACATTAAACATGCCAATAGAAAAACACACACAACTGAACAGGGCGGGCAGAGATGCAGGTGTGTCACAGGTGTAGGCCAAGGCGCCACTGTGTCTAGTGCGGGTGTGGAGTTGTGGACATGTAGTGCGGGTGTGGATGTGTCTAGTGCGGTTGTGGACGTATTTATTAGGCCTACGGGTGTGGAAGTATTTAGTGTGGGTGTGGACGTGTCTCGTGTGGGTGCGGCGTGTAGGTTGCTAGTACAAAGTACCAGGCAGCAGCTGACGGCTACTGCGAACACTATGTCACACGCAAACATACAAACAAACAAACACACATCAAACCACCCACAAACACCTGACCATACCGTCAGACGCGCCGCAAGCCCCGGCTCCAGGCCCCGCGAAACTGCTACAAAACCTAAGCCAAACTAAATCTACAACCTTAGCCAAACTAGCTATACAACCTAAACCAAACTTGCTCTACAACCTAAACCAAAACTGCTCTACAACCTAAGCCAAACTGCAGCCGAATCCATGGAATAGTTTCGGAGATATCGGCGTTTGAATGCAAATTATTAGCGCCGCGGCGAAATTACCCAGTCTTACCCTATCGTATTTGGGATTTTGGGCAGTGTGTCGAGTACAGTAAACCCTCGCTATCTCGGACTAATTGGAGGGAAACCACTTCCGAGATGCCCGATTTTCTGAGATGTCCGAAGTCCGACTTATATCCGACTTAAGAGAGGGAAAATTCCGAATTAGAAGAGGAAAGTCCGCGTCAGAGATTTTTTTTTTTTTTTTTTTTTTTTTTTTTTTTTTTTTTTTTTTTTACCCTGTGAAATTCATCATATTAACCCTCCAGCCCCGGCTATGTATTATATATATATTCCCCGAAATCCGGGGGTTTTGGCCGAAAAACGTCTACGCCTAGGCTACCGCATCTTTGTTATTTGGCTTGCTTCCGCATTCCCGCGCATCCCCAAGCGTAGATGTGTTTCGTACCTGTAGAATGGCATTAAGTAGAGCTCTCTAAGTCAACTGGTTCAGTTGTGATGATGATTTCATTGGAGATAACTTTATGGCAAAAACAGACACTTTACACTACTTTTTGATACTTAACAATAACATACAGGCACACACGAACAAGCGACGCACTCCTTCTTGTGGCCGGAGATGCGGGGCGTCGGTCCCGCCGGCTGTTGTTTACATGCGTCGGACGTACGCCTCGCACACCAAGCTTACAGGCTTTGAGCTCATGGGTCTTTAACCCTCAACTGGCGGCGCGCATCATATGTCGAGTGAAAGAAATTTGGACTATGTGGCGGCTCACACCATAAGTCGTGTGGCAATTTCAGCACGTAATGTTGCTGAGAGAGAGAGACAAGTGGTGGCAGGAGAGTAGCGAGCGTATGACTGCTCCAGACCACCGCGGTGCACCAACTGACATGAATCCCACCCTCCTCCACCCTCTCACACTCGCTACATAGTGAAATGTATGGGGGAAGTACCGAATTACATGGTTTTTGCACTCGTGTTGCGCGGTTGTTGCAAGAAAACTAGCGGTCATACAAGGATCGTTGTGGTGTCATTGGAAAGCTCTGTTTATGCCCTTTCAGGGATAGATACTTGTTTTACGCTCTGGGTCTTATTTAGGCATGAAAATGATCACGTAAAAATGATCACTATTTTGGGTAAAAACACCCCGCTGGTGGCTACATATTATTTACCGCCTAGGCCGCTCGTTAGGTGTTAAGAGCCCTTCCGGGTAGCTCGGGTGTGTTTTTTATGGGCGTTCAAGAGACCTTCCGGGTCTGGAGGGTTAATGACAATTACGAACCTTATTATGTTTTCAGGGACAGTACAGTACATAGTCATTAATATTAACACAATAATTAAAAGGCACATGCTTCAATTCATCCTAAAATCACTTAAAACCGAGTGAGAGAACATTGTAAACTGGACACACATCCCGTCCAACTCGGAAATTTCCGAGATATACAGGGACATTTCCGAGAGGCCGATGCCATTCCGAGAAGTGCGGGTTTCCGACTAAAAAGAGTCTGAGTTAGCGGGGCTTTACTGTAAAGGTAGGAGTATAGATGAAAATGTCCAGGAGAGGGTGCAACAAGGGAAGAGAGTTGTAGGAACGCTGAAAGAAGTACCAGTAATAAGGAATAGGGTGGTCAGCATGAAAGTGTAGAAGTCCTTGCATGATCAGTGTGGTAATCCCGACATTGACGTATGGGACTGAAGAATGGGCGTTGTTGGAGAGACACAAATTACGAGTGAGAGGGGTAGAACCGTAGAAATGAGTTACTTGAGATGTGCGTGTGGAGTTACATTGAGGGATAGACAAACAAATGAGAAAGTACGAGAGCGGTGTGGATGTGCTGGAAAGTGTGAAAAGGAACACCTTGAGATGGTTCGGCCATGTGGAACGTATGAGAAGTGAGAGAATGACTAAGGGAGTGTACGAGAGTAATGTGGAAAGACAGAGAGGGAGAGGAAGACCAAAAGAGAGGTGGAAGGATGGATTTGTATCAGTGCATTACCACAAAGCCCACCGAAACGCCAAAAAAATACCCTCATTGTTCCCTGATTAAATAGCATTGTATGAATATTCCCATATTCAAAATATGCTACAGGGGGGCCTAGTGAGTTCATTGCTCAATAGGTGGCATTCTGAGAGTGAGGGTCCGAGTCTAGGTGTTGAGACAGTGAAGCACTGGAGCGAAGCAGCTTCAGAGATGTGGCTGCTTCGAGCCATGGGTGGGCAACCATGCATCTTACGAAGGCAAGATATCGGGGGCTCGTTGTATCCCAAAGTGCTCCACGTGTCACCACCCATAACGAGGGGCGTCGCGCTCCTTGGTGCTGCTAGAAGAGCGGCGAACACATCAAAAGGTATCAAAAAGGTAAGGTGTCTCACTCCCTAGATTGGAACGAGACCTCACGGGCTTCGCCGTTCAATGTACGGTTGAATGTACAGGCTCTTAGTCTATGCCCGAGAGGGAGTAGTTGGTATATAGGGGGGGGGGGGGAATGCCTAAAAAAGTTGTTGGATGGGAGTAGGCCAACAGGGGACAGAGGTGCATGGGGGTGATTCATTCGTGTCCACCCCTTTATGGATCACAGCGTCTAGCAGTAGATAGATAAATCTATAGAAATGGTTATGCTAATCCGTGTGCTCCCTGTAAACATCGCTCATTCTCACAGTACATGTTCGGTTTTAGACACTGCAATGGTATTTGGAGGACAGTGTAGTAGTGTAGTAGTGTAGAGGACAGTGTAGTGCATCCCTGAAAAGCACTTCTAACTACAGTATAGTACTGTACAGGGTATAGTTATTTTTGTTTAACTTGGCAAAAGATTTACTCTATTAGCAGCTGATATATCAATCAATGGACAAATAAGATCATATGCAAATCTCTTTGCATAATATTACTGCAACATTCACAATCACCATATTGGTCTATACAAACTTTTTAATACCAGAGTAGCCTAATTATAATAGTTTAAGTAAAGAAGTGCGGGAGAGGGTGCAACAGGGGAAGAGGGTTGTAGGAATGCTGAAAGCAGTAACAAGAAATAGGGTGGTCAGTATGGAAGTGAAGAAGTCCTTGCATGACAGTGTGGTAATCTCGACACTGACTTACGGAAGCGAAGCATGGACGTTAGTGGAGAGACTCAGACCAAGAGTGTGAGGGGTGGAAATGATTTACTTGAGAAGTGCGTGCGGAGTTACATGGAGGAATAGACAGACGAATGAGGAAGTAAGAAGGAGGTGTGATGTGGAGGTAGATGTGCTGGAAAGTGTGCAAAGGAACACCTTGAGATGGTTCGGCCATATGGAACGTATGGGAAGCGAGAGAATGACTAAGAGGGTGTACGAGAGCGAGGAGGTGGAAGGACAGAGATGGAGAGGTGGAAGGATGGAGTGAAGAAGTATATGGATGAAAGCGGTGCTGGTTGGGAGGAGGGGCGTCGACTGACTGGGGATAAAGGTGCATGGGAGCGTTTCGTTCGTGGCCACCCGTTCAGGGATCACGGCGTCAGGCAATAGATATATAGATACAGTAGAAGTAATTTTCTTGACATCTTAAATCAAACAGTGTATAGGTCCCACATGTGTATGTACTATTTCGCAATTTTTTTGGTATTCAAAATATATATATATATACAGTACAGTATATGTTTTTTTTTTCAGGTGTTTGTGGAGAACATGATGAGGAAGTGTAAACAAGCGCTATTACTGTTCAAGGAAGGTAAAGAAATGATGTTTGATGAAAGTTCTCACTACCGCCGCAACCTGACCAAACTGTCACTGGTCTTCTCACACATGTTGTCAGAACTCAAGGCCACATTTCCTCAGGGATCCTTTGCCGGGGACCAATTTCGGATAACCAAAGGTGACGCGGCAGACTTCTGGAAAAAATGCTTTGGGGAAAGGTAAGTCTGCTTCTTATACAGTAAGGGAAGACCAGCCAATGTGTACCAGGTGCTCCAATTACAGTAGTATATAGGCAATATGCTATTATTTAAATATGCCGACAAAAAAATAGTAAGAGTTTGTTTAAATTTAGTGTCAAAATTAACATAAATTATCGTAAATGTTGACACTACTGTACTGTATATTTATCTAACTACTTTTTTTTCTGTGTATTAAGTAGATCATTACATACAAATTGGCTAACCTACCCTATTGAAGTTATTGAACACTTATAAAGTTTAGTACAGTATGGTATCTAAATAATTTTGTATGATAATAGTGAGTGCTATTGAATCCACTGATGTGAATGTTTTTTATTCAGCAGTAATACAGTCTGTTATGTCGTTCTCTGTCACTTGTTGGTATGCTAACTGCAATTCAAACATGAAAAATAAACTTACAAAAGTAATAAATATACCGGTATGTATAAAATTGGGGGTACAAAACACCACAATATTGCTTGATATATACCGGTACTGTACAAGAAGTCTACTATCTAGAGATGTGAAATAACTACAGTATATTATTAGGTAACGTTCTCTTCTACGCTCCAACGAGTACAGTTTTCTTAAACGCTCCCAATAGTGTAGCTGTTATACCGGACTTATATGCGAAGTGAAATTCCTTTGTACATTCTCTAAGTCATTTATTTCACATGTTTTGTGTGGGGATGTTAATACGCTACAGTATTCAAGCTGCGGTAGCACTACTGTAGAGATTTGAAGAGCGTTATCATCTTACAGTTTCTTACAGTAGATCCTCTGGAAAAAGGCAAACTAGGCCTGTGTATCCAGCTCAGTCCCAGTACTTGCACTGCTGTGGTTGTTCACGGTGTTGGCGGCGGCGGTAGCAGACGCAACATTTTTATTATTCTGTATTTTTGTTTTATAATCAAACTTCAAATCTTGTCTTCCCCATGCTTTATCAAGATTACTTAAAAACTCCCTTATTGATTCGGAATCGACTACATACTGGGGCAGTGCGTTCCACTCATTTACCACTCTATCACAAAATGAGTTCTTTGCCTTCTCAAGCCTATTTCTTTCTTTGTAAATTTTCTTAGAGTGTCCTCTCGTTCTTGTTCCCTCCCGCATCAAGAAGATACCGTCACACACATCCTCATCATACTTTCCTGACACTATCTTAAAAGTCTCTATCATATCCCCTCTCTTTCTCCTATATGCCAGTGTCGAAAGCCCCAGTGTCCTCAACCTCTGCTCATAGCCCGCGTTCTTCAACGTTGGTACCAGCTTGCTAGCTCTCCTCTGCACTTTCTCCACTGCTTCTATATCCTTTACCATATATGGAGCCCACACCTGGTTCGCATATTCCAGGTGCGGCCTAACCAGCGCTGTATAGAGATTCCTGAAGATTTCTTCGTCAAGTGACACAAATGTCCTTATCAGCCCTACAATTCTATTGGCTTTGTTTATCTTTTCCTCTAAATGTTCTGAGAAATTTAACTTATTATCTATCACTACTCCTATATCCTTTTCTGCATTCACTTCCTCCATCGCATACATACTGTATCCTACCTTGTCTATCTTGCTTGTCCCAATCTGCATGTACTTGCATTTTTTTGGGTGAAAAGGCATTAACCAATGTTCAGACCATCCCTTCATGCCCTCCACATCTCCTTGAAGCAAACCCACATCTTCCTTACTCCTCACTCTTCTATACAGCTTAGTGTCATCCGCATACAGGTATATCTCACTTCCATTGGTTATAACTTCAGGTAAGTCGTTGATAAATATAACGAACAGTAGTGGTCCCAACACAGATCCCTGAGGTACCCACTTGTAATTTCCCTCCACCCCGAGCCTATTCCATTCACCAGTACCCTCTGTCTCCGATCTTTCAGGAAGGCTTCTATCCATTTCACACATTTCTCCCCTATATTATAGCTTCTAACTTTCTCTATTAACCTTTTATGTGGGACCTTATCGAAGGCCTTCATAAAATCGCAATATACCACGTCTATTACATCACCATCTTCTAGAATTTGCATCCAATCATCTACCACCGTAATTAGCTGTAGTACCGTCGACCTCCCCGGTAAGAATCCGAACTGTCTCCCACTGAAAAGTTGGTTTGACTTCATATGCTCCATTATTCCTTCTCTAATTACCGTTTCCATTAGTTTACACACAACACTTGTCAAACTGACTGGTCTATAATTCCCTGGGTCATTCTCTTTCCCTTCTTAACCCGTTGAGCCCCGGCTAGTTATAATATTTTGTTCACCCCAGTCCCAAGCCATTTTCACTTCTTATTTTTGTTTGCTAAAATGAAAGACAAGGATGAGAAATGAAAAAAAAAAAAAAAAAAATCACCTCGGATATTTGGGGGGGGGGGGGCCTCAAAAAAATTTGTTTGGCCAAAATGGAAGAGAATGGTGAGAAATGAAGAAAAACTAAAAAAAAACTCACCTTGGTCATTTGGGGGGGGGAGGGTCGAAAGTTCGTCTCCCCCGCATGACCACCCGCCCGGGAGCACTAGGGTGAAAACTGAGTATGGCATTGTACGGCATACATCCTAAGGAGTGTCTCACATAAATCTCAAGCCTCTAGCTCCCATACGACCGGAGTAATGAAGGTTCAAAGTGGCGGTGAACTAAGGGTGTAAAGTATCCCCACTAAGCCCACCACCACCAGCCGCGCGGCTGTCTTGGCCCACTGACACCTACCGGCCCGGCTCCCACACACACTACGGTACCTCCCCCTCCTATTCTCCCGCCATTTCCTACCTTACGAGCCACGTAACTGATTTTAATATGTCGGACGCACGTGATGCGTCGCTGGGAGTTGGTGATCAAACACTGCCGACGCATCACGTGCGACACTGGGTCTCACTGGGTTAAATATAGCTGTTATGTTCGCCTCTCTCCAGTTCATCGGGATTTGTCCTGTATTAAACGATACCTCAAATAACATTTTCAATGGCTCTACTAACATCTCCCCTCCTTCCTTTATGATTCTTGGGTGTATCCCATCCGGTCCCGGGGACTTACTTCTGTTCATTTTTTCTATAGCCCTTCTTATTCTAGCATGGGAAAACTCTATTAGTTCTAGTGCCGGTGCCTGTTTGATGGGAATAGTAGGCACTGCATCATCCGACTCCACTGTTAGTACCCCCCCAAAGTATTTCCCCAGCACCTCTGCTTTCTCCTTATCAGTCTCCGATCTACTCCCATCATCCAACCCCCCTACCAGCTCTGGGATCCCTACTCTTCTTGTTAACTTTTCCTGAATGTACTTCCAGAATATTTTTGGATTATCCTTCACATTTCTAGCAATCTCTCTCTCCCTCTCCTTCACCCCCCTCCTTGTCTCCCACCTTATTTTATTGTTTATTTGTCTGCGTTCCAGATCCACTTCTTTAGCTTCTATACTAGACAGGGGAAGAGGGTTGTAGGAACGCTAAAAGCAGTAACAAGAAATAGGGTGGTCAGTATGGAAGTGAAGAAGTCCTTGCATGACAGTGTGGTAATCCCGACACTGACTTACGGAAGCGAAGCATGGACGTTGGTTGAGAGACTCAGACCAAGAGTGAGAGCAGTGGAAATGAATTACTTAAGGAGTGCGTGCGGAGTTACATGGAGGGATAGACAGACTAATGAGGAAGTAAGAAGGAGGTGTGGTGTGGAGGTAGATGTGCTGGAAAGTGTGAAAAGGAACAACTTGAGATGGTTCGGCCATATGGAACGTATGGAAAGCGAGAGAATGACTAAGAGGGTGTATGAGAGCGAGGTGGAGGGACAGAGGGGGAGAGGTAGACCGAATATGAGGTGGAAGGATGGAGTGAGGAAGTACATGAACGAAGGTGGTGCTGGTTGGGGGGAGGGGCGTCGACTGACTGGGGACAGAGGTGCATGGGGGCGGTTCGTTCGTGGCCACCCCTTCGGGGATCACGGCGTCAGGCAATAGATAGATAGATAGACTAGACCCCCTGTTCTTTTTTAACAATTTTAGTCTTTCCCACAATAGTTTCTTTCTTCTAATCAATGTCCAAAGCTTTCTTTTCATTGGCAATTCTGTGTTCGTTCTTTTCCTCAATTTTGTTTTATCCTTATATTCCTTTACTGGTACACTTTTGGATACAGCATTCTCCAGTTTGACTCTAATTTTCCTCCACATTCCTTCAGCGTCTTCACCGTTCAAGTATTCCCCCCAGTCAATGTCCAAACACCGTCTCAGCAGCTCATAATCTGCTCTATCATACATGTATATTTTTCTATTGCTTCTATAGGTAATTCACCGCATGTTTTAAATGTACGCAGCATCCAACCTGTTAGACATTTCGCAGCCGCAACTTTGATCTGGTTATGTTCTTTGAAACCCATATTTTCAGACATTAGCACCCCAAGGTCTTTCACACTGTCTTTCCGTTCTATTACTGTATGTGGTTGGATTCTGTTACATAGTTTGTATTCTCTTTCAAGTGACGACATGCAGATGGATTGGTGGTGGTATCTGCATTTTGCACCAAATCTGCATTTTCCATCATTTATCAGTATGTTTCAGTTTTGTGGGTGGGTAAATCTACATCTTCCTCCATTATCGCCGTTTTGCCCAAAATAGCACCGTCTTTTCAGATAATATCTGCATATTGGTGAAGGTGGCTGAAAACGGTTTTGTGGTGAGCTATGATGAGGGAGTAGCTAGGTATGGGAGGGGGGTGCCTGCGAGTTGGAGGAAATAGTGGTGTGGTTATGGGATGGGATGGTGTGGTGTTACGAGACGGTGTAGAGGGGGGGCTGGGTGTCCTGGTTAGCCGGGAGTAAGTGGACAGGCAGAGGTGTGGAAGGGTCGTGTGGGGGGGAGCCTGTTAGAGGAGCTTGTTGCTTCATATTTGCTTCCTGGGAAGTTATTTGGTCAATGACAGTAGGGTGGTCAGTGGCAATAGGAGGCTGTGAAGTGGGAGGGTTTGTGGATTTGTGTAGTTGGTATTGTGGATGTGGTCTTGGTTGAGGTGCGGAAGGCGGTGTGTGTTGGCATGTGGAGGCAGAGGGTGTGTGGGATGTGCTACGGTTATGGGCGGAGCATCAAGGGTGGGGATGTCCCTGTTAGCCCTCAGTATTTCCCATCCTTGATGAAAATTTACCACGTCTTTACTGTATTCAGACCTATCTTGCCCATCTGTATTTTCTACCGTCTGAATAATTCGCATTGTGACTTCAAATTAATTGTCACAGAAATGAAGGTTTTTCCCTATATCATTGAAAGCTGTATTAATTGGTGATAGGCCTACACACGCCCAATGAAACGTTAGTTTGCATGTCTGGCATTTTGTACCCTTATTCACGTGTACAGTATATTATACCTACAGGTTGTGCAAATGTTTCTGAAAGCCATTTTTGTTGTTGTCATTGTTTTCTTCCATCTTTATTTCTCGACACTGAACGTGGGGGGGAGGGAGCGGCACTGCCTACTCTCATTTACTGTATTATATGATCGGTCACTCAAACTATTTTAATTTGCATTTGTTCATTTATATATTTTCGAAAGCATACACTATGGGTGGCTCTTTTTGTAGGCCAATTTTGCATCAGAAGGGCTGGGACTACAGACAGTCCCCCCAATCTGCGCCTATATGGGCGGCATTACACAACGTGTATTGGGAATTCGCGCATTGGGGATAACATAACTTATGGAGAAAAATACATATGGGCGGCAGCCCGCATTTCCACCCACATTTGACGGTAATTTTTGTTCAAAATCAATACTAATTGGGCAACCAAGCATACACAATAATAGAAACATAAACAAGTCATTCTTTACATTAAAATTAAATGCTATAAGTAGGTGAGAAGAGTGGGGGCTCCGAGGCAGACAGGCGAGTTCATATAGCCTAGGCGTAGGCTTCCCTGAAAAATTCTTAAGGAAACGTAACGAAGCCGCCCACTTGCGTAAATCGTGGGCCCTACCCACAACGCCGGGATTACTCTCTTTAATGACCTCGACCAAGAGAGAAGCCAGTCTACGTTTCATCAAACGTTTACCCGTACTTGCTACCCATAAAGCACCCTGGTGATTTAGAGGTGCCACTCTCAAATATTTGGTTAGAGCTTGCACTGGACATAAATTATGGTGCACCTTTCCCCTTTTCAACGCCGGCACCGTGAACTCTGAAAACACGTGTTCACTGTGCTCATTCTTGGCTATGAACCCTGGGGAAGGTGCAATGTGAATACACTCATTAAGCCTACCAAACCTGAGGCAATTAGGTGTGTTGCTCATCGCCGCCAGCTCAGATACTCTGTTCCCGGTAGCCAAGGCCATAAGGAATACTGCCCTTTTTAAAAGTAATGTAAAATCTGCAGTATTTTGGTACAGACGGGAATGAAGTAAAGACAATGCCTTGTCCAGAGACCAGGTAGGCATGAGCTGACGGGGAGGTGGGCGGAGTTTAAAACATGCCCTCATAAAACCTTTTTCCTCCGCAACTGGTATGGAGAGACCGGTAAGGTCCAAAAACGGTATCCTAATCGCCGTTAAGTGATTTTTTAACGTTACTACAGATAAACGTTTCTGCTCGAACAGATAATTTAAATAATTAAAAACCAAAGCCACCGAGGGCACAGTTTGTTCTGTTCTAAGAATCCAAGAAGTAAAGGCTTGCCAATGCGATTGATACTGTCGCTTAGTAGACTGGGAATATTGATTCATGAATTTATTGGTCACTTCTCTACCATATGGTGCTAGCCATTTGGCCTCCTGAATGTCCATAATGCAAAAGTCAGCGAGGTCTTTAGGTTGCCAATTGTGTCTAAGTGGAAAAACCCCACCGGGAGTGATACCGGGTCCGGGCACCACGTCTTCAATTGCTGGTACCACAACTGCGCCGGCCACAGGGGCGCGATTAGCGAGACTACGCCTCGATAATCCTGTAGTTTGTTTACTACGTGGCACATTAGAGACGCATCTGGCGGCGGAAACAGATAAATGGAACTCCACCTGTTCCAGTCTGTCACCAGTGCATCTGGCCCGCCCGCCGGCGTTATCGTCCGGCGGGTGAGGTACAGTGGGAGTTTGTGAGTCTCCTCTGACGCAAACAAATCCACTTGTGGATGGTAAGGCTCCGCAATCATTTGGTCGAAAATGGTTTGCTTGAGTGCCCATTCTACTGTTGTGCTCTGTCTCCGAGACAGAGCGTCTGCCCAGACGTTTGCTACGCCTGGGAGATAAGATGCGTGAAGCTGAATGTCCAGCCTGTTGGCTAGAATAAAAATCTCTTCTGACACGTTTAGCAACCCCCGAGATCTCGTCGACCCTTGTTTCTGAATACAGTGAACTGCATTCAGATTGTCCATTCTGAAGGCCACCGCCTTGCCCCGTAAAGTAGAGCCGTGAGCCTGAAGGAAATATAAGGGGACTAGTAATTCTTTGGACATTGATGTGGGAGATTTCTAAATGGGACCAAAGCCCTTGACCCTGGTGCCCTTAGTTTGACTGAAAGCCCCAACCTATCGTTCCTGACGCATCCGTGTCTACCCATACCGTCGGCGGAGGAGAGGTCCATGACATGACTGAGTGCAATGTTTCCCTCTTCGCCCAGACCGCTAGTAAGTTGTGGATTAATTTTGGTATGGGCCATAATTTTTTCGCCGGCAATAGCGGAAAATATTTGTTGCCCTCCAATATTAAACGTTTGACTCTTAACCGGCCCAACTGTACCGTTAATTGAATCCAGTTGAGAGAGCCGACCAGAGACTCCCAGATTCTCTGTGTCGTAGTCAGACTGTGAAGGAACATAAACAATTTCCTGCGAAATCTGTTGCGATTGTCCACACTCTGACTCAGAGTGAGAGTAGCTGTGTCCCAGACCAGCCCTATCCACTGAACTACTCTTGAGGGAACAAGGTTTGACCTTGAACCCTAGAGTTTTGACATGTTTTAATGTTATGTTGACATGATTTATGCATACTTGTTCCGTCTCTGCCACCACTAGCCAGTCGTCTAGATACCATAAAATCCTGATCCCTTGCCTTAACAAGGGCATCAGGGCTTGCCGGACTAATTTCGTGAATAAGCGAGGTGCTAGGTTCAATCCAAACGGCATCCTCTGAAAGACATAAGTCTGATTCTTTATTCCAGAAACCTTTGAAATCTTTTGTTGACCGAGACGTGCCAATACGCGTCCGTCAGGCCTAAAGAACACATCCATCCTCCCGGCGGAAGTGTTAGCCTGATCTGGTTTACTGTAAGCATCCTGAATGACATGTTGTGAATATGGAGGTTCAGATAAGACAGGTCTACGACTGGTCTCATCTGAACACTGTCCCTTTTTGGCACTAGAAATAGTTTGGATGTGAAAACTGGGTAATTTTGAGGAACCGGGATGATGACATTCTTGGCGATCATTTCCTGGACTAGTGACTCCACCTCTAATGAAACTAAAGTTGCCTTTGTCGGCTGACGTAAACGAGGTCGTCGGAGCCACTGCCAGGTGATGCCCTTGCGTGCCACCATCCTCGCCCAAGTATTTACTGGCCATGCGCGGTGACACGTCCGGAACGACCCAGTTAGCAGACAAGGGTTCGCCGGCTGTACTACCCTCTGATCCACCCGCCGTGAGACCGGCCCTGGGAGTGAGAGAGACTTTAGTTTTTTGGTGGTGGCGGTGGTGGTGGATGCTTAGCCGACTGGCCGGCGTTGGCAGAAGACGGGGCCCTGGCCCGGTCTGCTATAGCTTCGGCCTTTATGACCTGCAAACTTACCTTGTTTATACCTGTACTGACCTTGGGGGGAAGCGGACTTAGGTATCTGAAAGGGCTTTGACCCACCCGGCTGAGTTTTTGCGACTGGCTTGGGTTTGGGAAAGTTAAAAGCAGGTTTCTTAGAAGGGGTGGGACTGTGCTTAAAGGCCTGAGCCATATTGAAAACAGTTCTCCACACATCAGGGGACATTAACGAGGGAGTTAGCACTGGCGACATGACCACCTGGTTCGCAATTCTGTCAGGAAGTTTCCTCACCAGGGACATCCTAAGATCCTGTCTCGCCCGCACTGCCTCGAGCAAGGCTGTGCGTATATCTCCCAACGACTGAATCGAAGTCAGAAGGAGTAATCGCCGAGATAGTTCCACCGATCGTCTGGCTTCCGCGTCCGCGATTGCCTGAGTGGATCGTAACATAGATTTCGCCACCTGGTGCGTAACGATGTACTGGGAAAAAAGTCTATACGCCTTCCCCCGTAGCCTAAACTCCCGGTCTAGGTGAGCTGGTGAAGGCGTAGTAAAAGGATCTTTAAGTTCACAGAGATTGATTTTGGGGGCAGCTAAAAAAGCAAACAAAGCAGATGGGACTCCGCCGGCTGAAAAGACTGGCATAGAGAACCAAGAATGGCTGTCCTGAGGAATCTGGTGGGAAGATTTTGAGGTGAAGGTGGTCGCAAAGTTCTGAGCCTCTACTTCCCATTCCACCCAAGGTCCTGGACCCAACTTCCCCATCTTCAACACTGGGTTAGCGGCTGTGTCTGTGACCGTTTGTAAATCTAATTCTGGAGTGAGAGCTGACAGTGCTTTTATATCATTAAAACCGTCATGCTTGGTCCAGTCAGAAAACAGTTTTGAAGCCGAGGCAGGGGGCAGTGCAGGCGTAGCTGTATACACAAAAAAGTCATGGTGATAATGGTTCGGAATGGCCTTAATATTAACATCAAGTACATTACCCGCAATATCCAAGGCTCGTAACTTTCTAGATTTATTTCCTTGGATTACCCACTCACGTGGCACTGGAAGTTCCCCTGACAAAGTGGGCTGTGCTGTCTCTGGCTTAGTTGGGATCATTTGAACCCATGAGTCATCTGGACTGTATAACAGGGGCATAGCTACCTTTCTTAACGGTGCTTTATCCAACGGGGGAGGATTCACATCAGTTACCACCCTTACATTAGAAGTAGTCAGTGCCGCCGAAGCAGGCCTAGCGACTATATTAGGTGATATAGGGGGAGGGTGCGGAATCTTGGTCAAAGCAATAGAAGCGATCAGAGGCCGAACACTTGAACTTGTCATGGGAGCTCCCAGGTCCACTGTAGGAGTCTCCGGCTGTTGGCCAAATTTTTTTGTTAGAGCAGTTACTAATAACCCATCTATTTCCTCCGCCGTGACAAATTTTGTGGATGAAGAACTCAAAGGTGAATCATTCCTATCTTGCGAGTCGTCTAGAACTAAACCCGACCTGACACTTCCATGTCAGAGATTATAGACACCTCATCCTTGTCATCTGGCCCATCATGAGAGGGTTCCGCCGAAGCCGGAACCTCGTCTTGGTGCCAAGTTAAATCAGGAATGGATGATGGGATCACACCGTCCCGGTGGACGGACGTCCGTACCTGTGGCTCCTGAACCAAACGTGGGCCTTCATGCCCTGGTTGGGAATACCGCCATACACCCAGGCCTTGGCCCGAACTCCCTTGGGAGTCAGAAACACCATCAACCACTGAGCCCCCACTAGACTCTTCTAAAGTGCGATCACTGCCTACAGAACTCTCTAAGTCTAAGTGTGTAATATCCATTGGTAACCTGTCCGCCGGCAACACTCCCACCACAGTCTCTGACTCCACTCCCGCCCCATCAGATTGGACACTAGATAAGTCGGGAGTAGAGGCAAATAGTGAGGCACGAGGCTCCGGCGAACGCCGGGAGGCCTTTCATTCCTTAGAATCTTTCCTGGAAGATTTGTGGCTGCGGTGTGACTTAGATCTTTCACTGCTCTTAGACTTTTCTGATCTTTCACTAGAGCTGTCCTTGGACTTTTCCTCTTTGCTCCTCTTTCTTGCTGGTGAAGAAGAGTGACTAGGCGGCTGTTGTCTGAGGGGCGACCTGGACCTGGACCGCGCCCGTGACGTGGAGGCTGTCACCGGGGGCGTGGGTTCACGAGGTCTCTTAGAAGTTGTAGGGACCAGAGAAAGTGCTGTACCCTGCCCAGTCTCTGCCGACTTTCGTACAGTTACTCTAGAGGTACGTTTAATAGGGGGGTGCTCAATCAATAATTTATACCAAAGAATTACATTATCACATTGCAGCGCTTTATGAGCCACTGTGGTAGCATAACTTGACAACTGCTGCCTGACCTCCCTCAAAGCGACCGCCGCGGATCTACTATTGTCCCGCAACACTTTGGCACTCAATTGAGTACAGAAGGTACAGTTCCCCCGTTACCCACAAACCCCTTGAGCGATCTAGACATTTAACACATCTAATGCAATGAGTGTGTGCAAAGATAGGGATACCTGAACAGGAGGGAGCAATACACAAGGCAAAAACAGGGTCTCTATGGTAGCCATGACAGAGACTGGTGGAAAACACGAACCCACCCCCGGTTTACTCCAGGTTCTCGAAAGTCCCGCCGGAACTCAGCCCTGGAAATTTTTGTTTTTCCAGGAATTAATGCTCATAAGGCTACACCAACATGTCCGAACACAAGTGTTAGACAACCTGCCGGGTAACGAGACGTAATACACAACTATCACGGCTCGCTACGCGGAAGGTTCGTAAATAAAGATTTCAGAATATCTTAACTTGTCCAAAAGATTTATGAATATCCTCTGACATAATATAAAGACCAGCATGGCTTTTTTATAAATGACGCAGTCTTCCCAGTGGTGTTTGTTAAGTTCTTACTGGAAAGAAACCCTCAAAGACGCCGGCCCCCGTATTATCTCGCAGATCAAAAACTGGGAAGCCTGTCTTAAATGCTAGATCTGGCTTCTCCCGAAGCGTTCTAGATCGCCGTATGTTGAATGGCGGCGATACGTATCGTACCCCTCGATTGTCTGGTTAACTTCACTGAATTAAACAAATCCGTTAATCCTACCCTCCCAAGGTGCAACCGCCGGGTGTGAATTTTAACGTTAACCCCAAAATTCCTATCCCCACTTCTTTGCAAAAGATCGCCGGGGAGGAAAGATCAACAAACAGCCTAGTTTTACTGGCTTTGCAAAAACCGGGAAAAACTCAACTCAACAAGTGTCCGTATGAACACTTAGTTAAATGGGTAAAGCCATCCCGCCGGGAAACACAGTACGCCTGAACACAGGCCCCACCACAGAGACGCAGTCCTGGAGAGCCTCAGGCCACTAATCGCCGGGGAAAACAAGCCTTTTTTAACCACGCGTGATTAAAACTCGGCAACCAGCCGGGTTTTCATGGTGTAACCGAGAAAACCCGCCGGAAAAGGCAACCCACCCCGTTCAGATTCAATCTGAACGCACCAAATAGACCGTGGAATTAGCCAAAGCACAACTAACCCAGGACACACAAATAGTCCGAGGAATTAGCCAATACACAACTAATCCAGGACACATATATAGTCCGTGGAATTAGCCAATACACAACTAAACCAGGACACACATGACACAGTAGTACATATTTATAACATAAATCAATAACACTTGTGCATGTGGCAAAGCTACGAGAGGCTGGCTAGGCCTAAGCAGACGGAAAAAAACACAGTAAACATGTCGTAATATAAACAAAAAGCACTGAATTATATCACAACAGGAACCACCGTCAACACACCACTGTAGCAAACACTTCCCGGTAAAGGGAAGAACTGACTCGAGACCCAGAAAAAACTTCACTAAGTGAAGAAAAATACGCTGGGAACGTCAGAGAATAAAAAGCTACCTCATCAGAAAGATAAAAGGCAGCAATAATAACGCGTAATGAAAGCCGCCTGCATCACAAAGCTAGCTAACCGTGAAAAAGTTCACATGTCCACAACAGGACCACGAGGGTACACCCGAAATAGATGCCCCAAACACACGACCCAAAATACACTGCACTGCGGGCAACCCGCCCAGGACACTCCTGCTACGCATATCCTAACCTTACTCGATACATCCCGGAGTAAACAAATGAGAAAAAACTCACTAGGGACGCAACAAATGCGGAACGAGCGGAGCGTGGGGAGGCACGTCCGGGTCGGTTGAGCGCAGAGCAGGGAAGGAAGAATGACGCCTGAGTCAGCGTCTGGTCAAAGATCCACACAAGTACATCCACGAGTATATGGAAAGCTTATGAATAGTTATTCTTATTTTGTTTTTGTTTTTTATTTGTTACGAAGTTTTTTCGTAGTGAGAACCCAATTTCATAATGACTGAACCATGAGTGAGGTTGCCTGCGCTCATGATGTAGGCTCCTCAAATTTGTTATGCTCTGCGCGGTAGATTCAAAACTACGGCGGATGAGTGTTTGAAGAGGGTGCCTTATGTAATAGGCATAATCGTCAATGATGGAGGGGCCACTAATAAATATCTATATCCATGCATCCTGTCAGGTGTAACCTGCCCTACTAGGAGGCATGTTTTGTTGAGGTTTACAAGCCTTCCTATCATAATTTTTTATATATATAATCATATGTAACAAGGTTATGTCTTATGTTTCAGATCACACCAAAAGTCTTATACACTTACACAAATGATAATGCAGCAGGAAATAAAAGAAAAATGCCGAAGTATTATGTTTCGTTGAAAAAGCTTGAAAAATATCCATGTTGTGGCTGTCGACTTTCAATGATACTTATATAGCCTAGCTGAGTAGAGTAATGAATGACATACATCATAATATGTAGCCTATAGAGGAACCACCCTGCTTTCCCGGTGGATCATATATACTTTAATTAATTTCATTGGGGGTGTGGTGGTGAGATTAATAAAAATAATATTATTAGTAGGTTTAGGGATATTTCTTCGAGAGGCCGGTCTATATGATCTGTGCCCCATGAATATTCTTTCCTCTCACTTAAACAGTAGGCTACCATAGTGCGGTTGGGAATATGAACATGATTAGATTAATATCCAGTATTCGAGAATGGATAATAAGTCGTAGGTGTGTGCATAAACCTTTAACCGTCCTGGTGGTGTAATGGTTAAGGTGGCAAAAATATGTGTGTGATAACCCGGGTTCGAATTTCGGTGGATCATATATACTTTAATTAATTTCATTGGGGGTGTGGTGGTGAGATTAATAAAAATAATATTTATAGAGTTCTAGTTAAAGGGCCATTAGTACCTATTGGACCGGCCGCGTACGTTTAGGGTGCCGAGGAATAATAGGTACGCACTAACTTTCAGCCTATTTCTCTTAACAATGAATAGGAATGTTCACAAACACATGAAACTACAACCATTCCTGCATAATATGAGATTAAATAGGATCTGTTTCTGAAATTTGGGAGACGGGTACAGTCATCGAAAGGAAATTATCCATATTTTTTGCATACCTATTGGTTACCTTACCCTACACACCCTTACGAAGAATTGTCGGAAAATATAACCGAAACTACAGTACCACTAATTTTCCCATGGTTTTTCTTTTTGGTTTTAGGTAGTTTTCATCATTATACAGTACAGTACAGTACAGTAGTTGAAATTAGTTACAATTCCCGGAATTTTTTATTTCTCCCATTATCCAACGATCTTAAAACACTCAGATGTAAGTCATTTTCAGAGTAAATATACAATTTTGTTTGCCTTTGGATACAGGATGGGTTGACGGCACCCCCCATGACTTATTGGAATCAGTATCTATTTTAACCCCTCGAGTACCAGAGACGCACGTGATGCGTCGGCAATGTATGTAACCCTAAACCCCAGAGCCGCATAGGGTGCGTCGCGGTTAATTACTCCGGTCCTTACAGTTTCTTACAGTTTCTTACAGTAGATCCTCTGGAAAAAGGCAAACTAGGCCTGTGTATCCAGCTCAGTGCCAGTACTTGCACTACTGCGGTCGTTCACTGTGTTGGCGGCGACGGCAACAGACGCAACATTTTTACTATTCTGTATTTTTGCTTTATAATCAAACTTCAAATCTTGTCTTCCCCATGCTTTATCAAGATTACTTTCAAACTTCCTTATTGATTCGGAATCGACTACATACTGGGGCAGCGCGTTCCACTCATTTACCACTCTATCACAAAATGAGTTCTTTGCCTTTTCAAGCCTATTTCTTTCTTTGTAAATTTTCTTAGTGTCCTCTCGTTCTTGTTCCCTCCCGCATCAAGAAGATACCTTCACACACATCCTCATCATACTTTCCTGACACTATCTTAAAAGTCTCTATCATATCCCCTCTCTTTCTCCTATATGCCAGTGTCGGAAGTCCCAGTGTCCTCAACCTCTGTTCATAGCCCGCGTTCTTCAACGTTGGTACTAGTAATCCTATGGCACCTAGAAGGCTCAGATTTGTATGGGAACTGTGTAAGTATCCCACGCAACAATGCCAATGGTTGAAAACCATCAAAGTCCAACCGCGTGCGCGTGAGCGCGCAAAAACGTGTTTTTGCTTGTTTTTGCCTACCCATTTCCCCATGTTAATTTCGACTTTCGGGCGCCCCTTAAGTGGGCATCACACTGGGCCAAATTCTCGCCATTCTTCGATCTCCAGTCTCCGTTTTCGGCCAGTAGCGCCGGCAAATCCTATCACACACGCTAAGCGTCCTGGCTTCACAATAACAATAACAACGTCCGACCTTAGCCTATATTGTGCCATTTCACCTATACTGTAATGTATAGTAATATGGATTTACATTTACAATTATAATGCAATATGACTCAATCTACACGTTAGTGTTATTTTATTTTTAATTTGAAGCTTATATGAGGAAATATTTTTAACTTTTCTGAGGTTTTCGAATGTTTTCGATTCATATATTTCGATCGTTATATTGTGGTGTTTCACTTAAACTGTAGAATAATATGGAATATGGATTGATATTGACAAACTTTGTGTAATAGGACCCAATCTATACGTTAATTTTGCTATGTTTTGCGATTGAAGCTTATATAAGTAGCTATGAGGAAGTTTTTCACAATATATAGGCTATAGCCTAACGGCGCCCCTGTCGTTACCTCGGCACTAAGCGATCGTTTATATTGTGCTGTTTCACCTATAATTTATAGTAATATGGATATATATCGACACTTATATTTCAATATGACTCGATCTACAAGTTTGCATTACTATTTTTTATATTTGGAGCATATATGAGGAAATATTTTGAACTTTTCGGAGGTTGTAGAATGCCTGGTATAATCCTGTGTAGCGGGTAGACCTGTATTTATCTCAATAATTTGGTAATGTTACAATATATTTTTACATTTTACATTGATAAATAGTCCACTAATATACTAGGTTAGGTTAGGTTAGACTAGGTTAAATATATTGTTCAATGATTCTTAGTAAATAGACATCTGAAAAACAGTTCCTCCTGCTACACAGGATCTTTCACCGAATGTTTTCGCTTCATAACAATTGCCGTGGCGTAGGTAGGAAGCGGTTATTTAGCTGCAAGTGGTCTAGCTATTTTAGCATTAATTCACTTAGTTTATGTCTATCCGCAGCCCTTCTCACAATCAAAACACACAATTATGTAGCAAAATATATATTTCGACGTCATATACTTGAGATTTTCCTAGAGTGCCAGTGAGAATTCTGTTTCATAAGATAATTATTGAAAGTGTTACTTAAAGTTACTTAAAGTATAAACATAACGAGGGTAAACGAGTGGCACCCCCCCCCCCCCCACACTCCCCACAAACCGCCTAAAAAACACCTTGTCCTCCAAGCCCCCCCCCCCCCCCCTCTCTCTCTTTCTCTCCCATGTAAGGGCGGGTGGAAAAACAAAAAAACAAACAAAAATGTTTACCAGAGACAACTGTACGAGTTGTAAGATGAATATACACATGCATGAAGGCACTGCATGTCGGATATGCAAGCAACCATACCACTGGATTTGCATAGGATTGACACCAATAAATGAGGCGTACAATACAAGAGGGAAGAACCTCCATTTCTGCGATAGTTGTTTCGATATCACATGGCAAGTCATACAGACTGTAGAAAATACAGAAGTACAAGATAGACTGAAATATTGCCAAGACATAGCTACCTTTCACAGAAAATGGGGAACTATTGGGGCCTCAGGGCCCATACAAATATCACAACCCACACACGCTCACCTTCCCATGATAATGCCCACATTGCCTCCTGCACATCAACACACATCGCCTGCCGAACAACAACCTTTCGCACCCTACATATACACAAACCCTGCCGCACATCTCCCCACACCTCCCCACACCTCCCCAGACCCAGAAAACACCCACATTAATCCCATCTATGGCCATTGACCACCCTACTGCTGTTGATCAAATACAATTGCAGGATGAACGTAGGATGCAACAAGCCCCCATATCAGGCTCCCCTTCCACATCGTCTCCCCCCTCACCACTGCCACCTGCCCACCTACAACCGACCCGTAACTCCACCCCCCTGCAGGCCTCACCCACCCATACACCAAGCCTACTATCACCCACAACCACACTTAGCTCACCACATAACCCCTTGCAGCCCCAGCCCCACCTACTGGGGTTGTCTACACCAGTGTGCAGATATTATCTGGAAAGAAGGTGCTACTTTGGTCAAAAGGGCGAATATAATGGGAATTCATGTAGATTTGCTCATCCCAAAATTTGCAACAACATAACCAGTCATGGAAAATGTAGATTTGGTGAAACCTGCAAATACCACCACCCATCCCTTTGCAAGACATCACTTAAGAACAAGACCTGCTACAATATGAAATGCCCAGCTTTTCATATTAGAGGGACTTGGAGATATGCTAGACCTAACACGAATGGTAGCCCAAAAAACTCTCTAGCTATGCGAGGACGAGACTGAGGAAAAAGGCAAGGAGGGAAAGGGCAGATGAAGATGAAGAGACTGAGGGAGATGGAAGAGCACATAGAACACCTCGAGCACCTCCTGGCCTCCCAAGAGTGGCCAATACATCCCGAAGACTATTAGGTACACATAGTACTCCAAACAATCCCTCCCCAATCTTGTTTGCAAATATCCAAGACCTAAAAAATAGAACCACGAACAAAGTACCATTTATTAGGGGCCTGCTAGAAGAAGGAAACGCTATATTTGCGGCTCTCACAGAAACTCACATTAAAGATCAGGAAGATAGTGAGGTATGGATTCCTGGTTACAACCTACATAGGGCGGACAGAACGCATAGATCACATGGAGGTGTAGCCTTGTACATCCATGACTCACTGATATGTACTGAATTCCTAAATAACAGTAATGATGTGGTGGAAATACTTGGAGTTAAAATAGAATCCCTAAATTTAGCAGTTATTGTTACATACAGGCCTCCAGACTCATCCTGAGAAGAATTCAAAACCCAGCTCAACAAAATAAAATCAGAAGTGGAAACCCTGGGGAACCCAACACCAAATATTATATGGCTAGGAGACTTTAACCTACCAAACATTAAATGGAGAAAACTAGAAAACCAGTTAGTGGCAAATAACACCGGAGAAGCAAATACTAATACGAGAGAGCTTTTTGAACTTTGTGATTTTTTTAGTCTTACCCAACATATTGCTGAACCCACACGGGAAAACAATATCTTAGACCTGGTCTTCACTAACAACGACTCTCTAGTACACAGCATTAACATATCGGACACAACATACTCAGATCATAAATTAATTGAGATCAAAACAACCTTAGAAAGTGTACAGACAACCTCAGAATCGAGAACAAAAACCGGCCCCTTCAGTAAATTTAACTTCAATAACAAAAACATTAGGTGGGAAGAGGTAAATCAAGAAATGGAGGAAATAGACTGGGAAGATTTAATGGATAACCTGACACCAGCAGAATGTCTAGTCTTAATAACAGAAACCATGACCCAAATCTGTAGCCACCATATACCTGCAAGACAAACAAAATGAAGAAGCAAACAAGATCGGGAAAGGAGGAGGCTGTACAGAAGAAGAAAATTACTCACACAAAGACGCACACATCAAAATCTACAGGATAGGCAAAAGGTCGAAATAGATAGAGAAATTGTGGAAATTGAACAAAGGCTAAGAATATCATATGAACTACAACATATGGAAGAGGAGAGGAAAGCTATTGCAGGTATAAAGGAAAATTCCAAATACTTCTTTTCCTACGCCAAACAAAAGGCTAAAACAACATCAAACATCGGCCCACTGAGCAAAGGGGACGGCTCTTTCACAGGAGACAAAAAGGAAATGAGCGAACTCTTAAGCAGGCAGTATGAAATGGCATTCAGTGAGCCTGATGAAACAAAAGTCATCAGAGACCAAAATATATTTTTCATGGAAACCTCCCCCCACGGAAACCCCTCAGATGCTGGATATTGATTTCGGTCCAAAAGACATAGAAGAGGCCATTTCCAACATGCCATCCCATTCGGCACCAGGCCCGGACTCTTGGAATTCGATCCTAATGAAAAAATGTAAGGAAAACCTCTCAAAACCCCTGGCTATAATGTGGAGAAGGAGTCTAGACACTGGTGAAATACCAGATAGCTTGAAAAACGCAATAATTGCCCCACTGCATAAAGGAGGGAGCAAAGCACTACCAAAAAACTACCGCCCGGTAGCTCTAACCTCTCACATCATTAAAGTTTTCGAGCGAGTCCTGCGAAGCAAAATTTCAACATTCATGGAGACAAATGAACTACACAACACCGGTCAACATGGGTTCAGAGCGGGAAGATCATGTCTCTCACAACTTTTGGAACACTATGACAAAATTCTTAAAGCGCTAGAAGAAAAGAAAAACGTGGATGTCATTTACACCGATTTTGCTAAGGCATTTGATAAATGTGACCATGGTATAATAGCCCACAAACTGAAATCAAAAGGTATAACTGGGAAAATCGGACGGTGGATATACAATTTCCTCGTAAACCGAAAACAATCGGTAGCAGTTGTTGTTGTTGTTCCCCAAGCTGCCTGGCCGAACAGCCCCAAGGCCCCGAGTAAGGCCAAGGCCACAAACGAGCGCCTCCACAGAACCCTCCCTGCCGACCACAATAAAGCCTGGGTGACCGAAGCCACTCCATGGCAGGGAGCGGAGAGGGTGCGTAAACGCCCGGGAAACCAAAGCCCCACCCAGGGCACTGTGCCCCTCAGCAATTATGAAGAGAAAGTTGAGGGGCAAAGGAATAATGTGACGCTTTAGCTTCAATCTTGGTAGATTGGGATGTCAATCCACGGAAGAGACGCCGTCACTTGAGATTTAGAAAATATATAAGTAAAAGGAACAGTCAGAGTAAGCTATGGGTATGGCAGAGATCGCTCAGGTCTCACTCTGATAGACCAGCCCATCGCCAGTAGTAAACCAAGTCACTTCTGAGCCTTCGGATGTCAAAAGCTCAGTGCCCCAAGGAACAGTGCTAGCGCCCCTTCTGTTCCTCATACTAATTTGCGACATAGATACCAACACCAGACACAGTACGGTGTCGTCTTTTGCTGATGACACAAAATTAAGCAAGATAGTAAACACACAAGAGGACACGGGCCGACTGCAGGAAGACATGAATGTAGTGTTCCAGTGGACCAGGGAAAACTACATGCAATTCAATGAGGAAAAATTCCAATTAATACGGTACGGAGATAATAATGGTGTTAAAGAAATTACAAATTACTTAACAGAATCTAACCACATAATAGAACGGAAAGACAGTGTGAAAGACCTTGGGGTATTAATGTCTGAAAATATGGGTTTCAAAGTACATAACCAGGTCAAAGTGGCGGCTGCGAAACGTCTTAACGGGTTGGATTCTGCGTACTTTTAAAACACGCGGTGAATTGCCTATGATAACGCTCTTCAAATCTCTAGTGCTACCGCGGCTTGAATACTGTAGCGTATTAACATCCCCATACAAAGCAGGTGAAATAAATGACGTAGAGAGTGTACAAAGAAATTTCACTTCGCATATAAGTTCGATAAAACATCTACACTATTGGGAGCGTTTAAGAGCACTGAATCTGTACTCACTGGAACGTAGAAGAGAACGTTACCTAATAATATACACGTGGAAAATCGCAGAGGGTTTAGTACCAAACCTACATACTCTGATAGTCATGAAATTCAGTGATAGGAGAGGCTGGGAATGCGAAATCCCCCGGATGAATAACAGGGGTGCTATGGGCTCTCTGCGAGAGGGCTGGTTATCACACAGAGGCCCACGTCTCTTCAACAAACTCCCACGGCGAGTAAGAGACATGAGGGACATCTCGTTAGACATCTCAAGAGAGCCCTAGATGTCGAACTGCAAAAAGTGCCAGACGAGCCCATCCTCGCAAGGGAGCGAGCTGTCGCTTCAAACAGTCTACTGCACCAAATCACCACCCATAACGAGGGGCGTCGCGCTCCTTGGTGCCGCTAGAGGAGCGGCAAACACATCCAAAGGTATCCAAAGGTAAGATATCAATGAGATGAAATGCGAGCTGTAAAGAGGCTGACAATTTACCTCCGTCAAAAAACGGTGCTTCCCACCCAGTGCGTGAAGCATCCTAGCTCCGTCAAACGGTGAGATTTGTGTCCAGTTTTTGCGGTAGAATGGCGAGAATTGGCCCAGATGTGATACCCCCTTTAGGACCCCTTAACCCGGGAACTGCCGGGAGACTCTTAAGAGTTCCCCCGGTGGACTGCGGGGAGACTCTTAAGAGTCAGAGAAAACAAAAATCAACTTTTGACATCGACATTTTTTTTTTTTTTTTGGCCCCTGGGCCATGCAAAATCTCAGTCCTCTACCTCCCCTCCTTCCCCACTTTCCTCCTCTCCTTCAGTTATCACCTATTTTCCCTGTTATTCCCTTATTCTGAGGTATATTTTCGTGCTAACATTAGAAATCCGGTTGCAGGGTGTGGTCATCACTGATAGCAAGCGAATGCAAGAGAGAGAGAGAGAGTATCGATCGACTGTGTCTCAGTTGCCTTGGGGGAAATTGGTGGGAAAGCAGCTTGCCTCACCCATACATTATACAACTCGCGGGCTATATCTCCGATTTTGACCATCCAAACGCTGTTTTCACTCGTTTTATTGTTTCAGGTTAATACCTTTATAATCAACCCATAATAGGCGCATATGGATAATTATTAATGCTATTAATGGTACAATGAATATTTTAGTGACGGAAACACCTCAAATACATGCGCACAGGGAGAGGTGTCTAATTACCCCCATGCGCACTTCAGAGGTTAATGACTTAGGGGATCATTTTTTTGTGGTTTTTCCTTAAATTATTTAGGGGATCAGTTTTTTGTGGTTTTTCCTTAATTTCTAACCCATTCCAGGTGTTTTCTGGATTTTTTTTTTTTTTTTGACAACCTGCTGGTCCTGGAGTGTACATTTATTATTAATTAGCTGGTGCTCAGTGGGTTAACAGTAGGGGGCTTAATAAGAGTTTCACTGCCGTCAAAAGGGAGTGTTATAGGGCGAGTTTTTTGTTTTTACAGTACAGTGTACTTTATATACAGTAGTGCACATAAAGTGGATCTCCGGAGGTTGAAACACATTTTAATATGATCTTTGCAACATCCTTATTCTATAATAGCCTTCAAATATTGAGAAATATAGTTGGTCCTCCGGTAACGCGTGTTTTAGAAACACGGATTTGGTGGCACGCGGTACACCCCAAATATCCAACATTTTGCTAGCACGGTCAAACTGACGCGGGGTCCAGCTGGGCAGTTTTCTCTCTCCTGGGCCGGGCGAGGCTGTTCCGTCTCCCTCCCTGGTCCAGTGACGTCACTTGCGGCTCGTCCGGGTATGTCATTCCCTCCCCAGCGTCCTTGTCCAGTTCCACCATTGTTCGCCTCACGTACCGACCCCCCCCCCCCGTGTGTGTTGTAACACAGCGCCGTGGTTCTCAAAGTGCCTTTTTTCTGTGACCTAACCTCGCCGCCATGCCGCCCAAGAAGCGCCGTATCTTTACGTACGCACAGAAATATGACATTGTGAAGGAGTTAGAGAAGGGGAAGAGACAAGCTGAGTTGGCAAGACGACACGATGTTAACGAGAGTACAATTCGCACCATTTGGAAGTACAGGGAGAAGATTGCCAACATTATGAAGGGAAACCCTGCAGAGGGTACTCAGGCGTCGATTAAAGTTGGAAATGTCATCCTAAAGAAGACAGAGAAGCTAATGGTGCATTATTTGGCGAGGCAAAATAAGAATCATGTGCCAACAGACGGACGGATGATCAGAGAAAAAGCCAAGAAATATTATGCAGAAGTGGCTCGAATGAACAATGTGCAGAACCCCAAACCCTTTAAGGTATCTGCTGAGTGCTTGGTGTCCTTCAATAAACGAAACAAAATTAAAAGTGTTCGTATAACAGGAGAGACAGCAAGCGCCGACCATGCTGCAGCCAACGAATTCCCTGCTTTCTTACGTGAGGTTATTGTGGCCGATAGTTACAACTTGGATCAGAGTGGTGATGGGCTGGTCTATCAGAGTGAGAGCTGAGCGATCTCTGCCATACCCATAGCTTACTCTGACTGTTCCTTTTACTTATATATCTTCTAGATCTCAAGTGACGGCGTCTTTTCCGTGGATTGACCTCCTTACTGTAACCTAGAAGTTGGCAGATTGGGAGCCAAACCATCACATTTTTCCCTTGCCCCTCAACTTTTCCTTCATAATTGCTGAGGGGCACAGGGCCTTGGGTGGGGCTTTGGTTTCCCGGGTGTTTCCGCACCCTCCTCAGCTCCCTGCCTTGGAGTGGCTTCGGTCATCCGGGCTTTGTTAGTGGTAAGCAGGGAGGGTTTTGTGGGGGTGCTCGTTTATGGCCTTGGCCTTGCTCAAGACCTTGAGGCTGTTCGGCCAGACAGCCTGGGGAACAACAACAACAACAACTTGGATCAGATTTTCAACTGCGATGAGTCTGGAGTCAACTGGAAGAAAATGCCTAAAAGGTCTTACATTTCTCGCAAGGAGAAGGCAGCAAGGGGCTACAAAATGGCCAAAGAACGTATAACCATCTTGTTGACCTGCAATGCTTCCGGCACCTGCAAGATGAAGCCTCTAATCATCCATAAGGCAAAGCGGCCAAGGCCTTATCGCAATATGGACATGGCCAAGTTGAATGTTCATTGGATGAGCAACAAGAAGGCCTGGATGTCGTCAGCGTTGAGCCTCGAATGGTTCGATAATCATTTTGTGAAGGACTTGGAAACATTTTGTGCCCGCCAAAACATTGCTTTTAAAGCACTGTTATTACTTGACAATGCACCAGGACATTCCAGATTGTTGGTTGATCGGCACCCTAACGTAAAAGTGATGTTCATGTCCCCGAATACTACGTCTCTCCTACAGCCCCTGGACCAGGAGGTGATAGCGTGCTTTAACCCTTCCTCCCCGGGCTGTCTTACCCAATGACGGTCGCCCCTACCCGGGCGATATGGCCGAAAAACGTCTAGGCCTAGGCTACCGTATTTATGTTTATTTTCACTGCTAGAACTTTCCCACTCTTCTATAATCGTAGTGCGGTTTTCAATCTGTATTTTGGCATTGAGTAGAGCTCTGTAAGTCAACTGGTTCAGTTGTGATGACGATTTCAGTGGAGCCAATATTGCAAAGATGTTGCCAATATGGGGGCTTTTTAGACACTAATTTCGTCATGACGTCAGAACAATAACATTGAGGAGTCTTCTCCTTCTTGTTTTCGGAGGAGCGGTGACGAACGCTTGGGTTTGTTGACATACGTCGTACGTACGGCGTTCGGACCAAGCTTAATTAGGCTATTAAGCTCATGCCTTAGATAAGGCATACCGGGTAGTGGCCCTTCTTTCGTGCTGTCCTTACCTAATGCTGGCCGGGTAGGAAGGGTTAAGGGTGCGTATGCCACTAAGACTTTCCTGATGCTCGACACTGCCACTGACACCCAAGAAGAACTGCTACAGGTATTGGACGATGAATCAGTCCCTGACTCTCTCCCACCACTCGAAGAACTGTCTGCTTCTGACTCTCCCCTACCACTCAATGAGCCTGCACCAAACTCGCCTCCACAACAACGACAACAACAGCAACAGGAACCCGCTGACGGAGCAGCTATGACAGTTCATGCCTTTTGGAAAAGGTTTCATATTAAGAACGCAGTGGATACGATGGTGGAAGCGTGGGCTGATGTGACAAGAGCTACAATCCACCATACCTGGAGGAATGTTCTAGAGGGGTTACCTGGGCACAAGCTGGATTTACCTGATCAGCCAGTCAGGCTTGAGGCAGTGGTGGAGAGAGCAGTCGAGGTTGCCAGACGTGTGCCTGGGATGGGTGAAGTGGGGCCAGAAGATATTCAAGGTTTGATTCAGCCACCACAGGAGCCTGATGCCGAGGATCTAATGCAGGATTTGGAAGAGGATGAGCAGGCAGAGGAAGAAAATCGAGAAGACGACGAACCCCAGGAAGAGCCGAACACTCCTGGTCTACGGGAATTTGTAGAATTGTCACAACGCCTCAGCCATCACATGAACAACTTTGATCCCAAACATGATCGTTCAGCACAGATAATAGCAAGCTTCACTGCTTCCATCCAGCCGTACTTCAACATGTTTCACGACAGGATAAATGCACGCCAGCAGATACGAATAACAGATTTCTTTCGCCAACGAGCACAGCAACAGGAACAAGTGGCGTCGAGTGACTCCGACTCCGACCCTCAGCCACCAGACGATTTACTGTCGGTTGTATCAGATGCCGACTACAGTGGCTTCGAGGACTCTGATGCTGAAGCTGGGGAGGGACCTCGCCTTATCAACGAATGGCTGGCGGCGAGAGCTAACAGACCATCAACTTCATCGCAGTGACGGCGATGGATCCAGGGGGGAGGGGACGGGGGGGATGCAACATTTCCAAAGGAAAGGAACTTCATTTATTCAGAGGTAAGAGTTGCAATGGGCAAATCAACCCAATGCACATGTAAAATAACCTTTATAATTGAATTTATTATTATAACATAGGCTTCTATGGAGAAAAAGTTGACTTTGTGGAAATCCCCAGAACGCCAAGGTACCTTTAACCCGTGGAGCCCCGGCTAGTTTTGTAATGTTTGTTCACCAGAACCCGGCCGGTTTTCAAAAAATGGTTTTATTCCAGAAACAATAGCGAATGGGTTAGGAATGAAGGAAAAACCACGAAAAACCGCTCAAAAAGCTTAAAGAATGGTCCTACAGAGCCCCCGAAAACGTATTTTACAAGAGTAAAAAATTGAAGGCAATTACCCCAAAAAAACAGGTTATTGCGCGCTCACGCGCACGCAAGTGGACTTTGAGAGTTTTCAACCAGTTCCCATACAAATCTGAGCCCTCTCGAGTGGCTACACCTGAGGTTACGGTCGGAGCAATTAGGGTGACTCGTCAGACGCGTCGCTGGGGCTGTGCGTTACATACATCGCCGACGCGTCAGACGCGTCGTTGGGGCTGTACGGGTTAACATGTAAACATATGGGTTCGGTAACGCGGATTTTGCTAACATGGCGGTAACCAGAACACATTGGCCGCGTTACTGGAGGACCAACTGTAATTAGTTGTAGTTTCGGTAATAAGTACCAAATTGTCTATTTACATATATTACATATTATTTACATACTGTACTTATATCCATAAGAGCCGTGGGAAAATTTATTTTCCCGGAGAGTGCGAGAAACCCCCCCACACGACCCACGACCAGACGCACACCTTCCCGCTAGATCTAAAAGTATTTACTTGAACAAGGGAATGAAACTGTTGAAGACAGGCTCTAGTCTTGAATTTTCTTCTCACTTGTTCATGTAGAAAGGTAGATGGCTTTGTAGGCCATTTTAAAGAATTTATAATGATAAATAAATATTTACTTGATCTAGCGGCAATATTTTACACCTAGCGATAAGAATTCTTGATATACTCCGAATCTTTTACCCCATTTGATCAATATTGGAGTAATATTCTAGTAGCCTAATATTAGTTATGCATTTACTATTTTGTATTCTTCTAGTTACTTTTGCAAACTGATTAAATAATATTTTTGTGCTAATTTGGTAATTATGATGTAAAACTTCCAAATAAACAAGCCAAAACTTGGACAAAGACAATATAAAGGCAAAATAACTAATCAAAATCGCTACCGGTATGTGGAAACAACGCTTTAGCAAAATAAAATTATGAAATAAAAGAACACAATCCACCAGATAGGGTGTACATTACTACATGAGCTAGTTGATCTGTTTCCTGTTGGACACCGCTACGTCACACAGTCATGCCAGCTGTATGACAATACATGTTGCAAATCAAAGTAAAACAAACCTGAATTTTTTTTATAGTTACATCAGGAAGAAGAAAGTTGTGACTTCAACGATTGGACCGTTAGTCGATGAGAAAGGAGATTACACTAAAGATGAAGCAAAAATGTGTAACGCTCTCAACACCTTTGCATCAGTTTTTACAACAGAAGACCTTAGTAATATCCCTACAGCATCGCCGGTTCAGATAGATAATTCTGACGTTCTAACCTGAGTACAGTATCAGCATTACAGAGAGAGAAGTTTTGAAATGTTTAGATAAACTCAAGGTAGATAAATTGCCTGGACCTGATACGATCTCGCCTAGAGAAAGCTAAGTATGAGCTCTCCAAACCACTGACATTGCTCTTCAATAAACCCTTACAGTCTGGGACTATGCCTGATCAGTGGAAGCTCGCCAACGTAACACCGATGTTAAAAAAAGGCAGCAAAACCTTACCTAGTAACTATAGTACAATTAACTTAACCTCAGTTGCCCCTCAACTTTCTCTTCATAATTGCTGAGGGGCACAGGGCCCTGGGTGAGGCTTTGGTTTCCCGGGCATTTCCGCACCCTCCTCAGCTCCCCGCCATGGAGTGGCTTCGGTCACCCAGGCTTTACTGTGGTCGGCACGGAAGGTTCTGTGGGGGCGCTCGTTTATGGCCTTGGCCTTGCTCGGGGCCTTGGGGCTGTTCGGCCAGGCAGCTTGGGGAACAACAACAACAACAATAACAACAACAACAACAACAACAACAACCTCAGTTGTATGTAAAATGCTAGAAACACTCATAAGAAACAAACTAGTAAATCACTTAGAGGAAAACAACATACTTAACCCTTCTTGCCCGGGCTCGCCTTCCAAAGGACAGCACTGAGATTCGGGCGATCTGGCCGAAAAACTTTGTAATAGGCCTAGCCCTATCATTATTTTAACTGCCAGAGAATTCACACACATCTCAAAACGTAGCCCTGTTTCGTATCTGTAGACTGGCGTTGAGTAGAGCTCTATGAGTCAACTGGTTCAGTTGTGATGACAAATTCCGTGGAGAAAGTTTTGATGCGGTTTTAGCAATATCGGACACTTACAGACACTAATCCTAGTTCTAGCAGACAATAACAACAAACTTCCGACTTCTTCTTGTTTTTGAAGCTGCGCGTCGCTCCGACCGGCTTTGTTTATAAACATTTCGGCGCACGGCTTTTAAACCACGCTTAATAGGCCTTCAAGCTTACGGATTTTAAAAGGAGCAGTTGGCCGCAATATATAAAAGTCATGTGTGTTCTCAGATGGATTACTGTTCACCTCTGTGGGGTGGAAGTGGAGTGGTTGCATTGAGGCAGTTGGACAAAATTCAAAATAAAGCTATTAGATTAATCAATAACCCTGCAATCACACAGGACCCTTCCTACATTATCCATACGAAGAAACGTTGCATCCCTTGCATTATTCTACAGATATTTTCACAGCAATTGTTCCGAGAAACTTGCTTCAATTGTGCCGCCTCTCCACATCTTTCCCCGTAGAACTAGGGCAGCTGAGAGCGCCCATGAATTTACACTTTCTCCTCCACAATGCAGAACTTCTGCTTATCAGAATTCATTTATCCCCAGAGCTACTACTCTTTGGAATTCACTTCCCTCGAATTGCTTTCCACAAACTTACAATCTACAAATGTTTAAATCCAGTTGTTACAAACATTTTATGAATGGAGGATGCCTTTAGGCACATGGACCTTTTTATTTTATCTGTGTTTTTCCTTCCTCCGTTCATTGTCTCTTTAAAAAAAAAAAAAAAAAAACAAAAAAAAAAAAAAAAAACCCCGGGCTCCTACCCTTTGCAAAGGGTGTCATTTTAAAATGACACCCGGGCAGGAAGGGTTAACCCTTCTTGCCTGGGCTCGCCATCCTAAGGACATTATTGAGAGCCCGGGGGATATGGCCGAAAAACGTTGTAATAGGCTAGCCGTATCTTTGTTATTTTAACTGCTAGAGAATTTGCACACATCTCAAAACGTAGTCCTGTTTCATATCTGTAAACTGGCGTTGAATAGAGCTCTCTAGGTCAACTGGTTCAGTTGTGATGACGATTTCCGTGGAGAGAGATTCGATGCGATGTTAGCAATATCGGACATTTTCAGACACTAATCTCATCATAGCATACAACTACAACATTGATCCGACGTCTCCTTCTTGTTTTCGGAGGTGCGGTGTCGCAAAGACAGGCTTTGTTTACATGCGTCGGACGCACGGCTGTCAAAACACGCTTAATAGGCTTTCAAGCTTACGGATTTTAAAATGACACCCGGGCTTCTGCCCATCTGCCGCGGTGTCATTTTAAAATGACAACCGGGCAGGAAGGGTTAAAGATACTCAACACGTTTTTCGTAATAAACGCTCCGGCTTAACAAACCTCTTCGATTACAGGAAAAAACACTTTAAGTTTATATGGAATAATGGAAGGGAAATGAACATGGTCAAGGAGGGGTGGGTTTCCTGGTGGCAGAGAGGTGGGCAGATTGTGTTATAGAAGTTAAAAGGTTTAATGAAAGACTGATTTGACTAAAAATGTAAGTCGGGGCGAGACTCATACAGTAGATGTTATATCAGCATATGCCCCCCAAGCAGGCTTAGGTAGCGATGTCAAAGAACGGTTCTGGAATTAATTACTAGGGGTGGTTGTCAGATGCAAGGAAGGGGAGGTAATAATTGTGGGAGGAGACTTGAATGGGCATGTCGGGGCAGGTGCCGACAGATATGAGGGCGTGCACGGAGGACAGGGTTATGGTCGAAGGAACCTGGGAAGCAAATACATACTGGAGCACTGTGATGCCACGGGGATGGTGGTGTGTAATACTATGGTTAGGAAGAGGATGAGCCATCTGATAACATATGAATCAGGTGGCTCCAGTAGCCAGATAGACTACTTCCTTATCAGCAAGTCTGACAGGAAATGGGTTAGAGACACTAAGAGAGAGGCCTTCCTTAGGGTTAAGTGCCCCATTAATTACTATTTCCATTCACACCTATTCATAGCCTCTGATAGCGCAGTTGGAATGTTTGGACATGCTAAGATTGGTATGCAGGATTCGAAACTGCATAATAAATCGTAGGCTCAAATTTTTTTAACTGTCTTCGTGGTGCAATGCATAAATGTGTTGATTTTCGGTGTGAGCGTCCTGGGTTCGAATCCCCGGACTGCCACATGTGTTTGTTAAATTCATTAATCGAGTTTAGGAGTAAAGTTGGTTAGTGGAGAGAACATGATAATTAATTCTGGTTCAGTAGTAGTTTATCGAGAGGCCTTCCTTAGGGTTAAGTGCCCCATTAATTACTATTTCCATTCACACCTATTCATAGCCTCCGATAGCGCAGTTGGAATGATTGGACATGCTAAGATTGGTATGCAGGATTCGAAACTGCATAATAAATCGTAGGCTTGTGCAACATTCTTTAACTGTCTTCGTGGTGCAATGCATAAGTGTGTTGATTTTCGGTGTGAGTGTCCTGGGTTCGAATCCCCGGACTGCCACATGTGTTTGTTAATTTCATTAATCGAGTTTAGGAGTAAAGTTGGTTAGTGGAGAGAACATAATAATTAATTCTGGTTCAGTAGTAGTTTATCGAGAGGCCTTCCTTAGGGTTAAGTGCCCCATTAATTACTATTTCCATTGACACCTATTCATAGCCTCCGATAGCGCAGTTGGAATGATTGGACATGCTAAGATTGGTATACAGGATTCGAAACTGCATAATAAATCGTAGGCTTGTGCAACATTCTTTAACTGTCTTCGTGGTGCAATGCATAAGTGTGTTGATTTTCGGTGTGAGCGTCCTGGGTTCGAATCCCCGGACTGCCACATGTGTTTGTTAATTTCATTAATCGAGTTTAGGAGTAAAGTTGGTTAGTGGAGACTGGAGAGAACATAATAATTAATTCTGGTTCAGTAGTAGTTTATCGAGAGGCCTTCCTTAGGGTTAAGTGCCCCATTAATTTCTATTTCCATTCACACCTATTCATAGCCTCCGATAGCGCAGTTGGAATGATTGGACATGCTAAGATTGGTATGCAGGATTCGAAACTGTATAATAAATTGTAGGCTTGTGCAACATTCTTTAACTGTCTTCGTGGTGCAATGCATAAGTGTGTTGATTTTCGGTGTGAGCGTCCTGGGTTCGAATCCCCGGACTGCCACATGTGTTTGTTAATTTCATTAATCGAGTTTAGGAGTAAAGTTGGTTAGTGGAGAGAACATAATAATCACACCAGGTGAAGAATGAATCCCCCAACACAAGCTCCTAGTGTGTGACATGTGCCTAAATAGAGTTCCTGTTAGAAAGTTCATTTTCTAAAAAGGAAAGTATTGTTGTTGGAAAAAGAGGAGTACAGAGACAGATTCCACAACGAAATGATGGAAATCGAAAGGAGAATGGATGTTAGGCCAGATGATATTGATAGCAAATGGAACTTTATAGAGCGCAGCCTCCTCAATACCACAGACAAAGTCTGTGGCAAAACAAAGGGGCCACCCAGACATAAGTTCTCCTGGTGGTGGAACAACTATGTCGAAGCTGCAGTCGGAAAGAAGAAGAGATATTTCAAAGTATGGAAGGAAGGTGGCACTGGTGGTAGAACAACGATGTCGAAGCTGCAGTCGGAGAGAAGAAGAGATGTTTCAAAGCATGGAAGGAAGGTGGCAGCAAGGCAGAATACCTGTCTGCCAAACGTAATGCTAGAAGAGAAGTCTACAGGGCAAAGAAAACCATACAGGATAGCGTAATAGAACAAGTTTGCAGCACTAATAATTCCAATGGGGCTTATAAATTAGCTAAGAATGTGAGGGACTAGTCAGGACGTCGTGGGTGTAAGATGCATAAATAATGACAGTGGCATGACTGTTTACACAGAAAAAGAAATCAGAGAGGCATGGAAGGAGCATTATGAAAGACTGCTTAATGTGGAGTTTGAATGGAACAGGGAACAGCTCAGCACTGTAGTCCCAGTACAAGGCCCTCCGCCTTTGATAGGGTATGACGCTGTTAAAAGTGCTATAGTTAAAATGAAGTCCGGGAAAGCCGCTGGGAGCTCTGGCATTGTCGCTGAGATGCTAAAAGCAGCTGGAGATATTGGGGTAAAACTGGTCACAGAGCTGATTAATGCTATCATAGAGGAGGAAAAAATTCCCGATGCATGGCAGAAAGTGTTATACAGTAGTAAATACAATATGCTGTATACAAAGGCAAGGGTGATTCCTTAGACAGGGGAAATTATCGGGGTTTGAAAATGCTCGATCAAGTCATGAAAGTCAGCGAAAGGGTCTTTGAATGCATGATGAGGGAAAGTGTTGCTATCAGCGACATGCAGTTTGGATTTATGCCGGGACGTGGCACAACTGATGCTATCTCATTCTTAGGCAAATGCAAGAGAGGTACTTAGAGAAAATCAGGGAGTTATACCTAGTTTTTGTAGATCTGGAGAAGGCTTTTGACCGAGTGCCCAGGGAGGTAGTGCAGTGGGCTATGAAAAAACTTGGAGTAGAAGAGTGGCTGGTTCGTGTGATAATGAGAATGTATGAGGGGTCACGGGCAGCAGTTAGAGTAAACGGGGGCCTGAGCGAAGAGTTCCCAGTGAAGGTTTAAGTTCACCAAGGTTCAGTGCTGAGCCCATTACTGTTTGTTTTAGTCCTGGAGGCTTTGTCAAGGGAATTTAGGACAGGATCCCATGGGAGCTGTTATATGCAAATGATCTAGTTCTTATCGCAGATAGTGTGTAGGAAGCAGAGGCGAAGTTCAAAAGATGGAGGGAAGGTATGGCAAATAAGGGTCTAAGAGTTAACATAGATAAAACAAAGATCATGATTAGTGGAGTAGGGCGTGGCACTATGGAAACATTGGAAAGAAGCGGCGACTATCCATGCGCAGTATGTGGGAAGGGAATGGGAAGTAACTCAATTCAATGTTGCGTCTGTAGTGACTGAGTACACAAGAGATGTAGTGGAACTAGAGGACCATTGACAAGAATCATAGACTTTGAATGTGCAGTGTGCAAGGGAGATCTTGTATTAAATGACCCGCCTGTCGGTGTTGATTTCGACACTGTAACGCTGGAGTGTGTGAATAAGTTCTGCTACATGGGTGATACGGTTTCCGCCGGAGGTGGCGCTAAAGCTAGCTCCATTGCTACAGTCAGAAGTGGCTGGGGAAAGTTTATAGAGCTGTTGCCACTCCTGACCATGAGAGGGCTCCCACCCCACCTTAAAGGGAAGGTGTATACCTTGTGTGTTATGAGTGTGATGACCTATGCCTTGGAGACGTGGCCGGTTAAAGCGGAGGATATCAATAGAATGGAACGGAATGAGAAGAAAATGGTGAGATGGATGTGTGGGGTTAATCTTAGGGACAGGGTTTCAAGCGAGGAATTGAGAAGGCATCTGGGCATTAGGAGTGTCACTGAAGTGATGCGCACGAGCCAACTTGGTTGATTTGGACATGTGGAGAGAATGGATGATCAGAACTGGGTGAAGAAATGCCGGACTGTGAACGTGGGGGGAGCTGCGCGTAGGGGTGGACCTAGAATGACGTGGGCTCGGGTACTCCGGTCCGATCTAAAAATAAAGAACTTGACAACAGAGGCAGCCCTTGACAGGGCCGCCTGGAAAACTGCCATTTAGGACGTGAGACTGTAACCACATTCTCTGTGGACAAAACAGTCTTTAACCCCTCCTGCCCGGTTGTCATTTTAAAATGCCACCGCGGCAGATGGGTAGGAGCCCGGGTGTCATTTTAAAATCCGTAAGCTTGAAAGCGTAGTTTGAAAGCCGTGCGTCGAACCTTATGTAAACAAAGCCGGTCGGAGCGACGCGCACCTTCAAGAAGGAGAAGTCGGACTGTTGTTATTGTTTTGGAGAACAAGAACAAGTGTTGTTATTGTTCAATATTGCTAACATCGCATCGAAACTCTCTCCACGGAAATTGTCATCACAATTGAACCAGTTGACCTAGAGAGCTATATTCAACGTCAGTCTACAGATACGAAACAGGGCTATGTTTTGAGATGTGTGTGAATTATCTAGCAGTTAAAATAACAAAGATAGGGCTAGCCTATTGCAATGTTTTTCGGCCATATCCCCCATGCTCTCGGTGCTGTCATTTAGAAGGCGAGCCCGGGGAGGAAGGGTTAAACTTGTATGTATGTATGTAAGAGGCGACTTAATTTAAGTGTTCAAAATCATCAAAGCCATCGACAATATGAACTGTAATAAATATTTCACTATCCACCAATCAAATGACACGCTGGGGAACGGTTGCAAAATTATTGGTAAATCTTTTAACGCGCACGAGTCTAAGAATTTCTTCTTCAATCGAGTTGTCAACTTGTGGAATTGGCTTCCCTGAGATGTCATAGACTGCAGCACCATTGATTCTTTAAAACTTCGCTTAGGCAAACATCTTGCCTTAAATCCACAACTAACTGCATTTGTAAATGAATTATTATTTTTTTGTCCCTCTTATTATACAGTATTACTAACAACTTTCCCCTAGCAGGCAGATGTGCACACGTATCTTTTGCCGGTCAGTCATCTAAAATCAGAAACTTTCCAAACGGAGTCCCACAGGGATCCGTCCTATCGCCCGCACTCTTCAATCTGTACATGCACGATATAACTACACCCAATATGACATAATGACATAACACTCACATGCACACACCATGACCCAAGAAGAGCAACAGATCTCCTTCAACCCTATCTCAACACACTACATGGCTGGTGCACTACAAACAGACTGAATCTAGCCCCAGCCAAATCCACCGCAACCCTGCTCACAAGCTGGACAGGTGAACACGAATACATCCCTCAACTCACCATAAACAACACACCCCTAACACATACACACACACCCAAAATCCTAGGAGTAACATATGATATTCATATGACATTCAAACAGCACACCACAAACATTAAAAAGAAACTGACACCCAGACTTAACGCCCTCAGGTCACTTGCTCACACAAAATTTGGACACAACAAAGAAACTACCACCACAGTATATAAACAATACATAAGATCAGTAATGGAATACGCAAGCCCAGCCTGGGCTTCTAACCTAGCTGAAACACATCATAAGACCTTACAGACTATCCAAAACAAAGCCCTGAAGATCATTACAGGCTGCACAGCTACTGCACCCACAGATCATCTACATCAAGAAACCAAAATCCTCAAAGTCAAAGACCATCTGGACATGAGAGGCACTCAATTCCTGGCAGCAGCCTCCACGAACCAAGACCACCCACTAAACTACATGGCAACACACCCACAGACACCAAGAAATATCAAAACAACACCCAGCACACGGTATCACACACAGTTATTGTCTTCTCTCCCTCCCTGCCCACCCCGAACCAACTTCCAGAAGCACATCCATACTCATATCTCTCGCCAATCCATTCACTCACTCACAGACAACACGCAGCTGCATGCACGACCTCCCGAAATCCATCCTTCCGAATCCTCCCTCCCTCGCGAGGACAGAGTCCACCTGGCCAGGCTGAGATGCGGACACCATCCAGCTCTCCTGAGCTATCAGAAGAGACTGGATGACTCCGTTGTCGACGCCTGCCCGGGATGTAACACAGCACCCCATACCATTAAACACATCATAGAAGACTGCATTTCACACAACCACTTACGCCAACAACACAACCTACACTCAATGAGAGCTCTGTGGGAAAGCCCGATCGTGGCCATGGCCTTCCTCAGGGACTCGGGGCTGTTCGGCCAGGCAGCTTAGGGAACAACAACAACAACAACAACTTTCCCCTACTAACATCTTCTATTCCTGCCACGGGCATTTGTCCCAGGGCAGTCTTCCCTTTCCATTTTTCCGTTACCCACTCTAAACCACTGTTTGGACACTTAACCATCAGTGTTTTGGAGGGCAAGCAGCCTTGAGGGGTTGCTGGACCTGTTGTTGCTTGATTTCCTTTGTACCTTTGTACTCTGTATAGGACCAACCCTCACCCTTAACAATCTTTAACATACCGGTACCAACATATAATATAGAAATTGTGCACTAGTATGGTACCATACCCGTACCTTAACATCTATCTATCTATCTATTTATTGCCGGACGCCGTGATTCCCGAAGAGGTGGCCACAAATTAATGGCCCCCATGCACCTCTGTCCCCAGTCAGTCGACGCCCCTCCTCCGGCCTCCCATCCAGCACCGCTTTCACGCATAGCCTATACTTCTTAACTCCATTCTTCCACCTCTCTCTCGGTTTACCCATCCCTCTCTGTCCTTCCACTTCACTCTCGTACACTCTTAGTCATTCTTTCGCTTATCTCGGGAGAACCCTGTTTTACCATAGAATCATACTGCCTATTCGCATATGAGGAATTTTGCTTCGTATATTTCTATCTATCTATTGCCTGACGCCGTGATCCCCGAAGGGGTGGCCACGAACGAACCGCCCCCATGCACCTCTGTCCCCAGTCAGTCGACGCCCCTCCCCCCAACCAGCACCGCCTTCGTTCATGTACTTCCTCACTCCATCCTTCCACCTCTCATTCGGTCTACCTCTCCCTCTCTGTCCCTCCACCTCGCTCTCGTACACCCTCTTAGTCATTCTCTCGCTTTCCATACGTTCCATATGGCCGAACCATCTCAAGTTGTTCCTTTTCACACTTTCCACACCACACCTCCTTCTTACTTCCTCATTAGTCTGTCTATCCCTCCATGTAACTCCCACGCACTCCTTAAGTAATTAATTTCCACTGCTCTCACTCTTGGTCTGAGTCTCTCAACCAACGTCCATGCTTCGCTTCCGTAAGTCAGTGTCGAGATTACCACACTGTCATGCAAGGACTTCTTTACTTCCATACTGACCACCCTATTTCTTGTTACTGCTTTTAGCGTTCCTACAACCCTCTTCCTCTGTTGTACCCTCTCCCGCACTTCTTCATCCATAGTCCCATCTTTACTCAACACACTGCCCAGATACTTAAAAGAGTTGACGATCTCTATAGCCTGACCGTTCAGCTTCACCTCACACTCTGTGACTTCACCCTTTCGAAGACCATAACCTTGCTCTTCCCCGCATTTACCTTCAAATTCCGTTTTTCGCACACTGTTCCAAACTCATTTACCAGACCCTGCAACTCCCATTCATTATCACTCATCAGAACTGTATCATCCGCAAACAGCAGTATAGGTAGCTTCCACTCAATTCCCTCCCTTTTCAGCGATACACCAACATCCACTGCTCTTGATAGTATTTCTTTCATAACTCCATCCATATATACATTAAACAACCACGGGGACATCACACACCCCTGTTTCAAACCAACATTCAGGTCAAAGAACTCGCTCTGCTCACTCTCCACACGTACTGCTGTATCCTTCGTATATTTGCAGTATGATAAAAATTGACTGTTTCAGAGTCAACCATGCATTGTAGCGGTTTGACATATTTGGGGGGCAAACTGTAAATGTTTTTTAATAGTTTCTCGTTTGACACCTTGTACCTCAACATACCATCACATGATATAGAAATGTAGCACTAGATACTGTACCAATCCTAACTTGCTACAGATGCTACACTCAAGAAAGAACAACACTCAATTGCCCAAAACTTGAAGGATATAAAGTATGTTAACGCAATATGCACAGTTACATAGATACACAGAATTATGATGAGAAAACACATGAATGAATGCACATGTGGGTATGAGAGAGAGAGAGAGAGAGAGAGAGAGAGAGAGAGAGAGAGAGAGAGAGAGAGAGAGAGAGAGAGAGAGAGAGAGAGAGAGAGAGAGAGAGAGAGAGAGAGAGAGAGGAAATCAAGCAACAACAGGTCTAGTGACCCTTCTAGGCTGCTTGTCCTCCAAAACACTGAGGATCAAGTGTCCAAACAGTGGTTTAGAGTGGGTAAGGGAACATTGGAAAGGGAACTACTGCCCTGGAACTAATGTCCGTGGCAGGATTAGGAAGTTAGTAGGAGACAGATGGGTTAGTAACTGAGGGGGGGGGGGGATAAAATAAAGTTATTCATTTACAAACGCAGTCAGTCGCGGGTTTGATGCGAGATATTTGTCTAAGCAGAGTTTAAATGAATCAACGGTGCTGCAGTCTATAACATCTCGGGGAAGCCCATTCCACAAGTTGACAACTCGATTGAAGAAGAAATTCTTAGATTCGTGTGAGTTAAAAGATTTACCAATAATTTTGCAACCGTTTCCCCGCGTGTAATTAGATTGGTCGATAGTGAAGTACTTACTACAGTTCATATTGTCGATGCCTTTGATGATTTTGAACACTTGAATTAAGTCACCTCTTAATCTGCGCTGGGTTAAAGGAAATAGATTTAATTCTCTAAGACGCTCTTCGTATGGTTTGTTCTTTAGGCTAGGTATCATTTTGGTAACTCTACGTTGAACTCATTCTAGCTTGTTTATATCTTTTTGGTAATTTAAGGGCACCAGGATTGAACGCAGTATTCCAGAAGAGGGCGGACTAAGGAATTGTAAAGGGTTAGGATAACTTCTTTGGATTTATGCTCAAATGACCTGCCTATAAAGCCAATTATTTTGTTTGCCTTCTTAACAACTTCTGAACATTGTTGACTCGGTTTTAGGTTACTCGATATTGTTACTCCCAGATCGGTTTCTCTGTTTACATTCTTAAGCTGAGTGCCATTCATCGAATAGTTTGCTTTCTCATTTAGGTATCCGATATGTAGTACTGTACTTTACATTTATCCGCATTGAAACTCATTTGCCAAATTTGGGCCCAACATGACAATTTATCTAGATTGTGTTGCATATCGTCAACTTGTTCTTTTGAGAGTACGCTATTTGCAATTTTTGTATCGTCAGCAAATTTTGAGATTGTACAGGTGAGACCCTCATCTATGTCGTTGATGTAAATTAGAAAGAGAATTGGTCCTAGTACCGATCCCTGGGGTACCCCGCTACTTACATTGGTCCATTTAGATGCCTTACCGTTTATGACTACTCTTTGCTTTCTGTCGCTGAGCCAATTTTCTATCCATTTCAACACACCGTCTTGTATTCCATGCGCTTTTAGTTTTAGCAGTAAACGTTTGTGGGGAACTTTGTCAAAGACCTTTTAAAAATCAAGGTATATAATATCTACAGCTTTACTCTCATCGTAGAGGTTGAGGATATCGTGGAAGAAGTCTAAGAGGTTTGTTAACCCTCTCACCACGGAAGGGCTCTTGAACGCCCATAAAAAAGCATATAACAGGTACCCGGAAGGCCTCTTGAACGCCCTGTGGTTGAAAGCCTGTGAGCTTCGTGTGCGAGGCGTCGGTCCGACGCATGTAAACAACAGCCGGCTGGACCGATGCCCCGCATCTCCGGCCACAAGAAGGAGAGCGTCGCTTGTTCGTGTGTGCCTGTATGTTGTTGTTAAGTATCGAATAGTAGTGTAAAGTGGCTGTTTTGGCCATAAAGTTATCTCCAATGAAATCATCATCACAGCTCAACCAGTTGACTTAGAGAGCTCTACTTAATGCCATTCTACAGGTAAATAACACAGCTACGCTTGGGGATGCGCGGGAATGCGGGAAGCAGTCTGATTAACAAATATACGGTAGCCTAGCCTAGACGTTTTTCGGCCAAAACACCCGGGTTTTGAGGAATATATATATAATACATAGCCGGGGCTGGAGGGTTAAACAGGAACGTTTTTTACGAAAGCCGTGTTGAGTATCTTTAAGTAAGTTTTGCCTCTAAGTGATTTACGAGTCTGTCTCTTATGACCGTTTCTAGCATTTTACATACAATTGAGGTTAAGCTAATTGGACGATAGTTACTGGGTAGGGATTTGCTGCCTTTTTTTAATATCAGTGTTACGTTAGCTAGCTTCCACTGATCAGGCATAGTCCCAGACTGCAAGAATTCATTGAATAGCAATGTCAGTGGTTTGGAGAGCTCATCTTTAGCTTCCTTTAGAACTAGGCGAGATTGTATCAGGTCCAGGCGTTTTATTTACCTTGAGTTTATCTAAACAATTCAATACTTCTCTCTCTGTAACGATGATATTGCTTAGAACATCTGAATTATCAATCTGAATTGGCGATGGTGTAGGGATATCACTGAGGTCTTCGGTTGTAAAAACTGATGCAAAGAAGGTATTGAGGGCATTACTCATTTGTACTTCGTCTTTGGTGTATTCTCCATTTTCATCGACTAACGGTCCAACAGTTGAAGTAACTACTTTGGTAATTTTTTTGAAAAGACTCGCAGCGTTATTATACATAATTTATTAGGGAAAGTGAAGCTCTATGGAATCCTTATAATATACTCACATAGATTCCACTATGGGAGAATAGTTTTGATAGTTTACTATAGTTTTGATGTAAATACTACCGCAACTACGAATCTTGTTTCCGAGACCTAGTATATTAACCTAACCAAACAACCTAACCTAACCTAACCTAACCCTAGAGTGCCCTAGACCCAGTACATGGGATACAACACTAGCCCTTGCAAGTTGCATGCCAGCTACTGTGGGTTCATAGGCTATATTAGACATACAGTAACATCTTTGTAGAACATAACACTTTACCGTAGCGAGTGTACTCCATTTCGAACACGTCCATAGCAGAGCTCTCAAGATTGCGGGACTGAGTTTGTTTACTCGCGGGACTATTTATATCGACAAAATCGAGTTACAAAACTTATCAAAACTATTCTACCACAACGGAATCTATGTGAGCATATTATATGGATTCCATAGAGCTTCACTTTCCCTAATAAATTAGGTATAATAACGCTGCGAGTCTATTCGCGATAATTATCCTACTTTTTTCTTTCTGATATAACTATAGAATTCTTTCGGGTTTGTTTTACTTTGATTCACAACATGTAACTCCAGGGTCTTTTTACTTTGCTTAATTAACTTTTTGGCTTTGCGTCGTAGCTCTACAAATTTCACCCGTTCTTCGTCATTTTGTGAGGATTTTAATCTATCATTAGCAAAATTTTTAGCAAGCAGACAGTCTGAAATATCTTTATTCCACCATTTGGGCTTATCATTATGGCCTGGACGCCGTATTTTCGATGGTATGCAGTCCTGCACTGCCTTAAAGGTGGGGGCTCATGGGTTGAGATAAACATGGAATGATAATCGCCAAGCTGTACATAATTATCTTGCAAAATGCAATGGCACTGGAATAATTATTAACAATTGTATAAAGGATTTTGTGGATCGTCTATACCGGGCCTGTGACGTCACAAGAGTGTAAGTCCACCATCCAGTCTAGGCTAAGGAAACTGGTGTGACGTCACTATGACGTCACAGGCCCGGTATAGACGATCTGCAAAATCCTTATACCATTGTTAATAATTATTTCAGTGACATTGCATTTTACAAGATAATTATATGCAGGTTGGCAATTATTTGTCCATGTTTACATCAACCCATGAGCCCCCACCTTTAACCCTCTCACCACGGAAGGGCTCTTGAACGCCCATAAAAAAGCATATAACAGGTACCCGGAAGGGCTCTTGAACGCCCAGTGGTTGAAAGCCTGTGAGCTTCGTGTGCGAGGCGTCGGTCCGACGCATGTAAACAACAGCCGGCTGGACCGACGCCCCGCATCTCCGGCCACAAGAAGGAGAGCGTCGCTTGTTCGTGTGTGCCTGTATGTTGTTGTTAAGTATCGAAAAGTAGTGTAAAGTGGCTGTTTTGGCCATAAAGTTATCTCCAATGAAATCATCATCACAACTCAACCAGTTGACTTAGAGAGCTCTATTTAATGCCATTCTACAGGTAAATAACACAGCTACGCTTGGGGATGCGCGGGAATGCGGGAAGCAGTCAGATTAACAAATATACGGTAGCCTAGCCTAGACGTTTTTCGGCCAAAACACCTGGGTTTCGAGGAATATATATATAATACATAGCCGGGGCTGGAGGGTTAAGGTAAGTGGTTGTGAAACACTCCCAAGATGTATTTATGTCATTATTGTTAGTCAGAAAGCTCCAGTCAGTTTCTTTAAGCTTTGATTTAAGTTTATGAAAATTTGCTTTCTTGAAATTAGGGACTTTCTCAATGCTGCTATTTGATTTATTACTAGTAAACTTTAAAGTGAAAGTTATCGTACGATGGTCGCTGGTACTGAATTCATCAACAACATTCAAATTCTCTATTAATTCTTCTTTTGTTGCGAGTACAAGGTCAAGCACATTATTACCACGGGTCGGAGATTGTACAAATTGAAAAAGTGAACTCTCTTGCAAGTTAGCATAGAGGTCGTGTCCAGAGTGTGAAGTAAGAACATCGCCACATTTAGTCACGGGTAAGTTGAAATCGCCAAGAATTACGGTATCTTGTATGTTAGTTATTTCTGCAATTTGTTCATAAATTTCACTGTCAGTTTGCACTGATTGAGCTGGGGGTCTGTATACTAAAGCTAGTGTTATTTTAGTTCCCCGTTTATTATTTAATAGTACGTAAGATATGTGTATATTCGCAATTTGAGGTTTTGACAACCCTCTCACCACGGAAGGGCTCTTGAACGCCCATAAAAAAGCATATAACAGCTGCCCGGAAGGGCTCTTGAACGCCCAGTGGTTGAAAGCCTGTGAGCTTCGTGTGCGAGGCGTCGGTCCGACGCATGTAAACAACAGCCGGCTGGACCGACGCCCCGCACCTCCGGCCACAAGAAGGAGAGCGTCGCTTGTTCATGTGTGCCTGTATGTTGTTGTTAAGTATCGAAAAGTAGTGTAAAGTAGCTGTTTTGGCCATAAAGTTATCTCCAATGAAATCATCATCACAACTCAACCAGTTGACTTAGAGAGCTCTACTTAATGCCATTCTACAGGTAAATAACACAGCTACGCTTGGGGATGCACGGGAATGCGGGAAGCAGTCTGATTAACACATATACGGTAGCCTAGCCTAGACGTTTCTCGGCCAAAACACCCGGGTTTCGAGGAATATATATATAATACATAGCCGGGGCTGGAGGGTTAAGACGGGATTAAGACTTTCCTTTATAAAAAAACAGAACTCCTCCATTTCTATTGATCCGACTTTTCTCAAACATTGTATAACCAGGAAGCGTATATTCGGCTAAAAAGTCTCTGTCTTCCGTATTTAACCAAGATTCTGTAATGCCGATTATATCATAATGTTCTGTAAACACGATTTCCTCTATATCTGAAAATTTATTGCGTATGCTACGAGCATTTACATAAAACACCTTAAGAGTATTAGAGTTGGATGTTACCGATTGTACATTGTCTGAATTTTCAGTTCGTATTTGACTTACACTACCCTGCCTGGGTACCCCCGGTTGACCCCGTTTTTTGAACGGAAATCCTTGACTGCATCGTTCAGCAGACGACCAAGACGTGCAGCTCCTACTTCATTGAGATGTACATCATCTCCTGAAAACAAAGATTTATCATAGTAAAAATGATCCCACGTGTCGACAAAGCCGATGTCCTCCTCCCTGCAGAGTTTGGCTAGTCGGCGATTTGTACTGGTAGCTATGTTGTAGAATCGGTTTTCTACATCAATCCGGGGAACAATTCCTGAAATTAAGATTCTATTAGATTTTTCCTTGAAGGACCTGATCAGCCGCCGGTACTTGCAAAGTAGTTCCTCTGACCGCGTCCGTTGGACATCGTTAGATCCAACGTGGATGACGTACGTAGTGCTTGCGGGGGCGAGCCTGGAAACCTCTTCCACAGCCGCAACAATGTCGTCCACGCCGCCACCTGGGATACAGAATCGCTTTCTGGTCCTGGGTGCCCTGGCGCAGAACTCGGTTAATTGGCCACGGACCATGGAGTCGCCCACAAGCCGAACTTCTTCCGTTTCCTCTTCCTCGTCAATAGCAAGAATTTTGAATCGGTTTTGGTATGTTGTCGGGATGACCTTCCTGGTACTGTACTGGTACTGGGATGCACATTGTTTCTCACTAACTGAAAGTTGTCCTGGGGGTGAGTGAGAGTAGAGTCATTATTATTTTCTGCAACATCTAAGGTAGCTGCTGGTGTGGGTACTGGTACCGGTACTGTATGCACTGGAATGGCGGTTGACATCGTAGTGGTTTCTTAGGCCGAGGGCACTCCTACGTTGAGTGTGGCAAATTCTTGGAGGGATTCAAGCTTCGTAGTCAGGGCATCGATCTTGCGGTAAGCTGCATTCAATTCATCCGCAATCTTCTCTCGGAGCTGGCAAAATCTACAAATTTGGACATCAGTATCAACAAACATGGTAGGGTCAAATTTACCGGAACAACTCGTGCAGGTTCGTTGCGGCGCCATGACGATATAATCACAATATGCCTGAAAATCACACAAATTATGTTAGCAAAACATCGGTACAATTAAAGCCTGAAAATCACAAAAAAATTATGTTAGCAATGTGATACAATTAATTCCTGAAAATCACACAACATTTTGTTAGCAATATGATAAAATTAATATGCCTGTAAATCACAACAAATATGTTAGCAATAGAACACAATTTATGCCTGAAAATAAAACAAAAATTGATGTTAGCAGTATGACACAGTTAAAGCCTGAAAATCACAAATGAACTAGAAATTTGTTACAAAATTTACTGGGAAAAAAAAAAAAGTGGGAGAGGGTTAATGTAGCCTAGTGAGAAAACTGGAAAACAGTATACAGTACAGTAACAACAAATATTTGTTAGCAATATGGTACAATTAATGCCTGTAAATCACAAAAAGAGTATGTTAATCACAAATAGAATATTATGCCTGTAAATCACAAAAAATATGTTAGCAATAGAACACAATTTATGCCTGAAAATAAAACAAAAATTGATGTTAGCAGTATGACACAGGTAAAGCCTGAAAATTGCAAATGGACTAGTAATTTGTTACAAAATTTACTGGCAAAAAAAGTGGGAGAGGGTTAATTTAGCCTAGTAAGAAAACTGGAAAGCAGTATAGTGTACAGTACAGTAACAAAAAATATTGGTTAGCAATATGGTACAATTAATGCCTGTAAATCACAAAAAGCATATGTTAGCAATAGAACACAATTTTATGCCCGAAAATAAAAATAAAATTATGTTAGCAGTATGACACAGTTAGGCTAAATAGAGAGAGAGAGAGAGAGTACAAAGGAGTACAAAGGAAATCAAGCAACAACAGGTCTAGTGACCCTTCTAGGCTGCTTGTCCTCCAAAACACTGAGGATCAAGTGTCCAAACAGTGGTTTAGAGTGGGTAAGGGAACTACTGCCCTGGAATTAATGTCCGTGGCAGGATTAGGAAGTTAGTAGGGGACAGATGGGTTAGTAACTGAGGGGGGGATACAATAAAGTTATTAATTTACAAACGCAGTCAGTTTGATGGGAGATATTTGTCTAAGCGGAGTTTAAATGAATCAACGGTGCTGCAGTCTATAACGTCTCGGGGAAGCCCATTCCACAAGTTGACAACTCGATTGAAGAAGAAATTCTTAGATTCGTGTGAGTTAAAAGATTTACCAATAATTTTGCAACCGTTTCCCCACGTGTAATTAGATTGGTCGATAGTGAAGTACTTACTACAGTTCATATTGTCGATGCCTTTGATGATTTTGAACACTTGAATTAAGTCACCTCTTAATCTGCGCTGGGTTACAGGAAATAGATTTAATTCTCTAAGACGCTCTTCGTATGGTTTGTTCTTTAGGCTAGGTATCATTTTGGTAACTCTACGTTGAACTCGTTCTAGCTTGTTTATATCTTTTTGGTAATAAGGGCACCAGGATTGAACGCAGTATTCCAGAAGAGGGCGGACTAAGGAATTGTAAAGGGTTAGGATAACTTCTTTGGATTTATGCTCAAATGACCTGCCTATAAAGCCAATTATTTTGTTTGCCTTCTTAACAACTTCTGAACATTGTTGACTCGGTTTTAGGTTACTCGATATTGTTACTCCCAGATCGGTTTCTCTGTTTACATTCTTAAGCTGAGTGCCATTCATCGAATAGTTTGCTTTCTCATTTAGGTATCCGATATGTAGTACTGTACTTTACATTTATCCGCATTGAAACTCATTTGCCAAATTTGGGCCCAACATGACAATTTATCTAGATTGTGTTGCATATCGTCAACTTGTTCTTTTGAGAGTACGCTATTTGCAATTTTTGTATCGTCAGCAAATTTTGAGATTGTACAGGTGAGACCCTCATCTATGTCGTTGATGTAAATTAGAAAGAGAATTGGTCCTAGTACCGATCCCTGGGGTACCCCGCTACTTACATTGGTCCATTTAGATGCCTTACCGTTTATGACTACTCTTTGCTTTCTGTCGCTGAGCCAATTTTCTATCCATTTCAACACACCGTCTTGTATTCCATGCGCTTTTAGTTTTAGCAGTAAACGTTTGTGGGGAACTTTGTCAAAGGCCTTTTGAAAATCAAGGTATATAATATCTACAGCTTTACTCTCATCGTAGAGGTTGAGGATATCGTGGAAGAAGTCTAAGAGGTTTGTTAAACAGGAACGTTTTTTACGAAAGCCGTGTTGAGTATCTTTAAGTAAGTTATTTGCCTCTAAGTGATTTACGAGTCTGTCTCTTATGACCGTTTCTAGCATTTTACATACAATTGAGGTTAAGCTAATTGGACGATAGTTACTGGGTAGGGATTTGCTGCCTTTTTTGAATATCGGTGTTACGTTGGCTAGCTTCCACTGATCAGGCATAGTCCCAGACTGCAAGGATTCATTGAATAACAATGTCAGTGGTTTGGAGAGCTCATCCTTAGCTTCCTTTAGAACTCTAGGCGAGATTGTATCAGAGAGAGAGAGAGAGAGAGAGAGTTGAGGTTGGCAAGGTAAGAGAAACAGGAGCATCAACCAAACTAGCCGAGTCATTTCAGTGTTGGCAAGGTTTGAAAGAGCCGCGTGGCATTTTAACATAGGCAGCAGTATGAATGAGTGTGTTTGTGTTACATAAATACACAGAACTAAGATGGGAACGAGTATAAATGAGCGTGTGTTGTGTGTCTTGTTAAAAGAATGTGTTAGCTACATGGAGTTACACAAAGCACATTAGTGTGAGTGTGTGTGTGTGTGTAAAAATTATAATACTGTACTAAACTGTTTATTGAAAATTGCAGCCGTAAGCTGAAAATGTACCGAGGAACAGTTTACAGCTAAAAGAATATTAACTTATATTAGACCAAAGCAAGAGATTGTATATGAGCTAGTTAACTAGTTTTGTGTTATGTAGATGTTTTGCAAATAGCTTTTGAATCGAGATAATACTGTAGTTATACATTTTGAAAAGGTTTGCTGATTGCTAATGAGATGATTTACTGACTATGTTCACAGTTTACCTAGAATAGAGCTGACACATCTCGTATGAATCGAGTTTTGGTAGTTATTCTAGTCAGTTGGTCACTGAACTATGTCCACTGTTCACTTGTAATACGGTTACAGTTACGGTGTGTGTGTGCGTGTGTGTAATAATAATAATAATAATACTGTACAGTATATATTAACCCTCAACCGACGGTGACCGTCGTATGACGGGAGAGAGAATATTGGCCACCCCTGCGGTGCCCTTCATATGACGGGTGCCATTTTGAGGGCGTTATGAGCTCTGAGAGAGAGTCCGCGCGTTGGGAGGACGACAGCTGAGCTTCGACCGGTCGGCACCACGGTTGGGCCGTCACTGGCGCGTATTAGGTTTCCCCACCATCGCCCGTCCTCGCGAGACAAGGAAAAAACTACGGAAATTACCTTATTTTAGGGTATTTTCACCTTCGGTTACGCGTTCACTACAAGATAACCCGTGGTCGTACAAGGATGATTCAGTGTCATTGGAAAGCTCCCTTTATCGCCCTTTCACGAATATATTATTGTATTACGCTCTGGCTCTTGTTTATGCATGAAAAAGAGCATGGAATGAAGCTCGTTTTCGGTAAATATAACCGCCCAGCAGCACGGTCATGTCAATAAACATGCCCGTCCTTCAGGGGTTAATCTATCTATCTATCTATCTATTGCCTGACGCCGTGATCCCCGAAGGCGTGGCCATGAACGAACTGGCCCCATGCACCTCTGTCCCCAGTCAGTCGACGCCCCTCCCCCCAACCAGCACTGCCTTCATTCATATATGGTAGTTAAAGATCAAATAATCATTCTCTGAGTCCAAACACCCATAAAAATATGATAATATGCCTACCGATTTATGTTTTTTGGTCAATTCTGGATATAAAACAGTATATAAATTATGAGAGGCAAATATCTTGTAAAAAAAAATTCTATCTGCCGAAAGAAACACTAACACATACGTTATACTGTACTGTGGTGGAGTGGTCATGCCACTGGATTGGTAATCCAATGGACCCGGGTTCAAATCCCGATATGTCAATGGGAAGATATTATTGGGATTGAATTTGTGCTGTACCTAGTATCAGTGCATTACCACAAAGCCCACCGAAATGCCAAAAAAATACCCTCATTGTTCCCTGAATAAATAACACTGTATGAATATTCCCATATTCAAAATATGTTACAGGGGGACAATGCCTAGTGAGTTCACTGCTCAATAGGTGGCGTTCTGAGAGTGAGGGTCTGAGTCGGGAGGGTGAGACGGTGAAGCACTTGGGCGAAACAACCGGCCGCTTCAGAGATGGAGCTGCTTCGAGCCATGGTGGATGCTTCGCATATCTCACTCCCCAGACTGGGACCTCACGGGCTTCACCGTGTTGAGCGGTGGAATGTACAGGCTCTCAGTCTATGCCCGAGAGGGAGTACAGTAGTTGGAATATAGGAAAAAAAAATATATATATAAAAATGCTCAAGTTCATAGAAATGTATATTCAGTGATAGAGTATACATACTGTACCTATATTTTTTCATTAGGCCTAGTTAATTTTTGAGATATTGATTTGACAGCATTGGTTATTTTTCTGGCTCAATATTTTTTAAGAGCGAGTTCAATGCCTAACAAGAACAGATCCTAAACTAATATCTGTTAAAACTCATATATCGTCCCCTCCTATACTGATTATACAGGCCTAAAAGTATGGACTGTGCATTTTGCACTAAAACATCAAAGAGGATTAACCCTCCAACCCCGGCTAGGGTAGATCGTGACTGTACTCTGTGACCGGGGGTTTTGAGGAATTTTGGTCCATGTTGATTCACCTGTTACTCCTGAAATGCATGACACAAAGTTATAAAAAAAATATATATATTTTGCACAAACCTTCATGTGTAGAATGCCGTTGAGTAGAGGTCTCTAGCCCAAGTGATTGCATAATGGCGAGCGCGGGAAGTGGAGTGATTTTTATGCGGGAAAATTCTTCCCGCGTTCGGATGCGTCGCCTTGGCCCAGGCCCCGGCTTGGCTAACCTACTGCGCACTTAGCCACTCGTCGCGCCAGAGTTTTTACCTCCCGGAGGCGATTTTATTTATTGATAGTGATGTTATTATAGTTATTTGGAGTCCAATTATATAAAATATGTGTATTAGGCTATCATTGTCACTAATATTTCACATTTTCACTCGATACCGTAGTTTTTATGAGTAATTGAGGCTGGTTATTGTTATATTACGCACTGATTATTCGTTATCACAGGTGTTTATTATACTTTGGCCATCTAATATTAGTTCGTGTGTCACTTTCACTTTGGTAAATATGCTTGAGAGAGTGTCACTGTCACTGATAATGCTCATTTTCACTTGATACGGTACATTTTATTAGTAATTGAGGTAGGTTATTGTTATATTAGGCAGTGATTATTCGTTATCACAGGTGTTTATTATACTTTGGCCATCTAATATTACTTCGTGTGTCACTTTCACTTTGGTAAATATGCTTGAGAGAGTGTCACTGTCACTGATAATGCTCATTTTCACTTGATACGGTACATTTTATTAGTAATTGAGGTAGGTTATTGTTATATTAGGCAATGCTTGAGAGAGTGTCACTGTCACTGATAATGCTCATTTCACTTGATACGTACATTTATTAGTAATTGAGGTAGGTTATTGTTATATTAGGCAGTGATTATTCGTTATCACAGGTGTTTATTATACTTTGGCCATCTAATATTATGTCATGTGTCACTTTCACTTAGTTATATGCTTTGTAAACGTTTTATATACAATTTATTGTGTCTTTTTTCACTTATTTATATATGTTTTCATAATACATGACTTTTTTATCACAATACATTGTTTTATTTCCACTTGTTGCCTATATACATACATATTGTCAGTCTTTGGTACTTTCACTATGATTATTAGTTAGTACTCCTGCTTGGTGTGGTACTCAGCAAAGCACGGTATAGCACATAGTGACACCTGGCACTCCACACACTGCATGGTGGTCTTTTTCTGCTTCCTCGGCCTCACCTGGCTGTTCCAGCAGACATGGCACCGCCTTCTGCTAATGGTGACTCCATCTCGTTCCAGAGGCAGGTAACCGAGCTTGTGCACATTTAGATACTGTGCACACTGCATGCGGTCCTGAACGGGGCGCCCAGGTTGTGCCACTGCCCTCTGTGGCCTAGCATACCTGTCCAGGAGCTCCACCAACACCTGTTTTTGGAACCTCCGCAGGCTACTGAACTTCCTGGGTGTGCGCGGATTCCGAAGCCTGTAGATATTGTAGGCATTCAGCATTGACATGTCCACCATGTGCAGAAAGAACTTTTTGTACCATCTGCACGAGGTACGCAGACAGTCGATGAAGCCTATCTGCATGTCGGACTTGTCCACCAGCCTCATATTTATGTTGTAGTCCATTACAGCATCGGGCTTGGTCACCCTGACTTGGGTGCGGCGATCCACCTTGCCAGTCTCAACCATTTCCCCCTTGTGGACGGTGCTCAGGAGGTTGACCTTCCGCTGGTCGTGCCAGTGGATAGCCAGAATGGGTCCCGACTTCTTCTTGAAGACATCGCCTTTCTTGGTTTTAGGAGGGAAAGTTGGCATGCCCTTCCTTTTCGCTCTAACTGTGCCTACAGTCCCCGTCTTGCGCTGATGGAGGTACTTTGAGAGAGTGGGGGACGTGTAGTAGTTGTCCGTGTAGAGGACGTGATTCTTCTCGAAGTACCGGTTCATCATGGCTTGAACCACTGCTCCGCCAAAGCCAATGAGGGGGTCTATTTCCACGTCCCCTTCCTTCCCGCTGTAGACCAGGAAGTCCAGGACATAGCCAGTTTGGCAATCGCACAGCACAAAGAACTTTATACCAAAGCGATGTCTCTTTGAGGGGATGTACTGCCTGAAGCTCAGCTTTCCCCGGAACAGCACAAGAGACTCGTCAATACAGACGTTGCAGAAGGGCGTGAAGTATGACGTGAAACGTTCTCGCATCATCTCGTACAACGTCCTAATCTTCCACAGCTTGTCAGAGAGATGCATGTCGGTGTTGGTGACAAGATGGAGCGCTCCGAGGATGTCGAGGTACCGGTCCCGAGAGATGCATTTCCCGAAGGCAGGGGTGGATATCAGATCTTTGGTGATCCAATAGTCAGCCAACCTGTGCTTCTTTACATGAGGCATTAGCATGGTGATTGCCAGGAACACCATGAACTCGGGATGAGTCACTGGGGTCCACCGCTTCATGTGGCCCTTGGTCACCTTGCCAAAAAAGTTCACCTGGATTTGGTGGTGCTTGTTTGTCTCCTCTATGACAAACTCAGTAACCTCCTTATTAAAAAATGCCTCAAAAAGCTCATGTGGTGGAGCATTGGGGCCTGCGAGAAAACTTGGGGTAACTCCTGAACCCTCCTGTACCTCATCAAAAGGGGTTACATCAGGGTCATTCACTTCATCAGCAGCCACATCCTGCCAGTTGAAAATATAAAATGGGTCCTGCTGGCGACGCTGACGAGGAGCTGCAGCTGGGGCAGCACGCCCACGAACTTTGGCGGCGCGCACCCTAGGGCGGCCAGGAGCGCGACGGCGCCCAGGCCCAGCCCGGCGGCCAGGGCGGCCAGGAGCACGACGGCCCTGGGCCAAGCGTCTGGGTTGAGGGTCGTCGATGTCCATAAAGTCATCGTCGTTGTCGTCAGAGCCGTCATCTTGCCCTGACGGTGGACCCAGGTAATCATGGCCAGAGTCATCTGTGAGGTGCCCTTCATCTTCCGACCCCCCCTCATAATCTCGCGGGGAACGAATGATGCGTGGGCGGCGTGTAGGTCGGCGAGGTGGGGAAGGAGTGGCAGGTGAGGCTCTGTCATCTTCATGCAGAGGTTCGGGGCTCCTTGGCCTACGACGAGTCGTAGACAGCACTGGTTCAGTGTCTGTAGGTGCAGGTATGGATGCGAGGTCAAATACATCGTCAGGAACCTCTGTTGTAGGCTGGAGAGGTGGGGTGGACCCTGGGGAAAGTTGCGGGGGCGTATGGCTGGGACCGGCAGGGGTGGAAGCCGCGGGAGCCTCGAACAAAGAGCGCCTACTTGTAGCTCCTTTTTTCACATATTTTCTCCCTTTTCCCTTTTCTGTAGTAGTATGTCTCCTCTCGGGGGAAATAGGGGGTAAATAGGCCGAAAGTGGGGGGGTCCTCAACCCTAGGCAGTGCTGGTGGTGGTGGGGAAGAATGGCGGGCGCCTGGGGCAACTTGGGTGGCGTGGGTAGATAAGGAAGACAATGGCGGGTCAACCTCACCCTCACGCTCAGCCTCACTGGCACCCTCACGCACTGCTCCCTCACCAAGTTTTAGGGCCTCTTTCCTGGCTGCCGCGGCCGCCTTTTCAAGAACTTGCTTCTTATAAAAACGTATCTTGAATGGGGATTTAGCTGGCGAAGGGCTAGGTGTCGTGTCACTCAACCTAAACTTGGCAGTCGACCTAGTGCTGTCCCATTCGCTGACTCTCACTACACTCTCATCACCTTGCACAACTATATCACGTTCAGTACTATCATCACTTTCATCGTCATGCTCAAATCCAACAAATTGCGCGTCTCTTTGATGAATTTCGTCTAGATCGTCTAAATCTTCACTATAGTGCGACTGATAAGACTCGGAGCTATCACTGCCCAAGTCATCAACACTATTTTGTCCTTCACCACGTTCATAACTCCTCAAAGCTATTTCAATACCTCCGGGAGTCAACGCATCTTGTACGTGCCTTTGCGTTAGGGCGCGACGAACCTGGGCAGGCGTCGAAGGGAGCATGGAATCGGACACAGGGGAATCACTTTTTGGGCTAGTATCCATGTTGGCGGCAGGGTAGAGACTGTTTTGGTGGCGTACATGGTGTCTGGTGGCGTCACCTAGCGACCACGGAACGAAATGTTTACGCACGCCATTCGAAAGCACATACACAAGCAATGGTACAATGTTGTACCACCCGGGTTCCTCGGGTCAAAACATAATGGTACACACGTGTACCACCCGGGGTTGAAGGGTTAAGCAGCAATAATAAAATACTGTATTGATATCAAATAGTAGGAGCCGGAAAAAAATGAAATAAACCACGAACGTACAGTACGTCCGAAGTTCTCCTCCGTTTGTCCTAACTTATCCCTGCTTTCTTGGCAATCAGTTTCCATAGGAAATCACTGTACAGTATGTCCGAAGTTTTCAATACAAGTCCGAAGTTTTCCACTTTTCGAGAATACTTCGGACATCATTTCTAAAGGATAAGGATAGCTCTCTTATTATGAGGGATAATTTTGGGAGGCTTCCTGGATTACGGCGCACTAGTACATCATCAACAGCAAATCAGTTGGTTCACACTTATAACACCTTCTTCCGTTATATTCAAGAATCAAGACCGTGATTGCCCTGAGATTGACAAGGAGATAAGGATAAAGGATGACGCTCCATGGTATGATTCAGGTGTAGTGGCTTTGCGCAAGAGGAGGAGACGGGCAGAGCGTCTGTGGCGCTGGCACAGAACTGAATCCTCTCGTTTAGATTATGTCGCTGCTCGTAGAGCTATCACTGTCAAAATTACACAAAGCAAGATCGAATATTATACTGGTCGAATCGATTCCTGCAGAGGTGACCAGAAACAACTTTTTTCAATTCTTAACAACTTAAACAGGCCAGCGTTCTTCTCAGGTTCTCCCCTCATCTGTCTCAGCTGCTGATCTTGCATCAAAATTTTCAGCTTTCTTTGCGGACAAAATTGCTCGAATCAGAAATGAGTTTGACAATACCCCTGCTCTTGGAGAATACTCTGTGGTCCCTTCTCGGCCGTTGGCCGTAGACTCTGCCTTCACACATTTTCAGCCGATTAACTCCCTAAATGCCTTGACATACCTAAGAGAACTCAATAAAACATTCTGTTCATTGGACCCGATAAATGTATCAAAGATAAGTACAGCTTATGAGACTGCATCACCTTTCATTGCTTCAATAATTGTCAATCGTATCTTTGAGGAAAATTGTTTTCCAAAATCTGAAAAACATGCCTTAATTCGGCCTTTACTGAAGAGGGCGGGCCTAGATTGTGATAATTTGGTAAACTATCGCCCTGTGTCTAACCTGTCATTTCTGTCTAAGATTGTCGAGCGTGCAATACTGGACCAGTTGCTGCCTTTTCTGGAGCGGAACAGTGTCATTCCCCAGTCTCAGTCAGCTTATAGGAAGCTCCACTCAACGGAGACAGGCCTGAGCAGGATTTATAATGATTTAGTCTCGAATACATGTTCTGGACGGTGCTCTCTTTTGGTTTTGTTGGATCTCTCTGCAGCGTTTGATACTGTTGATCATCAGTTGCTCCTGGGAGACCTTTCTGGTTTTGGTATGCAGGGAGATGCACTCCTGCTTCTTCAGTCATATATTACCGACCGCAGTCAATGTGTTGTCATTGGTGGCTCTATGTCAGAACCATCATCGCTAAAGTTCGGAGTGCCTCAGGGATCAGTTCTTGGCCCTGTGTTGTTTATTATCTATGCCTCTAGTCTTTCATCCCTACTGGATGCACATGGTGTTAAGTATCATTTCTATGCAGATTATTCACAGTTGTATATTGAAATTAATAATATCGATGAGGTAAAGAATACATTTTCATCACTCTTGTCAGACTAAAGATCTGGATGACAAGAAGGAAGCTCAAATTGAATGACAACAAGACAGAGATTATAGTCATAAATGGTAATTTGAGAAATAGTGTCCATGAAGATTTTGGATGTCTAGAATTCGGTGAATCACAGCTCCAACCTTTGGAATCAGTGAGAAACTTGGGCGTTGTATTCGACAAAAGTCTGAACTTTAGGAATCATATAAATAGTGTCGTGAAGAATTGTCACCTTTACATTCGTAACCTTTTACATTCGTAACCTTTATGCTATAAGGAAATTCTTGAGCAGGGAATCTCTTTTGACCCTCATTCATTCATTTGTTATATCTAGAATTGATTACTGTAATTCATTGTTCATTGGTCTACCAAATGTTACTTTGAAGAAACTCCAGTCTGTTCTCAATAGGTGTGCTAGATTAATATTTTCACTTCCACCCAGAACACCCACCACATATTATCTAATGGATCTACACCAGTATAGAGTTTAAAATGTGCTTACTGACATTTAAGGTGCTGAGGTTTGGTGAGCCTAAGTATTTGTTGGATCTTCTATTCCCAACACATAATGAGTCAAATGTGAATTTGCGTAGTGGTGATGACCCATATCGCCTTTATGAACCCAGAGCCATTGGGGAACGTGCTTTTGCTGCTAGATCCTTTTCTTATGTTGCCCCACGTCTATTCAATCAACTTCCTGTGTCACTTAAGCAGTTGAATTGTGTTGACGCTTTTAAGAAACAACTGAAGTCGCACATATTTCTGAGGGCTTATGATATTGGGGAGCATAAAGTTGCTGATGACTATAAGCTTTAATGTTTTTTTGTTTTTGTTTTTTTGAAATGGAAAAATTTAAGTTAGTGTGAGCACTCGTGAATCCACTTGGAGAATTGGCGCTCGAACAAATAAAATACCAGCATATTATTATTATTACCACACACCACTTGATATCGTTAAATCTCTATAATATGTTTACAGTCAGAAGAAATTGTTAAAAAACCTTCAAAAATTTCCGAAATTACCACAGTTTACGGTAATCATATTTTGTGGTATTTTTACCTATCACTTATAACATATTTAATAGTAGACATTTGTTGCTCCCTACATACCTTTTGATACCTTTTGATGTGTTCGCCACTCTTCTAGCGGCACCAAGGAGTGCGACGCCCCTCGTTATGGGTGGTGATTTGGTGCAGTAGACTGTTTGAAGCGACAGCTCGCTCCCTTGCGAGGATGGGCTCGTCTGGCACTTTTTGCAGTTCGACATCTAGGGCTCTCTTGAAGTTGTCTAACGAGATGTCCCTCATGTCTCTTACTCGCCGTGGGAGTTTGTTGAAGAGACGTGGGCCTCTGTGTGATAACCAGCCCTCTTGCAGAGAGCCCATAGCACCCCTGTTATTCATCCGGGTGATTTCGCATTCCCAGCCTCTCCTATCACTGAATTTCATGACTATCGGAGTATGTAGGTTTGGTACTAAACCCTCTGCGATTTTCCACGTGTATATTATTAGGTAACGTTCTCTTCTACGTTCCAGTGAGTACAGATTCAGTGCTCTTAAACGCTCCCAATAGTGTAGATGTTTTATCGAACTTATATGCGAAGTGAAATTTCTTTGTACACTCTCTACGTCATTTATTTCACCTGCTTTGTATGGGGATGTTAATACGCTACAGTATTCAAGCCGCGGTAGCACTAGAGATTTGAAGAGCGTTATCATAGGCAATTCACCGCGTGTTTTAAAAGTACGCAGAATCCAACCCGTTAGACGTTTCGCAGCCGCCACTTTGACCTGGTTATGTACTTTGAAACCCATATTTTCAGACATTAATACCCCAAGGTCTTTCACACTGTCTTTCCGTTCTATTATGTGGTTAGATTCTGTTAAGTAATTTGTAATTTCTTTAACACCATTATTATCTCCGTACCGTATTAATTGGAATTTTTCCTCATTGAATTGCATGTTGTTTTCCCTGGTCCACTGGAACACTACATTCATGTCTTCCTGCAGTCGGCCCGTGTCCTCTTGTGTGTTTACTATCTTGCTTAATTTTGTGTCATCAGCAAAAGACGACACCGTACTGTGTCTGGTGTTGGTATCTATGTCGCAAATTAGTATGAGGAACAGAAGGGGCGCTAGCACTGTTCCTTGGGGCACTGAGCTTTTGACATCCGAAGGCTCAGATGTGACTTGGTTTACTGCTACCGATTGTTTTCGGTTTACGAGGAAATTGTATATCCACCGTCCGATTTTCCCAGTTATACCTTTTGCTTTCAGTTTGTGGGCTATTATACCATGGTCACATTTATCAAATGCCTTAGCAAAATCGGTGTAAATGACATCCACGTTTTTCTTTTCTTCTAGCGCTTTAAGAATTTTGTCATAGTGTTCCAAAAGTTGTGAGAGACATGATCTTCCCGCTCTGAACCCATGTTGTTGTTGTTGCTGTTCCCCAGGCTGCCTGGCCGAACAGCCCCAAGGCCCCGAGTAACACCAAGGCCATAACCGAGCGCCCCCACAGAACCCTCCCTGCCTACCACAATAAAGCCTGGGTGACCGAAGCCACTCCATGGCGGGGAGCTGAGGAGGGTGCGGAAACGCCCGGGAAACCAAAGCCCCACCCAGGGCCCTGTGCCTCTCAGCAATTATGAAGAGAAAGTTGAGGGGTAAAGGAAAAATGTGACGCTTTGGCTTCCAATCTTGGTAGATTGGGAGGTCAATCCACGGAAGAGACGCCGTCACTTGAGATTTAGAAAATATATAAGTAAAAGGAACAGTCAGATTAATCTATGGGTATGGCAGAGATCGCTCAGTTCTCACTCTGATAGACCAGCCCATCACCACATGACTAGAACCCAATCCTCTCAGCATCAGCTAGGAAAGGCCCTAGAAAGCCGCCTTTGGCGGGGGGATAGCTCCCCTATTTCAACCCCTTTCGGGGTTGGGCACCTGCCTTCTGAACCCATGTTGACCGGTGTTGTGTAGTTCATTTGTCTCCATGAATGTTGAAATTTTGCTTCGCAGGACTCGCTCGAAAACTTTAATGATGTGAGAGGTTAGAGCTACCGGGCGGTAGTTTTTTGGTAGTGCTTTACTCCCTCCTTTATGCAGTGGGGCAATTATTGCGTTTTTCAAGCTATCTGGTATGTCACCAGTGTCTAGACTCCTTCTCCACATTATAGCCAGGGGTTTTGAGAGGTTTTCCTTACATTTCTTCATTAGGATCGAATTCCATGAGTCCGGGCCTGGTGCCGAGTGGGATGGCATGTTGGAAATGGCCTCTTCTATGTCTTTTGGACCGAAATCAATATCCAGCATCTGAGGGGTTTCCGTGGGGGAGGTTTCCATGAAAAATATATTTTGGTCTCTGATGACATGCAGCTGTTAGTTCCAGGTGTTCCTTCAAGCTACGTCTGAAGGAGTACAACTCTTTTTACATACTATCTCTGGTAGGTTAGAATTTTGTTAGTTATACATACATACATACATACAGTAAAAGTCCGTTAATCCGACGACCGATGATTCGAATCTCCCAATAGTCCGAATTTTTCAATTTGAGGCCAAATCCGAATTCACCCGATGGTCCGAATTTCAAGAAGTCCCAAAGTCCCCTTTTTGAGGCATTAGTCCACTCAAATGACACATAATGGAGCACACACATAGGTAATCCTATTGGGCATGGAAGCATACATTCCATTCTCTTTCTCTCAGACTAATGCTAAAAAATCTTGGTTTACTCACGCCTGTTCTACTGCTGTCCGCAATAAGGAGGAAGCATTCAAACGGTACCGACGCCTTAAAACTCAGACTCTCATTCTTCATATGTTTCTGCCCGGAATCAAGCCAAATCTGTTCTTCGACTTGCCAAACACTCTTTCATCAATAATAAATGCACTGAACTATCCAACTCTAGCTCTTCCCAAGCTTTCTGGCATCTAGCCAAAAACCTCTCCAACAATTTCTCTTCCTCGTCTTTCCCTCCCCTTTCCCACTCTGATGGCACAACCATCACTTCTTCCTCTGACAAAGCTAAACTCTTCGCTCAAACTTTTGCTAGAAACTCCACCTTGGATGATTCCGGTGCTATTCCTCCCTCTCCGCCCTCCTCTCTCTTACTTATGCCTAATATCCTAATCTCTTCTAAAGATGTACTTTCTACCCTCTCTGGGCTTAACACTAATAAGGCGTACGGTCCGGACGGTGTTCCTCCTGTTGTTCTCAAAAACTGTGCTTCCGTGCTGACTCCCTGCCTAGGCAAACTCTTTCGTCTCTGTCTATCCTCTAACGTCTTCCCTTCATGCTGGAAGTTTGCTCACATTCAACCTGTCCCAAAGAAGGGTGACCGCTCTCAACCCTCCAACTATCGTCCAATTGCTCTTATCTCTTGTCTTTCTAAAGTTTTTGAAACTATTCTTGCTTCCAAATTTCTTAAGCATTTCTCTTCTCATAATCTGCTCTCAGATCGCCAGTATGGCTTCCTTAAGGGTCGCTCTACTGGTGATCTTCTTTCATATCTTACTAACTCTTGGTCATCCTCCTTTCGGGACTTCGGTGAGACTTTTTCTATTGCACTAGACATATCGAAAGCCTTCGATAGAGTCTGGCATAAATCTTTAATTTCTAAACTACCCTCCTTCGGTTTCTATCCCTCCATCTGTGCCTTTGTCTCTAATTTCCTTTCCGGCCGTTCCATAGCCGCGGTTGTGGACGGCCATTGTTCACTTCCTCACTCTATAAACTCCGGTGTTCCTCAGGGCTCTGTCCTATCTCCTATTCTCTTTCTAATTTTTATAAATGATCTCCTTAACTGTACCTTAATTCCCATCCATTCATACGCAGACGACTCAACCTTGCACTACTCCATTAGTTTTTCAGAACGCCCCAGCCAGCAATCCCTCAACGACAAACGTAATGAAGCCATAGAACTCTTAAATTCTGATCTAAATACTATTTCCAATTGGGGCAGAGAAAACCTTGTTAACTTTAATGCTTCCAAAACCCAATTTCTCCATCTATCTACCCGTCAGGATCTCCCAGCGGACTATCCCTTATTCTTCAACAATACAAAAATCAACCCTTCATCTTCTCTCAATATTCTTGGTGTCTCTTTTTCTTCTGCTCTCATTTGGAAGGACCATATTACCAGTCTTGCTAAGGCAGCATCCCAGAAGCTGGGTGTGCTCAACCGCCTTAGGGGGTTCTTTTCCCCTGCACAGCTTCTTGCTCTGTACAGGGGCATAGTGCGCCCTTGTATTGAGTATTGTTCACATGTGTGGGGAGGTTCCTCTCACACTGCTCTCCTAGACAAAGTTGAAAGGAAGGCCTTTCGTATCATTAACTCCCGTCCACTCACCAACTCTCTGCAATCTCTCTCTCTCCGCCGCAATGTTGCATCTCTCTCGCTATTCTATCGCTACTATAATAATCAGTGTTCCTCAGAGCTATCCCAGTGCATACCACCTCCTTTACGTAGGGCACGTGGTACCCGTCTTGCAACTCAATCCCACCCCTACTCTGTGCAACTCTCCAACCCAAGAGTGAAACGTTACTCTCAAACTTTCTTCTACTCAACAGCTGAGCTCTGGAACTCTCTCCCAGAATCAGTCTTTCCCTCTTCCTATGACTTAAATTGCTTCAAACTCTGTGTGTCCAGGCATTTTGGCTCGAACGTCCCTTGATTTTGGCCCTGTCACTCTTTCAACTATGGGGGAGGCACTCGCTATAGGCAGTTATGCCTTTTGCCTCCCTCAATCACATAGAAAAAAAAAAAAAAAAAAAAAATATATATGTTCATGAATTCACTTTAAAAGTTTACCATTGTCATTGTAGCCTATTACCTACTTCAAAACATTCAGATTAATGGTCAAAGGAAGCTACTGATATAAACGTAAACACCTTCTTCTTCTTCTTCTTCCACATCGTTTAGGCTATTTTGCCACTGCTAGTGATTGTTAAATGTGTGTTGTATATGAGCCTTCTTTTGATGCATTGATTTTTGTTCTTTTTTCTTTCTCTTTTCGAGCGCTAGTGAATTCTTCGGAAAAATTGGCGCTTATGAGAAATAAGTAACATGCTTATTATTATTTTTTATTATCGTCTGCTAGAGAGTTTGTTTTGCTCTTGAATGCATCCTTGGGACGCTCCGATGCGCTACTGGCTTGCACCGCATTTTCTGCAAGTGCATTCAGTCTTGAGCTTGAAAACGCACCTTTGGACGTATTAGTCTTGAGCTTGAAAACGCACCTTTGGACGTTCCGATACGCTACTATTTATAGTTCAGTGATCGGAGCGTCCCAAGGGTGCTTTCAAGACAACAAGACAAGGGTGCTTTCAATACAATATAATATAACAGAGCACGTCACAAAAGGAAAATCACAAAATTAAAATTACAAGAACCTCTCAGGGAAGTGCCGTTGTTAAGGCATTACTTAACAATGCATCTGATCTTCAAGAGCAAGACAAACTCGCTAGTAGACGGAAGAAGAAGAAGACGTTTATATCAGCAGATTCCTTTGACCATTAATCTGAATGTTTTGAAGTAGGTAATAGGCTACAATGACAATGGTAAACTTTTGAAGTGATTTCATGAACATATGATATGTGTGTGTGCACCATTGTGTCATTTGGGTGGCCTAATGTCTCAATGTTTTCGTCATACACAGGTTCATAGGGGTAAAGTCCGATAATCCGAAAAATCCACTAATCCGAACGAGGGCCGGTCCGCTGCCCTTCGGATTAACGGAAGTTTACTGTACATACATACGTACGGGTTTAAAGACCGCAACCGTCCACAGTGAATGTGGCTTCCATGGTACAATCACAGTACCGTCAACCGGGGCGAATTCGGACGATTTTTGCGTATTTCCGTAGCATGTAGTCTTGTTTTTATCTCAATGTAAGATCTTAACCCGGCAAGTGCTGATCTCATCATAAGAGTTTTACCGGTGCGCTGCGGATCTCCTCATATAATCCAAGGCCTAAAAAAAAAACATTTAACCCTCTCACCACGGAAGGGCTCTTGAACGCCCATAAAAAAGCATATAACAGGTACCCGGAAGGCCTCTTGAACGCCCAGTGGTTGAAAGCCTGTGAGCTTCGTGTGCGAGGCGTCGGTCCGACGCATGTAAACAACAGCCGGCTGGACCGACGCCCCGCATCTCCGGCCACAAGAAGGAGAGCGTCGCTTGTTCGTGTGTGCCTGTATGTTGTTGTTAAGTATCGAAAAGTGGTGTAAAGTGGCTGTTTTGGCCATAAAGTTATCTCCAATGAAATCATCATCACAGCTCAACCAGTTGACTTAGAGAGCTCTACTTAATGCCATTCTACAGGTAAATAACACAGCTACGCTTGGGGATGCGCGGGAATGCGGGAAGCAGTCTGATTAATGAATATACGGTAGCCTAGCCTAGACGTTTTTCGGCCAAAACACCCGGGTTTCGAGGAATATATATATAATACATAGCCGGGGCTGGAGGGTTAAATCAGCCCAGTATAATTTTTTTTTTTTTTTTTTTTTATTGCCCCTTGGCCATGCCAAATATTACTCCTCCACATCCCCTCCTTCCACGCCCCCCCCCCCCTTCAATTATCACTTCTTCTCCCTGTTATTCCCTTATTCTTAGGTATATTTTCGTGCTAACATTAGCGAGTTGCTAGCAGGGCGTGGTCATCTGTGTTACCAAGCGTGGGAAAGAGCGAGAGAGAGACTACCACGCAACAGTGTCTCTCCAGCCATCGTGATGGCTGGCTGGCTGGCAGGCTGTCTCAGCCATAAGTTATGTAACTCCCGGCCTCTATCGCCGATTTTGACCATCCAAACGCTGTTTCCACTTGTTTTATTGTTGTAACAGGTTAATACCTTTATAATCAACGTAAAATAGGCGCATATGGATAAGTATTAATTATATTTATGGTACGATGACGATTTGAGTTTAGGAAACAGTCTAAATACCTCTGCACAGGGAGGGGTGGCCAATACCCCACCTACGCAGCGGAGAGGTTAGATTAAGCATTGTATGTGTAGCTGCTACATTGGGGTATACAATCATAGCATTAAAGAAATTAAAATGCATTGCATATATTTATTATAAATATAATAAAGGTGTCCGAATTCGGACACGATTTGGGGCTATTTCGGACACCTGGCCTGAATTCGGACATGGATTTAAAATACATTCATAGGACTAACCAGTGATCCCAGTATAGATTCGGACCTTTCAGGGTTCAATTCGGACATCATTGTACATTTTAAAAGGGTCTTATCACACTCCCTGAAAACGTAAAGACCATAAATACCATATTGTAAGATACGACACTTTTGGGGCAATTTCGGACATATCTGGATTTATTGACCATACTCTGCGTAGCAGTATGACCTTAACCCCTTATTGGCGGTGCTCGACTTAAGTCGTGCACCAATTTGCAGCAAGTTAGGAGCATTATTAAGGCTTTTAAAGGGTTAAAATCGAGTGCAAATGGCCGGGAGCACAGCGGGCCAGACAGCCGACTCCCAGGGCTTACCGCCGCCCATTAACTCATGTTCCCTGTGTTCTCGAGAGGCCGGCAGTGTAGCCAGTAGTGAGCATAGCTGGGAAAAATATACCGATATATTCTAAACTCCCATGTTCGTGGCATCACTGCAAGAGAACCACGAGTGCTACGTAGCTCGTTCTGGTCTCATTTTGAAGCTTTTAGTGCCTAGTGTTTTGCTAAATATTTTTTTTTTCATGCAGATGCTTGATTTATCATGCAGGAGGGCCTGAATATGCCCAAATGAGCCCAAAACACCCCACTAGACAAGGGTTAATAATGTAAAAATAAGGATTACTGTGACATAACTCAGAAATACCACGTGTAATGACAACTATAAACCCAATTACACTCAATATCCGAATCTGACAGGTAATAGTTAAAGTTAGATTAAATAATATTATTTATTTAATTAATTTTCATCCAGTCCGAATTCGCCTAATTTTCACAGAAATTTTAAAAATAATCATTTAACACCTTACGAGCGGCCTAGGCGGTAATTTCTATGTAACGCCCAGCGGGGTTTTTTTTTTTACCATAAATGGGGTTGTTTCCGTGCTCTTTTTCATGCATAAACAAGACCCAGAGCGTAATACAAGTATGTATCCCTGAAAGGGCGTAAATTGAGCTTTCCAATGACACCCGAACCATCCTTCTACGATCACTGGTTGTCTTGCAACGATCGTGCAACCGAAGGGCAAAATGGCTAAAATACGGTAATTTTCTTACATTATTACGTGTGTAGCGAGTGAGTGAGGGTGGAGGAGGGTGCAATAAATCTCAGTTGGTCCACGGCGGCCGTGGCGAGCGGTCAGGGGGAAATCTATGCTCCTCCCACCGCTCCGCTCTCTCTCAGAGCACATTACGTGCTCAAAATTGCACTCGACATATGTGGTGACCCGCATATGGGCACGTTTTCTTTAACTCGACATATGTCGAATGCCGCCAGTTAAGGGTTAATACCCAATTACGGGAATAATATACAAGATAATGCCAATCAATTAATTTGTACTTTCACACTAATTACGAAAGTACATCTTGGCACCGTAGAGTTTCCTGCATCTATTCATCAACACGTTTGCCGAAGAAAGTTTGCCGATATTACGATTTTTTATTTTCGGTTTTTAATTTGTAATAGGTTACAGGTACGTATCGCATTATACATTAAAACTATTTAAGCAAAAAAGTAAGATAAAAGCATTTCGAACAATCGAGTGAAAATAGATTTCTATTATGTTTATTCGTTATCAATTTAATTAACTTTTAATTGACGTAAAATCCGAATTCGCCCCGCGTCCGAATTCGCCCCAGTTGACGGTACTGCACACAGTGCACAGCAATCATAGCACGGTGGTTACAGTCTTTACTGCAGGACAGTACAACAAAATCTTACCACAACAACGCCCCATCATGTTATCACAGTGGCTGATGTTGGTATAGCGCTAACAGTGTCTCAGCAAAACTCAACAAAGTCCCCCTGAAGCACCTGCACCTGGCGAAAATCGCACCACACCAGCCTTAACCGTGCTACAATAAGGCAGTAACAAGAAATCACCGTAACTGCTACAGAGGCTAACTGCACCACCGAAGTGGCGGGTGTTGGAGTCACTGCATCCCTACGCCAAAGAGAAAGGCCGACTTGTGCCAGTGGGGTGTGAGAGTAAGACAATAGGGAACCTTGGGGCACACCATTATGGCCCCACTGCCTTTGCCACTCTTGGGAAGAAAGATATAAATAAGAATGATGAAAAAGATAAAGTCAGAACTAGCTATGTTCTGTAAAGGTTATTCCGAGCGAAGAATGTACAGTATCTCCCAACATAAGCTCCTACTGTAGTGTGTGACTTGAGAGATCCTGTATGAAAGAAAGTACTGTACAGTGGAGCCCCCATCCTAGCTGCTAATCGGTTCCACAGAAATGGAGCTAGGATTGAAACAGCCAAGATCGGGGCACTGTTCTTATGGGGAAAATTCAATCGGTTCCGTGCTCATGCCAAAATTTGCGTCTTTTTCTATTTTTTGCCTATGAAAACATGTTTTATTGTACACAAATTAAATTTTATGCATTATACTGTATCATAATATTATAATACACCATAGAATAAGTTTTTAATAACTAGAAGAAAAAAAAGGCCCAATATCTAAACAATTAGGCTACCGCACTTTTTCCCAGTGTTAGGCTATGAAAACATGTTTTTTGTCTAGGCTAGGCCTAAATCTTATGCATTGTAAATAATAATGTAGACATGGCTAAATGACAGTCCTAACCATAAATACTGTAGATTGGGGCATTGTTTCTATCATGCAAATTTTTTTAGGCCTAGCCTAGGCCTAGGTTCTAAATTCGTCCAGCCACCCAAGTACCCATTTCGCCCCAAATACATCCAATAAATACATATTATGAGGAAAAGACGTATAAATACGTATTATGAGAAGATTACTTACCACAGATTTTATTATAAATCATTGTCATATTTAGCCTAGCCTAGGCTAGCATCGTCTAGGCTAGGCATTTCAATCGCTTTCGTCCGACATGGACTGGTCTTTGCTCTGTGTTTTGAGCATGAAATTCCTTCATTGCTACCACCAGGCCAACCATCCCTATCACTAGATGTACTAGAGGTTATAATAAACGCGAGAGATAAGGGGTTCAGGCACAAAAAAGCTTGCAAACGGTTGTTTTGTCAACACAGATACTAGCTAATCTGCAAGCGTCTGCTTAGTGATGACGTCATACAAAGATGGCGGCATCTTGTGCATTTGACGATCGGATCTCGGATTCACTCGGATTTCGTCTCTAAACGGCAAGCACCTGGCAGATTCTTTCGTTATGTTAAAACAAAATTATTGTTTTTGTTTGTTTTCTAGTTTTATGTCGAGTTTTTCGTTATTTTTGCTATTTTTTCGGGTTTCGGCTGGGATTTTGATGCGAAAATTGAGGCGTTTGGCGCGAGAATTGAAATTGGGAATATTTGGTGTGTGGTGCGAGAATTGAATCAACGAAGACCGGTGAGCGAAAATGGGGGCCCCACTGTAGTTCGGAAACTTCGAGCCCTGGAATCGGCGGGACTCCTGTGCCCCAGTGGGCTATTAGGGACAGATGAGGAGCAAAGCTTCCTCCGGATACTATCACTATTATAAGCCCAATATTGAATTGATATACACGGACTAACCAATGGTGTCCGGGTACCGGGTACCCAACGAACCTCCGGTGACATCGATAATCTACTGATTATTATTATTATTATTATTATTCCATTGTTATAACTTAAGTTACTGCAAATTGCAATTACAGTCTCTCGAATTGAATTGAACTGAAATAGACCTTGACTCTTAGCTGCGGTCCACTCTCTCCGGTTCCGTATTCCCGATCGGGTTGCTATGAAGGTCTTCGGGCTTCACCTCCATCTCCGGGTGCTGCCCAACGGCGTGTCTTTCCGGGTCAATGATAAACATCTTTCCCATAGGTTCTCAATGGAGGACAATGAATTTATATAAGAGATAGCAGATACGCTACTCTCTAACCTCTGTTACGGCATTCATATAGCCAATAGGCTATTCACCGCCAGGTGTTGTCCAACGTACTTTCTTGTTGAGTCACTGTTAAAAGTCTTCACCTTGGGTTCTCAATGTAGAACCACGAATGAGAGAAGGGGGGCGGGGGGGGATACTCTAATCATATTAATGATAACCATCGACTATCCCACTCTAATCCATCTTTATATAAGATACAGCTGATATGCTACCCCGTTCTAACTTCTTTTACTGCATTCATATAGCCAACAGGCTACTCAGCATTCCATAGGCCTTATGCATGACGAGCCGGTACATGATTTTGTTCTTTGCTCTAGTATTATGTAACATTAATTCTTGGCCTGATGAGCAACAGCTCTTGTAATCGCCACGACCATTGTGCAGTGGTTTGGGTTCACAAGATGCAACAAATTCCCCCTTCTTGGGCGTACAAAGTATGTACGCCATCTGTCTTGTGTTGATTGTACGCTAGCTAGTGGGCTACTAAGAAGTGTACAAACTGTGCACCCTTTGTGAAACATCACAATCTGATTGGCCACATAACTGCGGCTGGGGCGCCTTAGGTTTTGCTCAATATTTGGAGTGATGTAAAAGGTTACATATCCTAAGTCCCAGACATTATCCATAATGCCTACGTGAGTTTCCTAAACATTCTTTTGCCCACGTCCCAACGAAGTTGGAGACCCTTTTCCAAACAAATGTTCTAGCAGCAATTAAGTCCAAGTTTCGTCAGAGACAAGAGACTCTGACTCCCCAGGTTAGGCTGTCCTCTAAGCTAATGCCTTCTACGCTACCTACTGTTCCTTTACAACCTGTCCTTATATGAATAAAGACCACCACACCGCCTCGTCCCTCAGGGTCAATTGGTCCTAGTGTTCCCTAACCGGTGAATCAGTAGCGATTCCCACCCTTGACAGGTGGAGCTATTCCTAACCCCTTCACTCCGGGTGCCCTTGAGGAGGACCTGGGGTTTCCCAACAAGCCAATGCCTTTGCTTTATGATCCTTCCCGAGTTTGACAACCAATCAGTGATCCTCCTATTCCGGAAGATGCGGAGACAGGTATCCCTGAACTTTACCAGGTCCCTCAAGCCGGGGTCCTCGAGGTAAATGAGTTAAAACATCTGCGAGCAAAAGATGCTGAAAGGCGGGGAATGGAAGTAGTCGTGCCTCCTTTCCCTTCCAGGTCTGATATTCAGTTTTGTGGACAACCCTGCCCCAATATTTTCTGCCACAAAATCCTGGGAGCCTTGGTCAGATTTCTCTAAGCTTGCTGCTCTTAATGCTATAAAGTCCCTCCTCAATGTGTTCTACAAAGATAGAAACTGTTGCTACAGACCCTCAGTCTCGCATGTTACCTTCGATGGAGTGGGACAAGGTCCGTGGGTGGAATGGGCAGTAGAGGCGGCAAAATTTGCTCTAGCCATCACTGCAATTGCCCCAATAAAGTTCCAAATGAGGAACATAGATTTGCTGCTTGTCATATGTGATCGGCACAACAATACAATGATACTTTCACCAAACGTCATAGAAGTAATCAAAGAATGATTAAAGCCGATGGTATTAGTGCCAGTTCTAAAAGGAACCACAGTTTTCCTATCCCGCACGTTTCTTGTTCCCAAACGAGACAGCTTAAAGAGGAGACCAGGCAGAGACCTCTCCTCACTCAAAATTACAGATTTTGCATGCTCACAGTGCCTCGGATACGGCTACTCCTTCATCAGGACGTGTGACTGATAACGTTGAACCTCAAGGATGCCTTTTGGCGATCCTATCTTACACCCTAAATCGAAGGCCTAATAGTCGGTAACCACTATCAGGCAATGGGCGTCACACTGAAAAAGTTTTACTACCATGACTAAGTAAGAAGACAAAGGATTTTTCTTCTATAGTAAATAGTACGAGTTGTATGTACTGCATGAGTCTGGTTCTCCTTTCCTCCTTCGGAATCTCCAAAAGGAATAAAAAGGGGGGGGGGGATGTAGAACATAAATAAGTATACGAAGACAAAGAGTTTCTTCTATAAGGCATAAGTACGAGTTGTATGTACTGAAAAAGTATGAACAAATAGTTCATTTTTTGGTTTTTATACCAATGCAAGCAGGAAATGCGCTTGCTAACTTGTTGCACAGCTTCAGGAGCATTATAGTATGAGATGCTTTGACATTAAAGCATCCATTCATACAAATTTTTACATCTTGTTCTCCTCAACACATTTTAAGTTATGACTATTCTTCCATCTTTCCTTCTTTATGAGGCTTCCCAGTATACCCGCCTCTTCTTTCTCTAATACAGTAATTTGAATTTCTCCCGGTGTCAGCCTATCTGTTAATTGGTTCTTTCTGGATACGTTGAGCATCTGATGTCCCACCTCCGGTCGTGGTATTCTAGGCTCTTCGTCATTGACGAAGGAACCAATACTAAATTACGGGTTTGACAACCCGTAGGGAAGGAAGGAAAACCTTCTATTTAGGAGTGGTTCCGTAGTCAATGACGCAAAGGTCCCCTCCCACCTTCCCCTTCCCATGCACATGCCCAACTTGATATAACATTTGAGGCAGATAAGCACGCTAGAAAGTCTGGCATCACGTGCAAGGGAAGCATAACGACAGCACAGCTGGAGGGCTGAGGCACCGGGAGGTTTGAAATGATAGATTCTTCTTTAAATTTTATTTCTAGTGGTATTCATTTTCAATGACGAGCCCTTGGTAAGATTTAATGGGTATTAACCAAGGATTGTTTTTATGCTATATACCCAACGGTTGTGATAAGAACTCCGGGGAATCCCGAACGGGTCCCGGAATCTCAGCCTATATATAGTATAGGCTCATCGTCATTGACTACGGAACCACTCCTAAATAGAAGGTTTTCCTTCCTTCCCTACGGGTTGTCAAACCCGTAATATATATCTCCTATATCCAAAAGCAGTTTTCATTGTTTTCCTGCTTTTGGGGAAAACTAGAAGTCTCTAGACCAAGTGGTTCAGTTTTTATAATAGAAATATTTAGGTCAGTAAGCCGGGTGGATGGGACTCGTCAGCCTTGGTCGGCAACCTGTCTAGGGGAGACAACCTTATACAAATCCGGGTGGATGGGACTCGTCAGCCTTGGTGGGCAACCTGTCTAGGGGAATAAACCTTATACAAATCCTTACTGCTCACCTAAGGGTGAAGCAGGTTAGTGGATGGACTATCCGCGCACCACTGTAGAAAAATAGTGCTAAAAATATACATAGAAGGCCTTTGAGTCAGATGGACCCTAAGTTCAGTGGTTAATCCTGTAAGTCCTTCAGTAAACTGGCACGGGTTGTCCTTCTCACACGGGTTAGGTCTGCTTGAGGGAATTTTGTGTGTGGCCACCCTTGTAAAGAGGAATAAGGCGTCTGGCAATAGATAGATAGATAGAAGCTGGACGAAAGGCTAGAATTCAGTGTTTACTCCCGAATTTCGTCATTTACCGATACTCATATCTCTGCAAATAAATGGCTAACCAAGTTTTTATGCATACCAGAGGTAGATATGGTTGTTGCCGTGTGATAGGTGATGAATAGAACACTCTACATTGTGTAGTTATTGTGTGAGGTGAGAAATAAGACAGCGAGTGAAGCGGGAATTCCGACCTTCGTCCGAACTATCCGAGAGGCTGATGCCATTCCGAGAAGTACGGGTTTCCGACTAAAAAGAGTCCGAGATAACAGGGGTTTACTGTATCTCACCACCATACCTCAGCATCTCCCCACACACTCCATCTATTTCTGATGCAGCTGTTCCCCATCTTCACTCATTTCAAAGCCTCACAAACTTCTGATCCCCACCTCCTCCACTACTTCTCTTTTTCTCCCTCCCATACCCCATCCAAAACTAAGTTTGCTGGCGTTTCACTTCCTACATTCAATATTTTATTGAAGTGCTCCCTCCAGATCTCTTTCTTCTCTACTAACACCCGGCCATTCTTATCTTTCACACCCTTACTTGGTTGGTTTGGACACGTGGAGAGAATGGATTATCAGAACTGGGTGAGGAAATGCCGGACTGTGAACGTGGGGGGAGCTGCGCGTAGGGGTAGACCTAGAATGACGTGGGATCAGGTACTCTGGTCCGATCTCAAAATAAAGAACTTGACATCAGAGGCAGCACTTGACAGGGCCGCCTGGAAAGCCGCCATTTAGGACATAAGACTGTAACTACATTCTCTGTGGACAAAATGGACTTTAAACTTGTATGTATGTATTTACTACTTCTATATTTATCAATACTTATTCATGCTATATGCTGGAGATATGAGCCATTTGCAAGTGATATTTCAGAGCTTGTACCATTTTTCTAGTAATAATCAAGAGATTTTATCATGTTTATATCGATTGTCTGCATTATCTACTATCTAGAAAAATTCTAGCGACTATCGACAAGTAATCTACAGTAGTGGTATTTTTTTAGCTTCATTTGGTAATCTTGAATGGTAGTTGGCGGTGTGGCAAGATTTCATAATGATTTCACTGTCTTTTCTTTGGTTTATCTGTTTGTTTTCCTGTTGATGACAATTAAACTTCTTCCACAAATTGTATTACTCAATATGAAATAATAGTGCTATGGGCTGCTATATATAGCTTTTTAAATTCATATCCTGTATTAAATTTAATGGCGGAATCTGGCACTTCCATGATCTTAAGAGGATTGTCATACATGCACCACTGACTCTGATTTTCCTGTGTGATCTTCACAAATTTATGTCGGTTTGGAGGAACTTAGAAGGTACTATATGTCACTTTTAACATTGTGGGGAATACTGTACATATACAGTCCATCCTCCAAATTTGCGAGATTATGGGCGACATGCGACCTCGCAAATTTCAAACAACGTAGCTTATGGGTATAATTACTTATGGGCAGCACCCGCCGAATTTCCCTATTAGTTAGTGTATTTATATTGGTTGTGGGACACATTTATACATACAGTCATTATGGCAGGGGTTGCTGGTGGAGAAGTGGAGCGATGTGGAGAGCTGGAGCGGTGTGGAAAGTGTGGAGCGGTGGAGGTGGAGGGTTGACCTTGACCTTGAGCAGGGGAGGCGGCGATGGGTGTATCCTCGCTACTGCTCACAATTTCAGCAATTTTTTTCATTTCTTCTTTTTTGTCAGTTTCCTTCCTCATCTTGTCATGGACGAATTTATAGTACTGTACAACAACTTGGCATTTGCTATAACTTCTTGATCAAGTGGCTGAATTTTGGAGGTTGTATTTGGTGGTAAAAGTACAACTTCAACTCCAGGGTCATCAAGATGGCGGGAAACCAAACACTCTCCAAGGTGCGCCTGGTTATTTCCTGCGAAATAACCGTTATTTACATGAATCCAGGCGTTATTTTAGAAAGTGGGTAACGATTCTGACTTGCCGTTATTGCCAAAATTTAAATTTTATATGTCGTTATTGGCGGAGTGTTTGTTGGCCTAGGCCTAATTGGTTTGACGTTTGGGTTCCGATGCGAGGTGCCTGGGTTCCGAGGCGAGGCCTGACCGCCTCTCTCACCCCCACCCCGCTCGCCTTCCTCAGCCAACACAGCCGCAAATGTGGATTAGGGGGTCGCAAATTTAGAGGAAATGACGGATTTCCCTTATACAGTAATTCTACGGGCTGGTTCGCACATGTGGAATTGACCTTGCAAATGTGGAATATTATATTTTTTTCCAATTTTGACCCCCCTCGCAAATGTGGAGGATTGCACATTTCAAACTCGCAAATTTGGAGGATTGACTGTATAGGTTGAATTATTCAATCACTGGTACATGAATTTATCCCGACAATAAGTAAAAGAAGTTAAATACCAATATGAAATATGATGATTTCAATGGTTAGAATTCCAGTTACGGTACCTCATACACAATACATTATGAACTTAGCTTATTGAGGACTGGTGATGTAGGACTGAAGATTTATATAAATAGTGGTAGTGGTTGGTGATCTCTAGGTGGAGTTAAAGCCGGGGGGAGATGTTGGAGGTACGGCTGATTCTAAGAGACTGAAGGTCAGGCCCTGAGCTCAGCTAAGCTTACAACATGGCTGCCGGTTCGGATAATATTTTGAACCTATGAGCTAGTTTCATTATACATCCATAGCTGATGTACAGATTTTTTAATTTAAGCTAATAATTAACTTACAATAAATAATCTACTACAGTAAATAAGATATTACCGGTAGCTAAATTCGTAATTACAGTACAGTACAATTCCACTAACTTCAAATAACCCAATTGGACTCCAAACTGTCGGGGTCATCATATACTATTCCCAACATACTGCCAACATACTGCCTGCCACCAAAAACAAATGTACAGTAGCTGTATACAAAAAGGGATATCATTATGGTCTTGGAGGCGCTGTCTAGAGTTTTTAGAGGCGGACTCCCGTTGGAACTGTTTTATGCAGACGATTTAGTCTTAGCTGACAGTATGCAGGATGCTGAGGCCAAATTCAGAAAGTGGAGAGAGGGCATGGCGAGCAAGGGTTTAAGAGTCAATATTAACAAAACCAAGGTTATGGAGATCAAAGATTAACCAAGGTGATCTTTACATACATACATACATAACATTTTAAGACTGAGTGCTCCACACATACGTGCAGTTTCAATCTCTTGTCCTAATGGCGGCGTTCCAGGCAACCCAGTTAAGGGCTGCTTCACTTGTCAAGTTTTTAGATTTGAGATCGGCACGTTTAGTCCGATCCCAGGTGTTCCTCGGTCCACCCCTTGGTGCAGCTCCCTCCACAATCACAGACCTGCATTTTTTCACCCAATTTTGTTCATCCATTCTCTCCACATGTCCATACCATCCCAGTCTACTTGTACGCATCACCTCGCTAATACTCTTTATACCTAAACGTCTCCTCAGCCCAACATTTGTTATTCTATCCTGTAGCCTGGCCCCACACATCCATCTCACCATTCTCATCTCATTACGTTCCATTCTGTTGACATCCTCTACTTTGACGATTCTACCAAGCTTCCAATGCAATTTAGGACGCTCCTCATAAATCAATACGATATCCCCGATTCGAGGCCACCGTTTATTTGTCCAGAGTGACGCTCGCGAAGAGATAGCAGATATTCCTGTGACCACCTTTTCCATAAATCGTCCGACACCTTGTTCATATAAAGGACAGAATGAAAATTTTGATGTCGGATATAAAGATCTGGATGGTTCGCAGAAAGCTGAAACTGAACGATGGGAAAACTGAACTAATTGTTATCCATAGAAACAGGAGGACCGGTGTCAACGACTTTGGATTAACATTGGTGAAACAGAACTCTCTCCTGCTGTATGTATTTACCTACCTAATTGTATTTACCTAATTGTAGTTTACAGGAGTTGAGCTTAGCTTGTGTTGTCCCGTCTCTCAGTCTACTTTCATCCAATTTTGTCTTGAAAATATGGATGTTCCTTGCCCATACCACCTCCTCCTCCAGCCTATTCCATTTGTCAATACATCTATAGGGGAAGCTAAACTTCCTGATATCGTTCTTGCAGGTAGGTCTTTTTACTTTGTAGCTGTGGCCTCTAGTTATTCCTGTATCCATAATTATTTTATCCTCCCTATCCAGCCTCTCCAGCCCTCGGGTGCATTTGTACATCATTATCATGTCTCCCCTCTCTTTCTCCTCTCTTTTAGACTCGGTAGATTTAATTTGTCTAGCCTCCCTTCATATGGCAGTTCTCTGAGACTTGGAACCAATCTAGTAACTGCTCTATGGATTCTTTCTAACTTGTGAATATGCTTCTTAAGATGCGGGGACCACACCACTGCTGCATACTCCAATCTTGGTCTAATCATACTTTTTATGATCTTCGCTAACATGTTCTCATCCAAGTAGTTCAGAGTAAGTTTCATATTCCCGGCCATTGCATACATTCCGCTAAAGAGCTTGTTAATATGTTTCTCTGGCGACAAGTTATCTTGTATAATCAACCCTAAATCCTTTTCCTTATCGGCCTTGCTAATTATATTATCTCCCATCCTGTACTCCCAATTTGGTCTATTCACACTTCTTCCCATATTTAACACATGACATTTACTTATATTAAATTTCATTTTCCACTTGGTGCTCCATTCGTATATTTCATCTAAATCCCCTTGCAGCTCCTCACAACTACTTTTATTTGTTATTTGTCTCATAATTTTTACGTCATCTGCAAACATTGACATGTAGGAGTTTATGCCTATCGGCAGGTCATTCACGTACATAAGGAACATGAGAGGTGCCAACACAGATCCCTGCGGAACACCACTCTCTACTTTCCGCCACGATGAGTAAGTTCCTCTAATGTTGGTCCTCATTTATAGCTCTCCATCCATTTCAGCAAACTCCCCCTGACACATCCTATCGTCTCAAGCTTAGATAACAATCTCTTATGTGGTACCTTATCGAATGCTTTGGAAAGGTCTAAGTAGACGCAGTCCACCCATCCGCCTCTTTCTTGCAGTACATCTATCACCCTACTGTAGTAACATAGCAGACTGGTAACACAAGATGTCCCTTCTCTGAATCCAAATTGCTTTGGGGTTATTATCTTCTTTCTCTCCAACATTCCCCCGCTCTGCCTGCTTTGTTGGTTTCACTTTTGAACACGTGCGGGGGGCTGACGGAGGCGGCAGGAGGGGAGTGCATGCCCGCATGCCCACCCTTCCTGCCGCCCCCAACTAATTGTAGTGGGCCCTATCATTTCTCATCATTTCTGTTTTCCGTTTTTCCCTTCTTCCCACTGCCCCCTCCTTTGGGAGTACCGTGACTGTCCTGAGGTAAACGACCGTACTCACTCTTTGGTTTCGTTGGAGGGTGTTGTGGGTCGGCAATCCCTACACCCGTAGAACTGTGGTACCCGACGTGTTCGAGCGAGGGGAAACTTTTATGCCAAACCCTAACCCTTGTGCTGGGTCGGCGATCGACGGATCGACGGCCCTTAACCCTTCCTCCCCGGGCTGTCTTACCCAATGACGGTCGCCCCTACCCGGGCGATATGGCCGAAAAACGTCTAGGCCTAGGCTACCGTATTTATGTTTATTTTCACTGCTAGAACTTTCCCACTCATCTATAATCGTAGTGCGGTTTTCAATCTGTATATTGGCATTGAGTAGAGCTCTGTAAGTCAACTGGTTCAGTTGTGATGACGATTTCAGTGGATCCAATATTGCAGAGATGTTGCCAATATGGGGGCTTTTTAGACACTAATTTCGTCATGACGTCAGAACAATAACATTGAGGAGTCTTCTCCTTGTTTTCGGAGGTGCGGTGACGAACGCTTGGGTTTGTTGACATACGTCGTACGCACGGCGTTCGGACCAAGCTTAATTAGGCTATTAAGCTCATGCCTTAGATAAGGCATACCGGGTAGTGGCCCTTCTTTCGTGCTGTCCTTACCTAATGCAGGCCGGGTAGGAAGGGTTAAGGTGCATTAGTCGGGGTGTATATCTGCAAGAATTCCTAGGGCGGTCGTCCCGTCCTCTAATTGTGGCTCCATGGTGGGTTTGGAATCTGACTCAGATGAATTTAGAAATATTCGTCCTATGGAATCTAAAATTGCCCCCTCCGACGCCGACCCCTGCGAGAAATTGGACTGCCTCAAGGACCCTTCCCCTGCTGCCAACAGTGCCGGAGTTCCCCCACTCAGGCATGGCACCCACAGACCTTGGCAAACCTCCTAAGGATACTGTGACGAATTCTCCATCGTCGGGTAGTTAGATCCATCAGGTGATCTCCCCGGCATCAATTCCTATGCACAGTACTGCCTCTGTGATCAATAATAGTGATGACAACCTCACAGTCTCGACTTTAACTTCTAAATTACCAGATTATGATTCTAGCCTTAGCCTACCTCTTCATTCCATTGACAACCTTAACCCTCTCACCACGGAAGGGCTCTTGAACGCCCATAAAAAAGCATATAACAGCTGCCCGGAAGGGCTCTTGAATGCCCAGTGGTTGAAAGCTTGTGAGCTTCGTGTGCGAGGCGTCGGTCCGACGCATGTAAACAACAGCCGGCTGGACCGACGCCCCGCATCTCCGGCCACAAGAAGGAGAGCGTCGTTTGTTCGTGTGTGCCTGTATGTTGTTGTTAAGTATCGAAAAGTAGTGTAAAGTGGCTGTTTTGGCCATAAAGTTATCTCCAATGAAATCATCATCACAGCTCAACCAGTTGACTTAGAGAGCTCTACTTAATGCCATTCTACAGGTAAATAACACAGCTACGCTTGGGGATGCGCGGGAATGCGGGAAGCAGTCAGATTAACACATATACGGTAGCCTAGCCTAGACGTTTTTCGGCCAAAACACCCGGGTTTCGAGGAATATATATATAATACATAGCCGGGGCTGGAGGGTTAATGAAGAAGCTCGCATGCCCTCAGCTGACACCCCTACGGATACTTCTTGCATCCCTGACCCGTCTGTGACTACATCTGTTACCATCTTCCCTCCGGATGCAGGATCTACTACCTCAATTAAACCTGCTTCTGTACCTCCACGATCTCAACGGGCCATTGATGCAGGTACAGGAAAAGACCTTGCCGGTATTTCCTCTGCCATTCACACGCTTCAACCGTTCGTACCTTCGCATAACCGACAAAGGCGTAAGCGTAACACGTATACCCCTGCTTCGAAGGACACTTATAACGCTATGTTCAGTCCCCCTGATTGGTCACGGTTTTTCACGGTCTCTGGTGAACCTATGGATGATTTCAGTCTACACGATACTCTCGCACAAGATATTGGTGACTTCACCATGCATGCTGTTGGATCGGCCAAGCGCATGATTGAGGTGAAAACACAGGAGCAATCAGAAGCCTTACAAGCCTACCTCAACACCCCCAACGACAGATACACAGGTAAACCAGATGAATACCTGAATCAGTGTACTGGCACGGTTGTGCTCCCTTCCGACTTCGAATTTGCAGATCAGAGCTTTACAGACTCAACCAATCGTATCTTAAAATGATTGCAAAGAACTGACCCCACTGTTGTTAAAGTTGACACTTATACTTTTTTTTTTTTTTTTTTTTTTTTTTTTTCTATGTGATTGAGGGAGGCAAAAGGCATAACTGCCTATAGCGAGTGCCTCCCCCATAGTTGAAAGAGTGACAGGGCCAAAATCAAGGGACGTTCGAGCCAAAATGCCTGGACACACGGAGTTTGAAGTAATTTAAGTCATAGGAAGAGGGAAAGACTGATTCTGGGAGAGAGTTCCAGAGCTCAGATGTTGAGTAGAAGAAAGTTTGAGAGTAACGTTTCACTCTTGGGTTGGAGAGTTGCACAGAGTAGGGGTGGGATTGAGTTGCAAGACGGGTACCACGTGCCCTACGTAAAGGAGGTGGTATGCACTGGGATAACTCTGAGGAACACTGATTATTATAGTAGCGATAGAATAGCGAGAGAGATGCAACATTGCGGCGGAGAGAGAGAGATTGCAGAGAGTTGGTGAGTGGACGGGAGTTAATGATACGAAAGGCCTTCCTTTCAACCTTGTCTAGGAGAGCGGTGTGAGAGGAACCTCCCCACACATGTGAACAATACTCAATACACTGCTCCTCAGTGTGGAAATCGGCCCCCACTACGCATTGTCAAAATCTATTTTAAGCGCCATGACCTCCCTATGCATGTCCGTCTTGCAGGTCGCCAACTGCAGGTACGAAGGTATGTTAACAAGCCGAGACAATGCACAAATTGCTGGAAGCTTGGGCATTCAACCCCACGGTGTCGGGCTCTCAATGCTCGTTGCTTAAATTGCGGCTCAGAACAACATGCTCTCAACAATTGTCAAGCCAGCGCGCCCCGTTGTGCAAATTGTGACGGGTCCCACAAAGCCAATGACAGAACATGCCCGCACTTTGCGTTTCATCGTGACGTATTACATTTACAGGCCACAAAAGGACTCCCCTTCCGGTCTGCTGCAGCACAATAAAGGCAGGAAGGTAAATCTCCTCCATATCGACGGTATGAATCAACTACACCCGCTGACTCCTCTGACCACCAGCGTCCAGAGCAGCCTCCGGCGCCACCTATTAGCCCACAACATTACCCCACCAATGATACCTTCCGTTTAGTTCACCTTAACTCCCCGGACCTATCCACCTCTAACAGGTTCGAGGGATTTACTAACTTGACCGATGATACTGAGTTTTGGAACATGACTGCCGAAGAGAACCTCATGGAATGTAACACAGTACCAGATATAGAGACTTCTCCCCAATCTCACTCCACCCAGTCGCAGCGTCGGAAAAAGCGTAAGGTTGCAAGTCCTATCCGGTCATTATCCCGGACCTCGAAATTCGGTTCCACCACACAGAAGTGGGTTATGCCTACCCACGATCCGGACTGTGGCTGCCATAACTGCGGCCGATTCTTTCTACTTCAGCACAAGACTTCTACCCGTACAGTACTCACCGAACATCTTCACAAATTTCTTTCCAAGCGAGCTCCAGCGAAAGATGCTCAAATTCACCCTACTCCTTGTTATTGTGTCACCCATATTTGTGAATCTGATCCTACGCCCAAGGACTTGATGCAGAGATTCCTGAAGGACAATAACCTGTTGGATTCTGACTTGACTAATATAGAGCTATCACAATCCCGATTTGATGTTCACCAACCTCCTGTCAATGTGCGTACCACCCTCACCACGCCTGATCCTCCCTGTAACCTTGAGCGACATGTTCCGTTAGCCGCTCCCCACTGCCCAGGTCCCGATGCTCCCAAACCTAGGGACATTCCCCCACAAACTCCTGCTAACCCTACGACACCATCATCTGACGAACCTTCGATAAAGACTCATCATACCCCGAGCCCCTCACAATCTCCTGTATTGATATGTCACACCAATATCCCACCTGACAAATGTGGATGTCCAATTTGTTTCCGTAATTACATCACACCCCATATCTGTGCCACGGATCCCTGCCTCCTTGCTCGGACGCAGGAATTTGTCACCACACGTACACTTCCCCCTAACCCTGATGAAGATGTTACCTCCGCTTATCTATTGATGAACACTCTGCACCAAAAACTCCTCCACTGCCCCACCCTTGTTCCTAAACTAGTCACACAATTCACAGCTATTTCTGAAAAAATTACAGACCTTACATCTACCCCTTCACCTCCATCCACACAACCCTCTCCACACTCACAACCTTTACCAGACTCTCTTCAAGAGACCACTATTGTCGATGACTCTGATAATCCTATTCTTGATGGCATATAACATTTTGCAATGGAATATAAACGGATACCAAACTCGCCTCCGTATGGGAGAATTACAGTAAAAGTCCTTTAATCCGACGACCGATGATTCGAATCTCCCAATAGTCCGAATTTTTCAATTTGAGGCCAAATCCGAATTCACCCGATGGTCCGAATTTCAAGAAGTCCCAAAGTCCCCTTTTTGAGGCATTAGTCCACTCAAATGACACATAATGGAGCACACACATATCATATGTTCATGAATTCACTTTAAAAGTTTACCATTGTCATTGTAGCATATTACCTACTTCAAAACATTCAGATTAATGGTCAAAAGAAGCTACTGATATAAACGTAAATACCACATCGTCTGCTAGAGAGTTTGTTTTGCTCTTGAACGCATCCTTGGGACGCTCCGATGCGCTACTGGCTTGCACCGCATTTTCTGCAAGCGCATTCAGTCTTGAGCTTGAAAACACACCTTTGGACGTTCCGATACGCTACTATTTATAGTTCAGTGATCGGAGCGTCCCAAGGGTGCTTACAAGACAACAAGACAAGGGTGCTTACAATACAATATAATATAACAGAGTACGTCACAAAGGGAAATCACAAAAGGAAATTACAAGAACCTCTCAGGGAAGTGCCGTTGTTAAGGCATTACTTCCCGAACCACATCTGATCTGATCTTCAAGAGCAAGACAAACTCGCTAGTAGACGGAAGAAGAAGAACACGTTTATATCAGCAGATTCCTTTGACCATTAATCTGAATGTTTTGAAGTAGGTAATAGGCTACAATGACAATGGTAAACTTTTGAAGTGATTTCATGAACATATGATATGTGTGTGTGCACCATTGTGTCATTTGGGTGGCCTAATGCCTCAATGTTTTCGTCAGGCCATTAATACACAGGTTCATAGGGGTAAAGTCCGATAATCCGAAAAATCCACTAATCCGAACGAGGGCCGGTCCGCTGCCCTTCGGATTAACGGAAGTTTACTGTACAACGATTACTTAAATTATATTCACCATTGTGCATTTGCCTCCAACATGTAGGCAATTTTGTTGTCCCCCCCAGGCATTATACTGTTGCTGCTAGCTCCCCTATAACCCCTTCACATCTCCGAACGGCCATCCTTGTGCACTATAAGTGCGTATTTGTTCCTGTCACCCTTGACCCCAACCCTTTTCAAACAACTGCCGTCTCCATTTCATTACCAAAACTTCCTTCCTTGACTGTTTGCTCCTCCTACAATCAACCCTCCTGTCAATACAATACTTCAGACCTTCATCAAATAGTACAACAACTGACCCCACCGTACCTTATTCTGGGCGACTTTAACGCACACTCTCCCCTTTGGGGCAACCCAAACACAGACATCCCAGGCGATAACATTGAAAAATATCTCCTTCATTCTACTCTTTGTTGTCTCAACTTTGACACCCCCACCTACAGATCTGCTACCCACTGTACATTTTCCGCTGTCGATCTTTCCTTTGCCTCGGATGACGCAGCTCCCCTATTTGACTGGTCAGTTTTACAGGATCGCTTCTCCAGCGACCACTACCCTATACTCCTTAAGTATTTGTGACCTGCATCCTCCCCTCAAATATCGAGTTATAATCTCTCTAAAGCCGATTGGACATCTTATACGCACTCCTCTGCAGACGTTTCGGACTTCTCCCCTACCTCTTCCCCTGCACACAATTTTGATTATTTTTCGTCCTTCCTGAACTCCATTGCTCGCACTCATATCCCGCTTACCTCCTCGCTGACGCACCCTCGCCAGGTCCCTTGGTGGACGCCCACTCTAGCCCAAATGATAAAATTCAAGCATCATGTGGAACACCTTCTTAAGCGTCTGAGTGTTAGGCAGCGGCGTTTAAAAACTGTTTCCCCCCGACCTTTTTCCACTAATCGTTACTTTGACCTTATAACCATCACTATTGAAAAAATTGCCCTTAAAATGTTCTATAACAAGATCTGTGCAGTTGTCAAACGCAGTATCCTTGACAACAAGATACTTTCATGGCGATCATATATCTCGTCCTTCACTTCCCGCACCCCTCTCTACTTTATGGAAAAAGTTTCGCAGTATCAACGGATGCACTGTACGGCCTCCACTCTCTCCACTCAAAGACCCTGCCTCGGACTCGCTTACACATGACCCCCTTGACATCGCTGCCATACATGCCAAACATTTCTGTCACGTCAGCTCAGACCAGTCATTGCCTCGTCAATTTCTTTGTTATAAATGTATGGAGGAATCTCGCCCGCTATCTTTTCATAACGGGAAAACACATGAATATAACACCCCTTTTTCAATTCCGGAATTGCGACACGCGCTCGACCTGTGTACAGACACTACTCCTGGCCCGGATGGATTCTCGTACGCTCTCATCCGTCACCTCCATCCACGTGCGCTACAACATCTTTTACAACTGTACAATCAGTTTTGGATAATTACTGTAACTACTTCCCACCGTCTTGGCGGCATGCTTACACTATACCCGTACCGAAGCCTGGAAAAGATCATAGTCTTCCCACAAATTACAGACCGATTGTACTTACCTCATGCCTCTGCAAATTAATGGAAAAAATTATCAATCCTCGACTTTTACATTACGCTGAGTCACATGCCCTCCTATCCCCATATCAGAATGGTTCCCGCCCTGGCCGTTCTACACTGCACTCACTTATTCGCCTTGAACACCAAATACGTGATGGGTTCTCCTAGAACCAACCCACATTGGCACTATTTTTTGACATTGCTAAGGCTTATGACACAACATGGAGACACAGGATTTAAACAAATTTACATGATTCTGGCATGCGGGGTCCTCTAACCTGCTTTTTACAAAATTTTCTCTAACCGTACATTCCAGGTAAAAAATAATGGTCTCCTATCGGACATTATGTCGCAAATTAACCCCTTCAGACTCAGATGACGCAGAGGTTGCCAGATTAGCAATAAGAAATAGAGTTCTCTCACTCTTATAATTACCTCTCCAAAATTAGTTTTCTGCCCACAGCTAACTCAAAGACAACTGCAGAGGTTGAAGTAACTAAACTAAAGGTTTCTAAATACCCCTGATGATAATAAAGGTTTTAAAGTATCCCTAATAGGCTCAAAATTGCGTCATATGTCGGAGAGGGTTAATGGAATACCACAAGGATGTGCCCTTAGCAGCTTACTCTTTATTATGGCGATCAATAGTGTCATACGCAGCCTCCCACCTGAAATATCGTATAGCTTGTATGTGGACGACTTCGCAATATACAGTATTATACTTCTCCCAGTCTGACTCACATACAACGGCATCTCAACATTGCTCTAAAATCCATCCACTCTTGGGCATCCACTGCTGGTTTTCAATTTTCTGCTGAAAAGACTAACGCCGTTGTATTCTATAGAAATGTTCGACATTTACGTAAACAGTCCATTACTCTCACCATGGGAAATTCTAATATTTAGATCCTTCCACATACCAAGTTCCTTGGTTTAATCTTTGATACTCACCTCAATTGGAAGAGTCACATTGCCTGCTTAAAGGCACATTGCCTCCAGAGAATTAATGTTCTGAAAACAGTCGCACGAGTCCATTGGGGGCGCAGATCGCGCTACGCTTTTACTGTTCTACAGAGCTACCATCCTCTCAGCCCTAGATTATGGTAGCCCTGTCTATGGCACGGCCTCTGCTTCCACATTAGGAACCCTCGACAGCGTACACCATTTGGGCATCCGCATTAGCTCGGGGGCATTCCGTTCCTCTCGTGTCTCCAATATCCTATGTGAGGCTGGGACCTTACCTCTAGCCTACCACCGTCAATTAGTCCTCATGCGTACGGCTGTTCGCCTCCGTCATGACCCAACTCTACTAGAACTATTCCATTCCACAGATAACTATCGTTCAACCATTCCAGTGCCATTCCCAATATTGTCTCGCCAATTGCTCTCCACTTACAGTATCACCGTTCCTCCCATAACTCCCCCTCCTAGTCACATCACTCCGTAGACCCTAAAACACCCTACAGTTTGCTTTCACTTAGCGGATCAACTTGATGCCCAAGCCCCATCTCAATGTCGACATCTCGCTTTACAACATCTTGATGATCACATCCCGGCTGTTTTCATTTACACCGATGGCTCGAAAACTGCGGATGCCGTGGGTTGCGCTGCAGTCTCAGACCATGGCTTGTATCAAAGTACCTTACACCATCACTCCACAGTTTTCACTGCTGAATTATGGGCTATTCAAGGTGCTTTAAGCACCATCTCTTCATTGTCGAGGAACTCTCCACGGGTCGTTATCTGTAGTGACTCAAAGAGTGCACTGCAAGCCTTATGTGTATTTGCCCCCAAGGACCCATTGGTCAAGACTATCATCCACACAATACACAAATTACAGTGCGCTAATCGTTCCATCACACTGTGCTGGATCCCCGCGCATGTAGGAATTCCCGGGAATGAGCGTGCAGACTTCCTCGCTAAGCAAGCTTGTCATGGTACACCCTCTACTACTTTGCTGCGTTCGGAGGATATGCTCCCTGTCCTCCGTCGCCATGTTTATGACGCTTGGCGAGTTGAGTGGAGAGCGCAACCATTAACTGGCCACCTTCGCTCCATTAAGGATGACATACACTTGTGGCCCTCTTCAATTAATGGTTTCACGTGCAGACCAAACCCTATTAACTAGATTACGTTTAGGCCACACACGCCTCACACATGGTTACCTGATGTCCACCCCTCGTGGTCAACCACCTGAATGCCAACATTGCCATACATCATTGACTGTTTTTCACTTTCTTTGTATTTGTCCCGTCTATGCATCTGAAAGACGGAGATTCTTGCTAAACACCTCATTACATGGCATCCTCTCTGACTCAGACTCTTTCAATTTCACCCCTATTCGTCACTTCCTGAGAGCGATAAATTTATACAATGACATATAACTACTGACATATACGTGACTTTAAACTCTGTACCACCTCCTCCACCACTAGCCTTGATAGGGCCTAGGCCCAGTGGGCTAGTATAAAATAAAAGCATCATCAACAACAACATCTCTCCAACATTTTCATCCATCTCTTCCTAATTAGCTTTTCACAAATCTTGCATATAATACAGTAGGGTCCCGCATAAAACGTGTTCGCATAAAACGAGTCTCGATTAAAACGACCGACCTAAAATTCGCTTTGTACGAAATATCGTCGCTTTGTATGAAAATTTTCGCTTACAGTGAAAATTGACGATATTGCGCCACCAAAATGCTGTGTTCACATAAAACGAAATCGCATAAAACGCCCTCGTTTATCGACCATAAACTCGTTTTATGTGAGACCCTACTGTACTAGTAAGTGAAACTGGTCTATAGTTTAAAGGGTCCATTCTTGTATATCGGAATGATATTAGCTCTTTTCCATTCAACAGAAACCTGTCCTTTATCTAAGGAAGCTTGAATTATGTCCCTCACTGGCTCCACTAATTGCTCTGCGCATTCCTTTAAAACCCAGGCAGACACTTCATCCGGTCCCATAGCTTTCCTTACTTCAAGTCCTCTCATCGCAGATAACAGCTCATCTCTAGTTACTGTACTTCAATCTTGCTAAGACCACTCTCCAGTACTCCCGCCTGTGGTTCGTCAAAACTTTCCTCTCTAGTAAAAACCGACCCCAATTTGTTATTCATTACCTCGCACATGTCAGATACAATTTCATACGTCCTAGCATCTACTCTTAATTTAGTAATTTGTTTCTTTACCTTCAACTTACTGTTTATATATTTATAAAACAATTTAGGGTCACTTTCACATTTATTTACTATGTTCTTCTCATAGTTCATTTTAACTTGCCTAATTATGTTAACATATCTATTCCTCTCCTGTTTATATTTATTCCGATTACTCTCAGTGTTCCTTCTTCTTAATCTAGCCCAAGCTGCATCACGCCTACCCAAAGCTCTTTTGCATTTCAAATTAAACCATTCTTTCTGCTTAGTAAAATTTCCAATTTTATATCTTGGGACAAACAGATTGGTTCCTTCTCTATATATTTTGAGGAACCTACTATATTTACCTTGTACATCTTGTTCCTTCAAAATAAGATCCCAATCTACTCCCTCTAAATATCTCTTCAAGGTTACATAATCAGCTTTACTATAATTTAGTCTTGTCATTTATATAGCTCTTGTCTAATCTATTGGCATTATTCGAGATCAACTTCCATTTCAGTAATAGGTGATCACTTTTGCCTACAGGACATAGATAGTTTATATCACTTATTTCGTGAGGATCTTTTGTAAAAATCAGATCGAGTTTAGAAGGTTCGTTATTACCCCTCATTCTAGTATTCTCCTTCACATGTTGTGCAAGCACATTCTCCGTAACCAACTCTAATAGCCGACTTCCCCAGGATCTCTGATTTGGCCCTGCATCTCCCGATTCCCAATTAACCTTACCACAGTTGAAATCTCCCACCAAGATGTGTCAAGAATCTTGGTGTGTTCTTTGACTCAAAACTTAGTTTTAAAAAGCAAATTGATCAAATAGTCAAAACTTGCAACTACCAGATTAGTAACCTATATGCTGTCCGAAAATTGCTGGACAAACTGTCTTTTGACACCGATTCACTCTCAAATCTTGTCTCGCATAGACTTTGTATGGTTTGACCTTCCCAAATATTTGCTACAAAAACTGCAGTCAGTAATAAATTGTGCTGCTCGACTGGTTTTTGGCCTCCCACCTAGAACGCCTACTACATCGAGTTTGATTGAGTTGTATCAAGGCCAGAATTGAGTTCAAGCTTTGTCTTATGGTTTTCAAAGGGGTTAAGTTCGGTGAGCCTAAATACTGTACTTGGCTGAACTTTTGCTCCCCCAACGGGATCGACCTTGCATGTCTCTGCGCAGTGGGGATGATCTGTTAAGATTGGATGAGCCTACCGTTGCTTATCAGTCGGCTTTTGTATCTCGTGCTTTCTCCCACACGGCACCAAGGTTGTATTATCGGTTGCCAGACTGTATGAAGCAGTCTATATCTGTTGAGACTTTCAAGAAGCATTTAACTCTTTAAGGACGGGGCCTTTTGTAACATCAACTACCTGCCAGGCTGGCATATTTACCGGAAACGAGCTTCATTCCATGCTCTTTTTCAAGCATTACCTTACCTTTGGATACCTTTGGATGTGTTCGCCGCTCTTCTAGCGGCACCAAGGAGCGCGACGCCCCTCGTTATGGGTGGTGATTTGGTGCAGTAGACTGTTTGAAGCGACAGCTCGCTCCCTTGCGAGGATGGGCTCGTCTGGCACTTTTTGCAGTTCGACATCTAGGGCTCTCTTGAAGTTGTCTAACGAGATGTCCCTCATGTCTCTTACTCGCCGTGGGAGTTTGTTGAAGAGACGTGGGCCTCTGTGTGATAACCAGCCCTCTCGCAGAGAGCCCATAGCACCCCTGTTATTCATCCGGGGGATTTCGCATTCCCAGCCTCTCCTATCACTGAATTTCATGACTATCGGAGTATGTAGGTTTGGTACTAAACCCTCTGCGATTTTCCACGTGTATATTATTAGGTAACGTTCTCTTCTACGTTCCAGTGAGTACAGATTCAGTGCTCTTAAACGCTCCCAATAGTGTAGATGTTTTATCGAACTTATATGCGAAGTGAAATTTCTTTGTACACTCTCTACGTCATTTATTTCACCTGCTTTGTATTGGGATGTTAATACGCTGCAGTATTCAAGCCGCGGTAGCACTAGAGATTTGAAGAGCGTTATCATAGGCAATTCACCGCGTGTTTTAAAAGTACGCAGAATCCAACCCGTTAGACGTTTCGCAGCCGCCACTTTGACCTGGTTATGTACTTTGAAACCCATATTTTCAGACATTAATACCCCAAGGTCTTTCACACTGTCTTTCCGTTCTATTATGTGGTTAGATTCTGTTAAGTAATTTGTAATTTCTTTAACACCATTATTATCTCCGTACCGTATTAATTGGAATTTTTCCTCATTGAATTGCATGTTGTTTTCCCTGGTCCACTGGAACACTACATTCATGTCTTCCTGCAGTCGGCCCGTGTCCTCTTGTGTGTTTACTATCTTGCTTAATTTTGTGTCATCAGCAAAAGACGACACCGTACTGTGTCTGGTGTTGGTATCTATGTCGCAAATTAGTATGAGGAACAGAAGGGGCACTAGCACTGTTCCTTGGGGCACTGAGCTTTTGACATCCGAAGGCTCAGAAGTGACTTGGTTTACTGCTACCGATTGTTTTCGGTTTACGAGGAAATTGTATATCCACCGTCCGATTTTCCCAGTTATACCTTTTGCTTTCAGTTTGTGGGCTATTATACCATAGTCACATTTATCAAATGCCTTAGCAAAATCGGTGTAAATGACATCCACGTTTTTCTTTTCTTCTAGCGGTTTAAGAATTTTGTCATAGTGTTCCAAAAGTTGTGAGAGACATGATCTTCCCGCTCTGAACCCATGTTGACCGGTGTTGTGTAGTTCATTTGTCTCCATGAATGTTGAAATTTTGCTTCGCAGGACTCGCTCGAAAACTTTAATGATGTGAGAGGTTAGAGCTACCGGGCGGTAGTTTTTTGGTAGTGCTTTACTCCCTCCTTTATGCAGTGGGGCAATTATTGCGTTTTTCAAGCTATCTGGTATGTCACCAGTGTCTAGACTCCTTCTCCACATTATAGCCAGGGGTTTTGAGAGGTTTTCCTTACATTTTTTCATTAGGATCGAATTCCATGAGTCCGGGCCTGGTGCCGAGTGGGATGGCATGTTGGAAATGGCCTCTTCTATGTCTTTTGGACCGAAATCAATATCCAGCATCTGAGGGGTTTCCGTGGGGGAGGTTTCCATGAAAAATATATTTTGGTCTCTGATGACTTTTGTGTCATCAGGCTCACTGAATGCCATTTCATACTGCCTGCTTAAGAGTTCGCTCATTTCCTTTTTGTCCCCTGTGAAAGAGCCGTCCCCTTTGCGTCATTTACAAGAGCCAGAGCATAATACAATTATGTATCCGTGAAAGGGCGATAATAGAGCTTTCCAATGACACCTGAATCATCATTGTACGACCACGGGTTATCCTGTAGCGATCGCGCAACTGGAGGTGAAAATACCCTAAATAAGGTAATTTCCGCAGTTTTTTCTTGTCCTCGCGAGACGAGTGTGTGTAGAGAGGCGACAGAGGTCCCAGACCCGGCACTGTGGTGGTGCCGAGCAGTCACAGCTCGCCTATCGTCCTCCCAACGCTCTGACTCTCTCTCAGAGCCCCTAATGTGCTCAGAATGCCGCCCGTCATATGTCGGGTACCGGAGGATAGGCCATTTATCTCTCACCCGTCATATGACGGGCACCGTTGTTTAGGTGTGAAGACCTTTATGTTTCAAAAGTGTTACGACCTGGGGAATGGTGTAATGACAGATGATTATAGAGTTTAGTAGTTATAATTATTGTATTAATAACTACAGTATGTAAATTGTGTTGTTAATGTGGTTTTATTGAAATTTTATTTTGTGTTCGAGCGCTTGCGAATTCATTTTGAAGAATCGGTGCTCTTTTAACCCTCGGACTTCGGGCCCTATAACCCTTCCTGCCCGGGCAGCATTTTAAAATGACACCGCGGAAGATGGGCAGGAGCCCGGGTGTCATTTTAAAATCCGTAAGCTTGAAACCTATTAAGCGTGGTTTGAAAGCCGTGCGTCGAACCGTATGTAAACAAAGCCGGTCGGAGCGACGTGCACCTTCAAAACCAAGAAGGAGAAGTCGGACTTTTGTTGTTATTGTTTTGTAGAACAAGAGTAGTGTTTGTTATTGTCCGATATTGCTAAATTCGCGAAAAAATTCTCTCCACGGAAATCGTCATCACAACTGAACCAGTTGACCTAGAGAGCTCTACTCAACGCCAGTCTACACATACGTAACAGGGCTACGTTTTGAGATGTGTGTGAATTCTCTATCAGTTAAAATAAGAAAGATAGGGGTAGGCCTATTACAACGTTTTTCGGCCAGATCGCCCGGATCTAAATGCTGTCCTTTGGAAGGCGAACCCGGGCAAGAAGGGTTAAATACTCCCGCCAAGCCCGAACCCGGGTAAAATATTGAATTCTCTGGATTTTGCCGCGCTTTTTTATACATGAAAAAATGGCCTAACCTAGCTTATACAGTATATATATCCAGAGGCATTTATCGTTGTTGTCTTGCTTTTGGTGAAAACTAGAAGTCTCTAGACCAAGTGGTTCAGTTTTTATGATAAAAATATTTAGGTCAGTAAGCAGGAAGAAAGGCTAGAATTCATTGTTTACTCCCGAATTTCGTTATTTACCGATACTCATATCTTTGCAAATAAATGGCCTAACCAAGTTTTTTATGCATACCAGAGGTAGATATGGTCGTTGCCGTGCGATGGGTGAAGACTAGAACATTACATTGTGTAGTGAGAGTCAGAGTCAGTCAGAGAGGAGGGTCACGTCCGTCGCGGTCCGGGATTTTTCGACTATCCCGCGGGATACTGGTGATTAAACTTCCAAAAAATCACACACAAAAACAAACGTAGTGTCGCGGTTCTGTGAAGTGCAAAATCGAACCGATTGATAAAATATCTGGAGAGATATACGGGTTTTGGAGAAAAAATCCGTTAACTCCTACAGCAGTGCCACGGCGCTGGTCTAGGACAGGCCTAGGGCAGGCCCATAAGGCGGGTGGAAAGAAGAAGGGAAAGAAAAACCGTTACGTCCCAAAAGCAAAGTGTTAGCTATATAGTCCTATGAAATCAAACAGGGCTATGGGAAAATAGGAAGCCTAAGTTAAAAGTGATAGTGAACATCGTATATCACGTAAATAAACTAGGAAAGTATAATACAGAGAATTAAAGTCAGGGGAACTTTTAACTTTTAGCTTGGGAACAGGACGTATGCTGTGTAAACAAAATACCCTCGGTGACCGCAAAGACCATAAACACATATCCCCTCGCTCTCCTGGACACGTCCCCTCCCCTCCCCCTATACGATTTTACCAAAAGCGAAACTTAACCTCGACAGGAAAGGTACCGACAAAACAAATATCGTAAATAATAGCAAACAGAGAAAAACAGTATTTAAACAATTAAATCAGTGCAGATTATTTCTCGACCATCGCAGGTTAGTAGTGACGTTATTGGAGAGAAAGATCTCCCACGCAACCAAATGTGTGAAATTCGAACCTGAGCAGTGTTGATTCAAGTTGATAGGTAAAATATGAAAATTAAAATAGATACTATATATAGGTAGCCTGGAAAGTTCGTTATTTTCCTAGAGTGCCGTATATTCCGTTAAACAGTCGACCAAAAACGGGAAAAGTGGTTAGGGCAGTGAGAATTCTGTTTCATAAGATAATTATTGAAAGTGTTACTTAAAGTTACTTAAAGTTTAAACATAACGAGTGTAAACGAGTGGCACTCCCCCCCCCCCCCCACACACACACACACACACACAGCTGAAGTGGTAGCAGTTGAAATTGAGGATAATGATAGGTCAAAATTGGACATTGTATCAATGTATTTACCTCCTAAGACTAAATCTTGGAGCAACGATGATGAATTAATTTTGGAAACCTTGCGTATGTTAGAAATTATTTGTAAAAGGAAAAATATGCTTATTCTTGCAGGGGACTTTAATTGCGGGGAGGTGGATTGGGAATGTTTGGATGCGGGTTCAAATGAAAATACTTGGGGTAGCAAATTTCTTGAACTAACAATGGGGTATCTATTAACACAACACGTTACGGAAAATACAAGATTTAGAGGAGGTGATGAACCATCAAGACTTGACTTATTATTCACCAAAGACCCCGAAATAAAGAACCTAACATATTTGAGTCCCATGGGAAAAAGCGATCATGCTGTGATTGAATTTGAATTGACAGTGGAATATTTATTAGTGGCCCCTCCATCATTGACGAACATGCCTATTACATAAGGCATCCTCTTCAAACACTAATCCGCCGTAGTTTGAATCTACCGCGCAGAGCATTTAAAAACTGAGGAGCCTTCATCATGAGCGCACGCGACCTCACTCATGGCTTCAGTCATTATGAATTGGGTTCTCACTACGAAAAAAACTTCGTAAAAAATAAAAACAAAAAGAAAATAAGAATAACTATCCAATAAGCTTTCCATCATATCGTGGATGTACTTGTGTGGATTTCTGACCAGACGCTGATTCAGGCGTCATTCCTCCTTCTTTGCTCTGCGCTCAGCCTGCCCGGACGTTCCTTTCAGGCTCCGCTGGTTCCGCATTCGTGGCGTCCCTAGTGAGTTTTTTCTCATTTGTTTACTCTGGGATGTATCGAGTAAGGTTAGGATAGGCGTAGCAGGAGTGTCCTGGGCTGGTTGCCCGCAGTGCAATGTATTTTGGGTCGTATGTATGGGGCATCTATTTCGGATGTACCCTCGTGGTCCTGTTGTGGACACGTGAACTTTTCACAGTTTGGTTTAGTTGGTGATGCAGGCGGCTTTCATTACGCGTTAATTATTGCTGCCTTTTATCCTTCTGATGAGGTAAGCTGTGTGTTTGCTGACGTTCCCAGCGTATTTTTCTTCACTTAGTGAAGTTTTTTCTGGGTCCGTGTCAGGCTTCCCGGGGTTGGGAAGTTATCGCTTCGGTGGTGTGTTGGCGGTGGTTCCTGTTGTGATATTCCAGTGTGTGTTTATATTTCAACTATTTTCATGCCGTCTACCTAGGCCTAGCCAGCCGCTCGTAGCTTTGCCACATGTCTAGTGTTATTATTTATTTTATAAATATGCCCTACTGTGTCATGTGTATCCGGGTTTTAGTTGTGTATTGGCTAATTCCTCGGACTATATTTGTTTCCTGGTTTAGTTGTGTATTGGCTAATTCCACGGATTATGTTGTGACCTTGGTTAGTCGTGCGTGTCTCTCCTCGTGTCGTATGCTTCAGATGGTGTCTGTTCAGGGTGGGGTTTGCCTTCCGGCGGGTTTTTCTCGGTTTCACCGTGAAAAAACCTGACCGATGAGCAGTGTTAGGCCACACGTGGTTGTTAACACTGGCTGGTTCCCCGGCGAGGGGAGGTGTCTGTGGCTCTCCAGGACTGCGTATCTGTGGGTGCCTGGTTTCAGGCCTCCTTTATAATTCCCGGCGGGATGGCTGTACCCATCCTTACATATATATTTAGTTATATATAAAGAAACGACGTTCGTGAGAACACTCGTTTTTTTATAGGTTTTTCTACCTGGTTTACGACAAACCACGGGGAAAACCTAGCTGTTGTTTAGGCGTTCCTCCCCGGCGATCTTTTACAAAGTAGTGGGGTCAGGAACTTGTGGGGTTAACTTTTAGACTTCTCACCCGGCGGGTGCACCTTAGCAGGGTGGGATAAAACGACTTAGGTCTCTTATAGTTAACCAATCCATGTGAGTGATACTCGGTGTATCTTACAGTTTCTTACAGTAGATCCTCTGGAAAAAGGCAAACTATGCCTGTGTATCCAGCTCAGTACCAGTACTTGCACTGCTGCGGTCGTTCACGGTGTTGGCGGCGGCGGTAGCCGCCTTTACTCTTACGGCATTTGAAGGATCAGTGAGGTTTAACCAAATCGATTTCCACACCCGGCGGGTGTCCCTAAGTATAGGAACTAAGGAATTTTTAAACAAATTCAATTTCGATTAACCTTACTTGGGTGATACTTTCAGTATCGCCGCCTTCTAATTTTACGACGATCGTTTGGGACAATTCGTTAAAAAATCAGATCTCGTATATTCCTGCCCTGGGCTATTCTACTAAAATATTTCAAGGGCCGGCGTCTTTATGAGGGGGGGCTTTGTTACAAAATTGAATCTTGAGACAGTCACCACCTCCTACAGACTATTAGTGCCATACTGGACCATTATATCAGAGGGTATTCTTCATGTTCTTAGCTAAGAAGACTTGTTTAGCCTCTTTATACCCAGCCGCGTGGCGAGATGTGTTAGCTGTGTCTTTGCATCCCGTTACCCGGCGGGTTATTAACACTTGTATGCGAACACTTGGGTTAACCTTATGAGCATTAATTCCTGGAAATTTTCTTTATTTCTGAGCTCCGGCGGACCAATACAGACCCGGCGGTAGTTCCTCTCACCAGTCTCTGTCATGGCTAATGTCACCCCAGTTTTTGCCCTGTGCATTACCCCTACTTGCGCGGGTATCCCAATTTTTGCACATACCCTTTGCATAAGGTGTGTTAGATGTCTAGACCGTTCAAGGGGTCTCTGGGTTACACGTAATTGTTCTTTTTGCTCCCAATTAACCAATAAAGTCCTGTGTGACAATGACAAGACCGCGGCGGTAGCGTTGAGAGAGGTCAGACAACAAATGTCGGCCTACACTACCATTGTCGCACATAAGTCACTTCAATGTGACAACGTCCCACTTTGGGATAAGTTGCTGTCAGAGCACCCTCCCCCTAAACGTACCTCTAGAGTAAGGGGTTTTAAGCCGACAGAGACTAGCCAGGATTCTGTATCGTCTGTGGAGACGTTTAAACGCCCGAGAGAGCCTACTCCCCCGGCAGCCACCTCCTCGTCGCAGGCGAGATCGAGGTCAAGGTCTCCCCTCAGACAACGGTCTTCAAGTCGGGCCTCTTCCCCGGCTAGTAAGAAGTGCAAGACTGAAGCTTCCCCCAGGGACCATGGTGGTGATTCTTCCAAACCTAGGTCCAGTTCGCGGTCACACCGTAGCCACAAATCCTCCAAAAAGGATTCCCATAAGAAGTCCTCTCGACATTCTTCTAAGTCTAGTGCATCTCATCGTACCTCTACACCTGACAATGTTTCTGTTACAGCCTCAGAGTATAGTGAAGCGCCTGTCCCTAAACAAGATTTACCTATTGATATTTTAACCCTAGAAATGGAGAGTTCAGGATATTCAATAATTGAGAATGTTTCAGACTCTCAAGAGAGCGTAGGCCAGAGCCTCGGTGTTTGGCGTTTGCTCAGCCAGGGTCTGTCCATCCACGTCCGACTCATACGAGTCACACAGTAGCCGATGTCCACAGGGACGCGGCGACCCCATCCTCTATCCCTGATTTATCTTGGAAACAAGGTGCCCCTGCCTCGGCGGGGTCTTCTCAGGAGGATCGGGAGGAACAAGATGAAGTGTCATTAATTTCAGATAGGGAAGGACAAGGGTCAGGCTCAGGCCTGGACGCCGCCCATGATAATACTAATTCACCTGAAAGTTCTGCACCTAACCAGTTTGTTACAGCACAAGAAATTGATGGGTTACTTACTCATGCTCTATCAAAATTCTTTAATCAACAACGAGAAAACCCCACAATGGACTTGGGGGCTCCCTTGACAGGTTCTGCGGTACGGCCTCTGATAACGTCAATCGATTTATCTAAGATTCCTAACCCTCCTACTCTGTCACCGGCAGGGAGCTCTAAGCCAGCTACGGCGGCATTCACTACGTCAAATGTCAGGGTCATTACGGATGTTAATCCACCCCCTCTAGACAAAGCGCCTCTTAGAAAGGTAGCTATGCCCCTGCTTTATGGGCCAGACGAGTCATGGGTCCCTTTGAACCCCTCTAAGCCAGAGCTTGCCCAGCCTACCTTGTCAAGGGAACTCCCGGTACCACGTGAGTGGTTTATCCAGGGAAATAAGTCTAAGAAATTAAGGGCATTGGATGCCTTGGGTAATGTTTTGGATGTAAATATCAAGGCTATACCTAGTTATTATCAGGATTATTTTGTTTATGCATCTAAGCCTGCTTTACCCCTGCCTCAGCTTCAAAACTTTTTTCAGACTGGTCTAAGCTGGATGGGTTTAATGATATTAAGGCTCTGTTGGCTATTACTCCTGAACTAGATTTACAGACCGTCACAGACGAGACAGCTAATCCAGTGTTGAAGGTGGGACAGTTAGGACCAGGACCTTGGGTGGATTGGGAGGTAGAGGCTCAGAACTTTGCAACCACTTTCACTTCTAAATCTTCCCACCAGATCCCTCAGGATACACATTCATGGTTCTCAATGCCGGTAGGTTCTGCCGGCGGAGTTCCGTCAGCTTTATTTTCCTTTTTAGCTGCCCCTAAGATTAATCTTTGTGAACTAAAGGAACCATTCATTACCCCTACCCCTTCTCACCTAGACAGAGAATTTAGGCTAAGGGGAAAAGCTTTCCGCCTGTTTTCACAGTACATAGTTTCTCAACAGGTGGCTAAGTCTTTACTCAGGTCTACTCAGGCAATCGCAGACGCGGATGCTCGAAGATCAGTTGAATTATCCCGGCGTCTGATTCTTCAGTCGTCAATTCAATCCTTAGGTGACATACGCACAGCCTTACTTGAGGCGGTGCGAGCACGACAGGATCTTAGAATGTCATTAGTTCGCAAGCTGCCTGATCGCATTGCTAACCAGGTGGTTATGTCCCCAGTACTTACACCTTCTTTAATGTCCCCTGATGTATGGCGAACAGTGTTTAACATGGCACAGGCCGTGAAGCACAGTCCCGCACAGGCTAAGAAACCCGCATTTAACTTCCCCAAACCTAAGCCTCCTACTAAAGCTCAGCCAGGGGGTTCTAAGCCGTTTCTTCCGCCTAAGTCCTCCCAATCCCCCCTGGGTCAGTTCAGGCATAGACAGAGAGGGTTTTCAGGACAGAGGGGACGCGGCCAGTATAAGCCGGGTCAGGGCCAGTCTTCGGCCCACACCAGCCAGCCGGCGAAGCGGCCAACACCACCAAACCCACCATCAAAAAACTAAAGTCTTTCTCACTCCCAGTGCCTACCTTAGAGCCGGAGGAACCGAGGGAAGTACAGCCGGCGAACCCTTGTCTGCTAACTGGGTCGTTCCGAACGTGTCACCAAGCATGGCCGTTAAAAACCTGGGCACGGATGGTGGCACGCAAAGGCATCACTTGGCAGTGGCTCCGGCGACCTCGCTTACGTCAGCCGACAACGGCAAATTGTGTTTCATTAGAGGTGGAGCTGCTGGTCCAGGAGATGATTGCCAAGAATGTCATCATCCCGGTACCCCCAGATTACCCTGTATTCACGTCAAAACTGTTTTTGGTTCCCAAACGGGACAGTGTTCAGATGAGGCCGGTCGTAGACCTGTCGTATCTGAATCTTCACATTTACAACGAGTCTTTCAGAATGTTAACAGTTCATCAAATCAGGCTAACACTTCCGCCGGGTGGCTGGATGTGTTCCCTAGACCTGACAGACGCCTATTGGCACGTGTCGGTCAACAAAAGATTTCAAAGGTTTCTGGCCTTGAGGATCAGGCACCAAAATTTTGTTTTTCAGAGGATGCCGTTCGGTTTGAACCTAGCACCTCGATTATTCACAAAACTAGTCAGGCAAGCCCTGATGCCATTGTTAAAACAGGGAATCAGAGTGTTGTGGTATCTAGACGACTGGCTGGTGGTGGCAGAGACACAACAATTATGCATAAAACATGTCAATATCATTTTAAATCATGTCAAAACTCTAGGCTTCAAGGTAAATCTGGTAAAGTCAAACCTTGTTCCCTCAAGAGTAATTCAGTGGATAGGGCTGGTCTGGGACACCGCCGCTCTCACTCTGAGTCAGAGTGTGGACAATCGCAACAGGTTTCGCAGGAAACTGTTCAGGTTTCTTCACAGTCTGACTACGACACGAAGAGTCTGGGAGTCTCTGGTCGGCTCTCTCAACTGGATTCAGCTAACTGTCAAGTTGGGCCGGTTGAAAGTAAAACGATTAATATTGGAGGGCAACAAATATTTCCCACTCTTACCGGCGGGAAAATTATGGCCCATACCAAAATTAATCCACACCTTACTAGCGGTCTGGGCGAAGAGGGAAACATTGCACTCAATCATGTCATGGACCTCTCCTCCTCCAACGGTATGGGTAGACACGGATGCGTCAGGCACCATAGGGTGGGGATTTCAGTCAAATCAGGGGCACCAGGGTCAGGGACTTTGGTCCCACTTAGAAATCGCTCACATAAATGTCAAAGAGTTACTAGTCCCATTGTATTTCCTTCAGGCTCACGGCCCGGCGTTACGGGGCAAGTCAGTGGCCTTCAGAATGGACAATCTGAATGCAGTTCACTGTATTCAGAAACAAGGGTCAACGAGGTCAAGGAAGTTGCTACTCGTGTCGGAAGAGATTTTTGTTCTAGCCACCAGTCTAGATATTTATCTTCACGCATCTTATCTCCCAGGCGTAGCGAACGTCTGGGCAGACGCTCTGTCCCGGAGACAGAGCACGACAGTAGAATGGGAGCTCAAGCAACCCATTTTCGACCTAATGATTGCGGAGCTCTCCCATCCACAAGTGGATCTTTTTGCGTCCGAGGAGACTCACAAGCTCCCTCTATACCTCACCCGCCGGACGATAACGCCGGCAGGGGGGCCAGACGCCCTAGTGACAGACTGGAACAGATGGAGCTCCATCTATCTGTTTCCACCGCCAGATGCGTCACTAATGTGCCACGTAGTGAACAAACTACGAGTTTATCGAGGCTTAGTCTCGCTAATCGCGCCCCTGTGGCCGGCGCAGGTGTGGTGCCAGCAGTTAATAATGTGGTGCCCGGACCCGGTATCGCTCCCGGTCGGGTACTTCCACTTAGACACGATTGGCAACCTAGAGACCTCGCTGACTTTTGCATTATGGACATTCAGGAGGCCAAGTGGCTAGCACCATACGGTAGGGATGTGACCAATAAATTGCTCAATCAATATACTCAGTCTACTAAGCGACAATATCAATCTCATTGGAAAGCTTTTACTTCTTGGATTGTTAGAACGGAACAAACTGTACCCTCAGTGGCATTGGTTTTTAATTACTTGAACTATCTGTTTGAGCAGAAACGTTTATCTGTGGTTACTTTGAAGAATCACTTAACTGCGATTAGAGTGCCCTTTTTCGACCTTACAGGTCTATCCATACCGGTGGCGGAGGAAACAGGATTTATGAGGGCGTGTTTTAAACTCCGCCCACCTCCCCGTCAGCTCATGCCTACTTGGTCTCTGGACAAAGCTTTGTCTTTACTTCATTCTCGTCTGTATCAAAATACTGCAGACTTTGCTTTAATCTTAAAGAAGGCAGTTTTCCTTTTGGCTTTGGCCACCGGAAACAGAGTGTCTGAGCTGGCGGCGATGAGCAACACACCTAATTGTCTTAGGTTTGGTAGACTTAATGATTCAATTTCCATTGCACCCTCCCCGGCGTTTGTAGCCAAGAATGAGCATAGTGCACACGTGTTTTCTGAATTCACGGTGCCGGCGTTAAAAAGGGGAATGGTGCATCATAATTTATGTCCAGTGCAAGCTCTAACCAAATATTTAAGAATAGCTCCTCATAACCCCCAAGGTGCTTTATGGGTAGCGAGTATGGGTAAACGCTTACTTAAACGGCGATTAGCCTCTCTTCTAGTAGAAGTCATTAAAGAGAGTAATCCCGGCGTTGTGGGTAGGGCCCACGATTTACGCAAGTGGGCGGCCTCTTTACGTTTCCTGAAAAACTTTTCAGTTGAAGATATTGCGTCCACACAGTTGTGGGCGTCTAATCATACGTTTCTCTCTAGATACTTGTCAGTTGCTCTAGACAAACCTTCCTTACCATGTATAGCTTTAAGGCAGAGGGTCTAGGTGGCCCTGCAGTCACTTATGTTTATTTTCAAGGAAAGGGGGGGGGGGGGGGGGTGCAGTCAGTTGACATAGGACACCCTAGACCCCGCCGGAGTATGAGAACTGTGATACAATTTAAGGTTGAAATGTGATATGAAAATTTCTCTGAGAGAATTGTGCTAGTACAAGTTTAGTACAAAACAACGGTGTTGTTATAGTAGTTTTAGCTGCGAAAGCAATGTAACATTAGTTCAATGGAGTTCATTAGCAATTGATCTCCACATGTATTTTGGGGTTTATGATGTGCACATATAAACTTATAACTTATTATTTGTCACCACTCGTTGAGTGGGGTGCCTTTTGTAACTACAGATCTGTGTTCAGAATCTTCAGGGTTACCTATTTTTGTCAGGCAGGCTTCTTTGAAGCACGCACCTGCCTGAACCCCCTTTTTCTTGTATATTTCCGGCCTACGCCGTATTAAATACATTTTTCAAAAGTAAGAATACTATGTGGTTGTTTTTATTATCTGCTTTTCTAGAGTTATGATATGATTACGAATGTCCCCCTCCAGTCTTAGATATCAGGCATGTTCGTCAATGATGGAGGGGCCACTAATAAATTATAGGTTTGACTCCTGTAAGGAGATTAGGAAAACCTAATATTTAGTAGTGGCCCCGTAATCATTGACGACTGGGGCCCTCCCGACCGTCCCCTTCCCATTCGTTGATGTATTAAGGATTTTGGTTTACTTGATATGTCAGTGAAGGAGGAATGACGCCTGAATCAGCGTCTGGTCAGAAATCCACACAAGTACATCCACGATATGATGGAAAGCTTATTGGATAGTTATTCTTATTTTCTTTTTGTTTTTATTTTTTACGAAGTTTTTTCGTAGTGAGAACCCAATTCATAATGACTGAAGCCATGAGTGAGGTCGCGTGCGCTCATGATGAAGGCTCCTCAGTTTTTAAATGCTCTGCGCGGTAGATTCAAACTACGGCGGATTAGTGTTTGAAGAGGATGCCTTATGTAATAGGCATGTTCGTCAATGATTACGGGGCCACTACTAAATATTAGGTTTTCCTAATCTCCTTACAGGAGTCAAACCTATATTCTGGAAGGCAGAGAGGAGGAACATAGGGAATATAGACTAAATTATAGTAAGGCGGATTATGAATCATTACGAGGATACTTTGCAAATATAGATTGGTCATTTATTGAGCAAGAACAGAATATTCAGGTAAAATACACCATGTTACTAGACATTTACAGGGAGGGGGTAGATAAATATGTACCAACATTTAAGGATAGAAAGCTGGCTAAGGAGAAAGAGTGGTTTAACATGCGATGTCACATTGCCCAGAACAAAAGGGACTCTGCATGGAATAAAGTGAGAAGGAGACAGACTGAGGAAAAATGGGATGAGTATAAGAATGCTAGAAACAACTATGTCAAGACTATAAGAGAGGAGAAAAAGAACTTTGAAAAAGATATAGTAAACAAATGTAATAAAGAACCCAAACTGTTCTATAGTTATATCAACGGTAAAACTAAAATAAAGGACAAAATAACAAAGCTTAGGGTAGAGGGTCAATTATATGAAGACACAGTGGGTATGTGTGAAATTATGAATGATACATTAACATCCGTGTTTGTGGAGGAGGATGACTATGTAGAACCTGTGGTGGAATTGAATGAGATACAGGGACTAGAGTCGATAGAAGTCAACAAGGATGAACTAAAATCATTGTTGGAAGAATTGGACGTGAGAAAATCTATGGGCCCAGATAACATTGCTGGATGGGTATTAAGAGAATGTTCTGAACAACTAGTGAGACCTATTTTTAATATTGTTCAATACTCATTAAACAAGGGGGAACTTCCCTTAGAATGGAAACAAGCAAATATAACTCCAATATATAAAAGTGGAAATAAAGAAGACCCGCTAAATTATCGACCGGTATCCTTAACGAGTGTTATATGCAAGCTTTGTGAAAAGATTATTAGAAAAAGATGGGTGGGTATGTTGGAGGAGAGGGAAATAATTTCAAGCAAGCAGTTCGGGTTCAGAAAAGGTCATTCGTGTACCACAAATTTGTTGAGTTACTATGATAGGGTAATTGACATTGTACAAGGGAGGGAGGGGTGGGTAGATTGTATCTACTTAGATTTCAAGAAGGCATTTGATAAGGTGCCTCATAAGAGATTGTTGTGGAAGCTCAAGACTGTGGGGCGGGTTGAGGGAGTATTATTAAAGTGGATGGAAAACTATTTAATTGGGAGGGAAATGCGAACAGTAATAAAAGGAAAGTTCTCCTCGTGGAAAAGGGTAAAAAGCGGAGTGCCTCAAGGATCGGTGTTGGCCCCAATCATGTTTTTGGTTTTCATCAACGACCTTCAAATGGGAATAGGCTCATATATATCTATGTTTGCTGATGATGCAAAATTAATGAAGCATATTACAAGTAGGAGTAGTTGTGAAGAATTACAGAGAGATCTAGATAAGTTATATGAGTGGAGTCAAACTTGGAAAATGGAATTCAACACGAGTAAGTGTCAGGTTCTTGAGATGGGAAAAAGTAAATATAGACCTTCTTGGGGATATAAAATAGGAGATGAAATAATTAGTAAAGCTGTGAAAGCAAAAGACCTAGGGGTAGTTGTGGCAGACAGCTTGTCACCTGAACAGCATATAAATAAAATAACTGGTGAAACCTATGCAGTGTTGACTAACATGAGAATAGCTCTGAATTATTTAGATGAAGAGATGTTAGCAAAAATAATAGGGACAATAATACGACCAAGACTGGAGTATGCAGCAGTGGTGTGGTCTCCACACCTTATAAAACATAATAAAAAACTGGAAAGAGTTCAGAGAGTTGCCACTAAGATGATAGCTAGCCTTAGAGACCTACCTTATGAGGAGAGATTGGAGAGGCTAAAGCTGCCAACGCTGAGGAAGAGGAGAGAGAGAGGTGACATGATCATGATGTTTAAGTGTGTGAAAGGTTTTGAGAAGATCGACAAGGGAGATTTTGTGGTGAGGGACGAGGGAAGAACCAGGGGTCATGATTGTAAGTTGAGGAAAGTTATATGTAAGTCTGATGTAAGAAAGTTCAGCTTCCCGTATAGAAGCATTGAGTGTTGGAATAAGTTGGATGGGGAGGTGGTGGGAGCAAGAAATATCCAAACTTTTAAAGCAAAATTGGATAAATGTAGAGAGAGAGACAGGACAACACGAGCTTAGGCTCAAATCCTGTATACTACAATTAGGTGAGTACAATTAGGTGAGTACACACACACACACACACACACACACACACACACACACACACACACACACACACACTCTCCCCACAAACCGCGTAACAAACACCTCCTTGTCCTCCAAGCCCCCCCCCCCCCCCCCCCGCCCTCTCTCTCTCTCTCCCCCCCATGTAAGGGCGGGTGGAAATTTTTTATTTTTTTTTTACCAGAGACAACTGTACGAGTTGTAAGATGAATATACACATGCATAATGGCACCGCATGTCGGATATGCAAGCAACCATACCACTGGATTTGCATAGGATTGACACCAATAAATGAGGCGTACAATACAAGAGGCAAGAACCTCCATTTCTGTGATAGTTGTTTCGATATCACATGGCAAGTCATACAGACTGTAGAAAATACAGAAGTACAAGATAGACTGAAATATAGCCAAGACATAGCTACCTTTCACAGAAAATGGGGAACTATTGGGGCCTCAGGGCCCATGCTAATATCACAACCCACACACGCACACCTTCCCATGAAAATGCCCACATTGCCTCCTGCACATCAACACACATCGCCTGCCGAACAACAACCTTTCGCACCCTACATATCCACAAACCCTGCCGCACATCTCCCCACGCCTCCCCAGACCCAGAAAACACCCACATTAATCCCATCTATGGCCATTGACCACCCTACTGCTGTTGATCAAATACATTGGCAGGATGAACGTAGGATGCAACAAGCCCCCATATCAGGCTCCCCTTCCACATCGTCTCCCCCTCACCACTGCCACCTGCCCACCTACAACCGACCCGTAACTCCACCCCCCTGCAGGCCTCACCCACACATACACCAAGCCCACTATCACCCACAACCACACTTAGCTCACCACATAACCCCTTGCAGCCCCAGCCACACCTACTGGGGTTTTCTACACCAGTGTGCAGATATTATCTGGAAAGAAGGTGCTACTTTGGTCAAAAGGGCGAATATAATGGGAATGCATGTAGATTTGCTCATCCCAAAATTTACAACAACATAACCAGTCATGGAAAATGTAGATTTGGTGAAACCTGCAAATACCACCACCCATCCCTTTGCAAGACATCACTTGAGAACAAGACCTGCTACAATATGAAATGCCCAGCTTTTCATATTAAAGGGACTTGGAGATATGCTAGACCTAACACGAATGGTAGCCCAAAAAACTCTCTAACTATGCGAGGACGAGACAGAGGAAAAAGGCAAGGAGGGAAAGGGCAGATGAAGATGAAGAGACTGAGGGAGATGGAAGAGCACATAGAACACCTCGAGCACCTCCTGGCCTCCCAAGAGTGGCCAATACATCCCGAAGACTATTAGGTACACATAGTACTCCAAACAATCCCTCCCCAATCTTGTTTGCAAATATCCAAGGCCTAAAAAATAGAACCACGAACAAAGTACCATTTATTAGGGGCCTGCTAGAAGAAGGAAACGCTATATTTGCGGCTCTCACAGAAACTCACATTAAAGATCAGGAAGATAGTGAGGCATGGATTCCTGGTTACAACCTACATAGGCCGGACAGAACTCATAGATCACATGGAGGTGTAGCCTTGTACATACATGACTCACTGATATGTACTGAATTCCTAAATAACAGTAATGAAGTGGTGGAAATACTTGGAGTTAAAATAGAATCCCTAAATTTAGCAGTGTTACATACAGGCCTCCAGACTCATCCCGAGAAGAATTCAAAACCCAGCTCAACAAAATAAAATCAGAAGTGGAAACCCTGGGGAACCCAACACCAAATATTATATGGCTAGGAGACTTTAACCTACCAAACATTAAATGGAGACAACTAGAAAACCAGATAGATAGATAGATAGAAAACCAGTTAGTGGCAAATAACACCGGAGAAGCAAATACTAATACGAGAGAGCTTTTTGAACTTTGTGATTTTTTTAGTCTTACCCAACATATTGCTGAACCCACACGGGAAAACAATATCTTAGACCTGGTCTTCACTAACAACGACTCTCTAGTACACAGCATTAACATATCGGACACAACATACTCAGATCATAAATTAATTGAGATCAAAACAACCTTAGAAAGTGTACAGACAACCTCAGAATCGAGAACAAAAACCGGCCCCTTCAGTAAATTTAACTTCAATAACAAAAACATTAGATGGGAAGAGGTAAATCAAGAAATGGAGGAAATAGACTGGGAAGATTTAATGGATAACCTGACACCAGCAGAATGTCTAGTCTTAATAACAGAAACCATGACCCAAATCTGTAGCCACCATATACCTGCAAGACAAACAAAACGAAGAAGCAAACAAGATCGGGAAAGGAGGAGGCTGTACAGAAGAAGAAAATTACTCACACAAAGATGCACACATCAAAATCTACAGGATAGGCAAAAGGTCGAAATAGATAGAGAAATTGTGGAAATTGAACAAAGGCTAAGAATATCATATGAACTACAACATATGGAAGAGGAGAGGAAAGCTATTGCAGGTATAAAGGAAAATTCCAAATACTTCTTTTCCTACGCCAAACAAAAGGCTAAAACAACATCAAACATCGGCCCACTGAGCAAAGGGGACGGCTCTTTCACAGGGGACAAAAAGGAAATGAGCGAACTCTTAAGCAGGCAGTATGAAATGGCATTCAGTGAGCCTGATGAAACAAAAGTCATCAGAGACCAAAATATATTTTTCATGGAAACCTCCCCCACGGAAACCCCTCAGATGCTGGATATTGATTTCGGTCCAAAAGACATAGAAGAGGCCATTTCCAACATGCTATCCCACTCGGCACCAGGCCCGGACTCATGAAATTCGATCCTAATGAAAAAATGTAAGGAAAACCTCTCAAAACCCCTGGCTATAATGTGGAGAAGGAGTCTAGACACTGGTGACATACCAGATAGCTTGAAAAACGCAATAATTGCCCCACTACATAAAGGAGGGAGTAAAGCACTACCAAAAAACTACCGCCCGGTAGCTCTAACCTCTCACATCATTAAAGTTTTCGAGCGAGTCCTGCGAAGCAAAATTTCAATATTCATGGAGACAAATGAACTACACAACACCGGTCAACATGGGTTCAGAGCGGGAAGATCATGTCTCTCACAACTTTTGGAACACTATGACAAAATTCTTAAAGCGCTAGAAGAAAAGAAAAACGTGGATGTCATTTACACCGATTTTGCTAAGGCATTTGATAAATGTGACCATGGTATAATAGCCCACAAACTGAAAGCAAAAGGTATAACTGGGAAAATCGGACGGTGGATATACAATTTCCTCGTAAACCGAAAACAATCGGTAGCAGTAAACCAAGTCACTTCTGAGCCTTCGGATGTCAAAAGCTCAGTGCCCCAAGGAACAGTGCTAGCGCCCCTTCTGTTCCTCATACTAATTTGCGACATAGATACCAACACCAGACACAGTACGGTGTCGTCTTTTGCTGATGACACAAAATTAAGCAAGATAGTAAACACACAAGAGGACACAGACCGACTGCAGGAAGACATGAATGTAGTGTTCCAGTGGACCAGGGAAAACAACATGCAATTCAATGAGGAAAAATTCCAATTAATACGGTACGGAGATAATAATGGTGTTAAAGAAATTACAAATTACTTAACAGAATCTAACCACATAATAGAACGGAAAGACAGTGTGAAAGACCTTGGGGTATTAATGTCTGAAAATATGGGTTTCAAAGTACATAACCAGGTCAAAGTGGCGGCTGCGAAACGTCTAACGGGTTGGATTCTGCGTACTTTTAAAACACGCGGTGAATTGCCTATGATAACGCTCTTCAAATCTCTAGTGCTACCGCGGCTTGAATACTGCAGCGTATTAACATCCCCATACAAAGCAGGTGAAATAAATGACGTAGAGAGTGTACAAAGAAATTTCACTTCGCATATAAGTTCGATAAAACATCTACACTATTGAGAGCGTTTAAGAGCACTGAATCTGTACTCACTGGAACGTAGAAGAGAACGTTACCTAATAATATACACGTGGAAAATCGCAGAGGGTTTAGTACCAAACCTACATACAGTAAACCCTCGCTATCTCGGACTAATTGGGGGAAGAATGTCCGAATTGGAAGAGGGAGTCCGAGCCACCAGAGAAAACGGAGACTTCCCTATCACTAACAACTTTGATTCAAGATAAATTACAGTACCTGTACAGTATCCAGCAGACATATATTATAAATATAACTTTCCTTCTCCATTTTACTGTCCTTCTCCACCTCACTGTAGCCTTAGATCTCGGAATTTTCCGAGATATATGACACCTGTCCGACAGACCATGTGGGCCCTCGGAGTATTCCCCTTACATCTCGGAATTTTCCGAGATATACGGCGAACTTTCCGAGAGGCCGATGCCAGTCCGAGTAGTCCGGGTTTCCGACTTCTAGAGGTCCGAGATAGCGAGGGTTTACTGTACTCCGATAGTCATGAAATTCAGTGATAGGAGAGGCTGGGAATGCGAAATCCCCCGGATGAATAACAGGGGTGCTATGGGCTCTCTGCGAGAGGGCTGGTTATCACACAGAGGCCCACGTCTCTTCAACAAACTCCCACGGCGAGTAAGAGACATGAGGGACATCTCGTTAGACAACTTCAAGAGAGCCCTAGATGTCGAACTGCAAAAAGTGCCAGACGAGCCCATCCTCGCAAGGGAGCGAGCTGTCGCTTCAAACAGTCTACTGCACCAAATCACCACCCATAACGAGGGGCGTCGCGCTCCTTGGTGCCGCTAGAAGAGCGGCGAACACATCTAAAGGTATCTAAAGGTAAAGTTATTGTGTGAGGTGAGAAATACGACGGCCAGTGAAGCGGGAATTCCGACCTTCGTTAGAATGCAGCGCCGCCGCTCTGCCGACCGTGGCTACGGTCTGTTTATATTTGTTCAACAATTTATTATTGATTATTGATTATGTATTATGTAATAATATTGATTATATTGATAATTGATTATTTATTACTGATATATTTCACCATTGTAACCATTCCTAAGTCACTGTCGTCTGCTTTTATGCATGGTTTGGGACTAAGGAAAATCAATACAAGCTTTCGTAAGGCTTGCTTACAAGCAGGAGTCAACTGACTGGCTGGCTGTATGTTCTTGTTGTTGTTGGTTATACAGACGGACCGCCAAGACAACAAAACTTTCTCTAGTGCGGTTTTAATTGGTTTTAAGCCTTAGATTAACCCGTAGGTGCTTCAGAGGCCATCCGGGTCTCATAGTGGCAATAGCTAATGGCCTCCTGAGCGGCCATCCGAGTCGGGAGGGTTAGATAAGTGAAATTATTATTATTATTATTATTATTCCTGGTGGATGGGACTCGTTAGCCTTGGTCGGCAACTCATCTAGGGGAGACAACCTTATACAAATTCGGGTGGATGGGACTCGTCAGCATTGGTTGGCAACCTGTCTAGGGGAGTAAACCTGATACAAATCCGTACTGCTTACCTAAGGGTAAGGCAGGTTAGTGGATGGATTAGCCGAACACCACTGCAGAAAAATAGTGCTAACAAGATACACAGAGGGCCTCGGAGTCGGACGGATCCTAAATTGAGTGGTCAATCCTGTAAGTCCTTCACTAAACTGGCTCGGGTTGTCCCTCTCACAGGGAATAGGTTCGTTTGGGGGCATTCTGTGTATGGCCACCCTCGTAAGGGGAGTAAGGCGTCCGGCAATAGATAGATAGATAGATAGATAGATTATTATTATTATTATTATTATTATTATTATTATTATTATATTGGAAGCGACGACGTGTGGCGTCAGCATCGCAGAACGTAGGGTCTAGTAGATCTTTGTTGGTCACTGATGATTTAGGAAAGGGATTAAGTTTATGTCCACGTGTTAGCAGGGAAGGCGAAATGGGTAAGAGGTCATCGATAGCCGCCGAGGTATAGGTCAAGGGCTTATCATTGACTGACATCTGTGTGTACTGTGTGGTGTGTCAGGTGGGGAAGGGAATAGGCCTAGCGAAGAAAGCGAATGTAGGCCTATTTCGGAAGTTAATAATAGCCTAGAGATGGTATTGAAAAGGGTAGATGAACTGGGAGCAGAGAATATGGCATTGAAGGAGCAGCTGAAGGAATACGAAGGACGATTCAAGGAAGTAAAGGAGTCAACTGCATGGACGGTGGTAGGTGAACAGAAAGTTAAGGATTTGGAGGATATTGTGAAAGAGCAAGAGGAAGAAATTAATATGACCAAAAAAAGTTTTGAGAGTGCAGTTGTAAGGGTCATGAAGAACAAGGAGAGTGTCGTGAGGGAGGCCATGGACAGGGATAGGGGTGTAATCATGCATGGAGATATAGAGGCTCATATGAATGATAATGGAGTGAGAAAAGTGAGGGATATGGAGAAAGTGAAGGAGGTCATGAAAGGTGTGGATGTGGACGGATGTGAATGGGAAGGGCAGGTGGAGGAAGTCCGTAGGATAGGTAGATATAAAAGGGGAGAGATGAGACCTATAAGAATACAGTTTAAAACCAGGGCAGTGGCAGAGACAGTGACAAATTTTAGTTGGAGGCTAAACACAAATGAAGAACTGAAACATATAAGACTAAAGAAGGATTTGAGCATAGAACAAAGAAAAAAAATAAAGGAATTACAAGAAAAGGCTGATGAAAATAATGGAAAGTTGGGTAAGGAGGATAAGAGGAATTTTTACTGGAGAGTGAGGGACGGGAAATTGAAGAAGTGGTTTATACTAATAGAAGGGAGAAGGAGATCAGGGAGGGAAGAGAATGTGATAGGAGTTGTGACGGAGGAGGAGAACAGGGTGGAGGTGTCACAGGGAGAGACAGGAGACAAAGCTGCAGACCCAGTAGTGCTAAGGGGGGAGTAGGGTACGGACAGGAGGAGCGGGATGGTGTAGGTGCTGAAGGAATGGTAGATAGATTAAGGATTATGTTTAGTAATGTGGATGTGTTTACCCAGGACAAGAAAAGAAAACTGATATGTAGGTTGCAGGATGAAGAGGAAAAACCTGATGTCATAGCCTTACAGGAAGTAAGACCAAAAAATTCTAGAATTGAAAGGGAACTGGTGGAGTATAGTTTGGAGGGTTTTGAGTTATATGAGAGGAATGCTATTAGAACAGAGGTTGGAAGAGGACTGTTTATTTATGTAAGAAAAGAGCTCAAGGTAAATGAGGTGGATATGAGACAGCAGTATTGTGAGTATTTGTGTATTGAAGTAAAATGTGCAAGAGGGTCAATTCTAACTGCCTCTATACCTGTATATAGAAGCCCAAATAATAGTAGGGATGAGGATGATAACCTACTGAAAGCAATGGAGGAAATAGATAATAGAGAGAACAAATATAAGATTTTGATTGGAGATTTCAATTTGCCAAGGATCAACTGGGCAAATTGTACTACTCCAGCGGGACAGTGTAGCCTGGAAAACAAGTTTATAGAGAAAGTGAGAGATTGTTTTTTAATGCAACATATTACAGAGATGACAAGATATAGAGATGGGATGCAGGGGAGTGTACTTGATTTGATTTTTAGCAATGAGGAGGATATAGTGGAACATGTCAATGTGGATAGCCCTATAGGTCGTAGTGACCATGCCTGTATAAGTTTTAGTTGCAATATTAAAACAGAGAGGGATAATAGAAGCAATACAAAAATATACATGTATGATAGAGCAGATTATGAGCTGCTGAGAAGGTGTTTGGACATTGACTGGGGGGAATACTTGAACGGTGAAGACGCTGAAGGAATGTGGAGGAAGATTAGAGTCAAACTGGAGAATGCTATATCCAAATGTGTACCAGTAAGGGAATATAAGGATAAAACAAAATTGAGGAAAAGAACGAACCCCAGAATTACCAATGAAAAGAAAGCTTTGGACATGGATAAGAAGAAAGAAACGATTGTGGGATAGACTAAAAGTGTTAAAAAAGAACAGGGGGTCTAGTATAGAAGCTAAAGAAGTGGATTTGGAACGTAGACAAATAAAAAATAAAATATGGTGGGAGACAAGGGTGGGGGGGGGGGGGGGGGGGGTGGTGAAGGAGAGGGAGAGAGAGATTGCAAAAAACGTGAAGGATAATCCAAAAATATTCTGGAAGTACATTCAGGAAAAGTTAACAAGAAGAGTAGGTATCCCAGAACTGATAGGAGAATTGGATGGTAGGAATAGAGCAGAAACTGACAAGGAGAAAGCAGAGGTGCTGGGGAAATACTTTGGGGAGGTACTAACAGTGCAGTCGGATGATGCAGTGCCTACTATTCCCATCAAACAGGCACCGGCACTAGAACTAATAGAGTTTTCCCATGCTAGAATAAGAAGGGCTATAGAAAAAATGAACAGAAGTAAGTCCCCGGGACCGGATGGGATACATCCAAGAATCATAAAGGAAGGAGGTGAGATGTTAGTAGAGCCATTACATTTTTTATTTGAGGTATCTTTTAATACAGGACAAATCCCAATGGACTGGAGAGAGGCGAACATAACAGCTATTTTTAAGAAGGGAAAGAGAAATGACCCAGGAAATTATAGACCAGTCAGTTTGACAAGTGTTGTGTGTAAACTAATGGAAACGGTAATTAGAGAAGGAATAATGGAGCATATGAAATCAAACCAACTTTTCAGTGGGAGACAGTTCAGATTCTTGCCGGGGAGGTCGACAGTACTACAGCTAATTAAGGTGGTAGATGATTGGATGCAAATTCTGGAGGATGGTGATGTTATAGACGTGGTATATTGCGATTTTATGAAGGCCTTCGATAAGGTCCCACATAAAAGGTTAATAGAGAAAGTTAGAAGCTATAATATAGGGGAGAAATGTGTGAAATGGATAGAAGCCTTCCTGAAAGATCGGAGACAGAGGGTACTGGTGAATGGAATAGGCTCGGGGTGGAGGGAAATTACAAGTGGGGTACCTCAGGGATCTGTGTTGGGACCACTACTGTTCGTTATATTTATCAACGACTTACCTGAAGTTATAACTAATGGAAGTGAGATATACCTGTATGCGGATGACACTAAGCTGTATAGAAGAGTGAGGAGTAAGGAAGGTGTGGGTTTGCTTCAAGGAGATGTGGAGGGCATGAAGGGATGGTCTGAGCATTGGTTAATGCCTTTTCACCCCAAAAAATGCAAGTACATGCGGATTGGGACAAGCAAGATAGTTGTTGAAGACGTGTTTAATTTAAACTAGCCCTCTGGGCCGAGGCCCTCATAAGGCTAGTGGTCGGCGGGGGGATAGTAAGTCAAGTCATATAGGTCACTGGTCAGATTTCATCGTAGAGATTAAGAGCTGCTAAGAAATGGCGGATGGCTATGAACGAGAATGAATCTGAGTCAGAAAGGATGTCTTTTAAAGAGGTGTGTCGCAAGAAGCTACGTCTTTCAGGGCCGTACATGGGACAAACGCATAAAATGTGAGGGATAGTAAGAACTGTGCGACAATGGTGACATTCTGGCGGAGGACTACGGGGAGTGGTCATTAGATATCCATGAGTGAGTCTCGTGTGTCCTATGCGTAAGCGAGTTAAGAGGGTTTGGTCAGCGCGACAGGGGCTGAGTGAAGAGGGCCACATGTGAATGTCGTCTTTGATGGAACGAAGGTGACCTCCCAAAGGTTGATCTCTCCATTCTGAGCGCCACTTATCATGAATATGCCGTCGAACTACAGGAATTAGGTCATCCGATCTGAGGACAGTGGATGCCGGAGCACCTAGACAGGCCTGTTTAGCAAGGGCGTCAGCACATTCGTTACCCGCAATGCCTACATGGGCGGGGATCCAACAGAGGGTGATGGATCGAGAGCTGCATTTTAATTCGTGGATTGTCAGGATAACATCGATGATCAATGGGTCACGTGGGGCATACTCTCCTAATGCTTGCAACACACTTTTTGAGTCACTGCAGATAACTACGTGAGGAGGATTGTTTGGAAGTGCAGAGATGAGGGTCAGGGCACCATGAATAGCCCACAACTCTGCAGTGAAAACGGTGGAACAAGGATGTAGGGAGCTTTGATGGATACCATGGTCAGAAACCGCTGCACTACCTACGGCATCCGGAACCTTCAAACCATCAGTGTAGATGAAGGCAGCTGGAACATGACTATCAAGATGTTGTAATGCTAAGGTATGGCGTTGGACTGGAGTCACAGCCTCTACTTGGTCAGTCAAATGGAAACAAACTTCAGGGTGTTTAACCCTTGTCTAGCGGGGTGTTTTGGGCATATTCAGGCCCTCCTGCATGATAAATCAAGCATCTGCATGAAAAAAAAAATATTTAGCAAAAAACTAGGCACTAAAAGCTTCAAAATGAGATCAGAACGAGCTACGTAGCCCTCGTGGTTCTCTTGCAGTGGTGCCACGAACATGGAAGTTTAGCATATATCGGTATATTTTTCCCAGCTATGCTCACTACTGGCTACACTGCCGGCTACACTGCCGGCCTCTCGAGAACACAGGGAACATGAGTTAATGGGCGGCGGTAAGCCCTGGGAGTCGGCTGTCTGGCCCGCTGCTCTCCCGGCCATTTGCACTTGATTTTAACCCTTTAAAAGCCTTAATAATGCTCTTAACTTGCTGCAAATTGGTGCACGACTTAAGTCGAGCGCTGCTCTTTAAGGGTTAAGAATCCAGGGGGTAATTGAAATACAGGGGAGGGGTGAATGAGGTGTTGGAATATTGTAAGATGCGAGTAATTGGCAGGATAAGAGGGTAAAAGGCAAGGTAGTAGTAGGAGTAACACAAAAATCTTGGGAACGGAAAAGGTCCTTCAATGTGGGATCCCGTTGGAGACGGATGGCAGTTCGCAGCTGAACCAGCTGACGATGATACGTTAATGGCAGGACCCCAGCCTCACTGAGCACACTGTACACATGAGAGGACCGGAAAGCTCCTGAGCTAATACGTATGCAAAGGTGATGAACGGAGTTAAGTGTCTGCAATGTGGATGCCGAGGCAGTGCCATATACCGGGCAACCATAATCCAGGGCAGATAGAATGGTGGATCGATAAAAGAGCAGTAACGTAGATCGGTCAGCATCCCAATGAACACGTGCCACAGACTTGAGGACATTCATGCGCTGAAGGCACCGAGCCTTCAGAGTGGCAACATGGGATTTTCAATTTAGGTGGGTATCAAAGATAAGGCCAAGGAATTTAGTGGAGGCAAGGAATTTAATCTTGGAAGAACCCATAGAGAGGGTGATGGACTGCTTACGCAAGTGTCTAAGGTCGCGATAGAAAACGACAGCATTGGTTTTTTCAGTCGAGAAGCGGAAACCAGTTGAGGACGCCCAAGCTTGTATGGAATGAAGAGCAGTGTTTAGACGACGTTGAATGTGTGTTAAACTAGGAGACTTATAATAAATGGCTAAGTCATCCACATAGAGGCTATGAGAGATATCAGGAGGGAGGCATTTTGTAACACTATTTATTGCAATATCATAGAGTACACTACTTAGGGAACAGCCTTGGGGTATTCCATTAGTTTGAGGTTTTATTGCAGATAATATACCGTTGTTTTTAACCTGAAATGTGCGGTTAGATAGAAAGTTCTGGAGGAATTGGGGAGGATTTTTAGAATGCGATAACACCAAGTGGTATCATAAGCCTTCGCAATGTCGAAGAAAACCGCCACTGTGGGTTGTTTCTTCGAAAATCCTTCACGTATTTGGTGCTCCAGGTGGATGAGAGAGTGTAATGTAGAGTGGCCGGGACGTGAACCATGTTGATACGGGGATAATAAGTCATGCGCCTCTGCATAATGAAGAAGGCGTGGATTGATAATTTTTTCCATAAGTTTACATAAACATGAGGTGAGCACTATGGGCCTATAGTTTGTCGGAAAACTATGATCTTTGCCTGGTTTTGGGACGGGTATGGTATACGCATGTCGCCAATTTGGTGGGAAATAATGTCTATCCCATAATTGATTATAAAGTTGCAAAAGATAATTTAGTGCACGTGGATGAAGATGACGAATGAACGCATAGGGAATGGCATCAGGACCCGGGGTGGAATCCGAGCAGTGGTCAATGGCATGTTGAAGTTCAGGTAATGAGAAAGGAGCGTTATAGTCATGAGTGCGACCTCCGGAAAACGTGATCGGGTGGGACTCCTTCTCTTGTTTCAAGCGGAGGAATTGTTGAGGTAAAGATAGGTTAGAGCTAACTTCACTGAAATGGTTTGCATGCATAGCAGTGATGACGTGGGGATCATGGGTTAAAGAGTCCGAATCAGTGTCCCGTAGTGGAGAGAGTTGGGGACGGACAGTTCGCCCGTCAACACTAAAAAAAATTCTCCACAGAGTAGAGATAGGGGTGCGACTAGTGAAGGACGAGATGTATGAGCGCCACGAAAGCACTTTACTTCGGATGATATTGCGTTTGACAATAGCGCAGACTTTATTATAGAAAGTTTTGAGGGCAAGTTTTTCAATGGTGATGGTGATGAAACGGAAGCATTGAGGATGAGTAGCAAGATTGGAGAGGGAGGTTTTAATTCTCCGTTGCTTATCACCCACCCTGTTGAGAAGGCGCTCTACCCTGTGTTTGAATTTGATCATGCTAGCCAGTTTGGGTGACCACCAAGGGACTCGTCGAGGATGTTGCAAGGAGGAGGTGAATGGTATGTGATGCTGTGCAGTAGAGGTTAAGAAAGACATGAAATATTCAAAGTTAACTTTGGGGGTGATCATATCCGAGAAATCTTCAATATCAGCTGTGGATTCCGTGTATGTCAGCCAATTAGCTTTGGAGAGATTATATTGAGGTAGTTGTGTAAAGGGTTCAGGGGATAAGTAGTTTAAAAGAATCGGGTAGTGGTCGCTGGAGAATCTTTCCTGCAGAACCGACCACTCAAATAAAGGGGCGGCGTCAGTCGAAGCAAGTGAAAGGTCTATCGCAGAGAACGAGTTGTGTGCTGCAGACCAAAATGTAGGGGAATCTAGGTTCAAACAGCAGAGTTGTGAGTCAATCAGAAGGTTTTCGATATGTTTACCCGGGGTGTCTGTAAACGGGCTTCCCCATAGTGGGGAATGTGCATTGAAGTCACCAAGAATGAGGTAAGGAGGAGTTAGTTGTGTGATATGGAGAAGATCAGCTGTGTCATGTTTACAAGAGGGTTGATTGTAGGACGAACAAATAGTGAGGGATGGAAGCTGTGGGAGGGAGATGGTAACTGCAGAAGTTTGAAATGGATTGGGATTGAGGGTGACGGGAAGAAAAGGATATTGGTAATGAACAAGAATTGCTGTACGATAGTGTGTGGGGGTAATCGGAGAACTAACAGCGACAGAGTAATGTCTGGGGGGGATCACAATATTGCCTACATGCTGTAGGCATATGCAGATTGGAGAGTATAAGCGAATGAGTCTTTGTAATTCTCCCATATGAAGGCGAGCTTGGTATCCGTTAACCCGTTGAGCCCCGGCTAGTTATAATATTTTGTTCACCCCAGTCCTAAGCCATTTTCACTTCTTATTTTTGTTTGATAAAATGGAAGACAAGGATGAGAAATGAAAAAAAAAAAAAAAAAATCACCTCGGATATTTTTTTTTTTGGGGGGGGGGGGCCTCAAAAAAATGTGTTGAGCCAAAATGGAAGAGAATGGTGAGAAATGAAGAAAAAAATACAAAAAAACTCACCTTGGTCATTTGGGGGGAGGGGGGTCGAAAGTTCGTCTCCCCCGCATGACCACCCGCCCGGGAGCACTAGGGTGAAAACTGAGTATGGCATTGTACGGCATACATCCTAAGGAGTGTCTCACATAAATCTCAAGCCTCTAGCTCCCATACGACTGGAGTAATGAAGGTTCAAAGTGGCGGTGAACTAAGGGTGTAAAGTATCCCCACTAAGCCCACCACCACCAGCCGCGCGGCTGTCTTGGCCCCCTCACACCTACCGGCCCGGCTCCCACACACACTACGGTACCTCCCCCTCCTATTCTCCCGCCATTTCCTACCTTACGAGCCACGTAACTGATTTTAATATGTCGGACGCACGTGATGCGTCGCTGGGAGTTGGTGATCAAACACTGCCGACGCATCACGTGCGACGCTGGGTCTCACTGGGTTAATGTTCCACTGGACAATATTATGAGGCATTGTGTACAGAGGGGGACACATCTGTATTGGGTGTGATGTCGTTTAAGGGAGTCAGGCGAAGAACGGGGAGGGATAGTTGCTTGCGGGATTTGAGACGTAGGGGCAGATGAATTGGGTAATTCATCGTCATTTATTGCAGATAATTGTTTTACGAGTTTGGGAACAAGTGTTGGAGAGTGAAGGAGCTTTAGCTGTAATGTATGTATAAAGTCCTGCAGCGAAGTAGTGGCAGTATCTGTGTTAGGGGGGAGAGTACATGCAATGATGAAGGCGTTTGCTCGTGCAAGTAATTGAGAATCTGGCTTAGAGAGATTTGGGGGTGATGTACTCCCGAAAACATCCAGAGCATCCGCAGGCACCAGGGGGAATACCCTTGCTGCAGATCAAATGGGGGTTATCAGAGGAGGGTGGCACAGGGGTATCCAGATGCATAAGTTCTTCAGTCGTGCTTTCCGTATGAGTGGCAAGAGGAAGCGGAGTATTTGGAATTGGGGGGTGTTCATCAGGGTCTGAATCACAGGGAGCGTCCTTTGTGAGTAGACGTTTACGAGTACCACACTTTTCGTGAGGAGTTGGGGTAACGGGTGTCGTCGATTGATGGACATCAAATGCAGACCGTGTGAGTACCATTTCGGTCAGATCGGAGTCAATGAGATTATTGTCCTTCAGGAATTGCGTCATTACGTCTGTTGATGGAAGGTCAGGGTGTTGGATATGAGAGACACAATAGCAAGGGGGTTTGTGATGTTGCTTATTGTTTATTGGACTACGAGAGGATACAAAGTTCCTTAAATGTTCTTCGAAGGCTCTAGGATTGGAGGTTTTGTGCCGGAGGAGAAAGTATTTTCCGCAGTCGTGACATCCACAGTCTGGATCGTGATTAGGCATGGTCCACAGTTGGGTGGGTGAGTCGTTGTCCGAATCACGAGAAAGGCGCCTAACTGGTATGGCAATCCTGCGTTTTTTAGAAGCCTGTGTCCTTAGTAGTTGAGGTTGTGGCGAAGGAGCATTTACGTGGTCAGGGGTACGTCGCACGACCCTCCTCCGTAGGCATTGACCAAAATTCCATATCTTCCGAGATGCTGGTAAAGCCCTCGAATCTATTGGAAGTGGACAACCCAGGAGAAGAGAGATTAGCGAGGCGAAATGTTTCACTGGAGGGAGAACGTCGAGGACTGTTTTGTGATGTAGATGGTCCCTTCGGACGGAGAGTAGCAGCTGTTGCGGGAGGTCCATATCTCCGGTAGGGAGGAGCTTTGTCTTCGTCCCTGAGTTGCGTTTCGGCCGCCCTGAGTGGGAGACCCGACGAGGCCTGTAGGTGTAGTATCTCCCGTTGGAATTTGTAATGTGGGCAGTCCCTATTGTTAGCTTCATGGCATCCGTCACAATTTGCGCATCTGGCCTCCTTTGACTGGCAGTGTTCCAGATCATGGAGCTCAGAGCCGCAATATTGGCAACGAGGACAGCGTGCTCTGCACCGTACAGTAGAGTGACCAAAACGCCAGCATTCTGTACATTGTCTAGGTCTATAAACGTAGCGACGTACTGGCAGTTGTCGTCCAGCTAGTTTGACATGCATGGGGAGGACGTGCCTCTTAAAGAATACCTTGACAATACGCAAACTGGGTCGATTATAGCGTTGGGGCACAACATAAGTGTCTACTTTGACGATGGAGGGGTCAGTATTTTTCAATAATTTCAAGATGCGTGGGGCCGAGTCTTGAAAGCCTTGATCAGCAATTTCGAAGTCCGAGGGGAGGGCCACTGTACCTATGCGCTGATTAAGGTATTCGTCTTCCTTACCTGTATACCTGCCAACGTGGGTGAGAAAATGGTCTTGTAAGGCTTCTGATTGTTCTTGTGTGGCAGCCTCAATCATGCGTTTTCCTTTCCCGACAGTGTGTACGGTGAAGTCACCGAAGGTCGAAGCAAGAGAATCATAAAGATCAAGATCGTCCATGGGGTCACCAGTGACCTCGAAGAATCGAGGCCAATCAGGGGGACGAAACATGGCGTCTAGGGTCGGTTTTGGGACTGGGGTATATGTGGTACGACGACCTTTGTTCCGTGCGCGCTGAGGAACATGCGGCTTGAGAGTTTGCACAGTAGATGTAGATCCTTTATGAGAGGAATGAGGAGTGGATGTGTCGGTAGATTGTGAGGTCAGAGTTGAATCAGTGGTCGTTGGGGCAGGATACACAGTATGGGCAGTTGAATTCCCTTCAGTACCGGTACTCAAGGTATGCAACGGCCGAGGGTTAGTTGATGTGACAGTAGGCCTTTGAGATCTTGGAGGTACATAAGCAGGTTTGTTGGAGGTAGCAGATCCAGCATCCTGAGGTAAGATGGTAACAGATGTAGTCTCAGACTGGTCAGGGATACACGAAGTATCCGTAAGGGTGTCCGCTTCATCATTAAGGTCCTCGACTGAATGAATAGGTAGTCTAAGGCTAGGATCATGATTTGGTAATTTAGAAGTTAAGATTGAGACCGTGGGGTTGTCATCGCTAATCTTGGTCACAGCGGCAGTACTTTGCATTGGAATTGATGCCGGGGAAACCAACTGATCGATCTCTCTATCCGACGATGGAGAATTCGTCACATTATCCGTAGAAGGCTTGCCAAGGTCAGGGATATAGGGGGGGGTCCATAGAGAGGGGTGAGTCCAAGGACGGTGCAGGGGCCGGTAAAGAATCCGGCATAGTGCCACCACCATCCGAGAGGATGACGGTCAAGGAAGGTGAATCAGTCTCAATATCCATATCCATGCCAGTGCCGGTGATCAAGGGTTCAGAGGAAGTCTCCATATGACGAAGGTATTAAGCTCCATACCCACCACGGAGGCTATAATTAGAGGACTTGGTATTTGCCCTAGGAGTCAAACCCTGATATACATCCCTACCCCCTGTGCTTATAGACGGTCAACTCGTCAGCTTCGGGTCCAGCACTGAGAGCGAGATTTGACGATAAAAGGTTCCCCTCGTGCGTGCACGTCAGGTACTCCAGTTCTATGGGTGGAAGGGAACGCCGTCCACATCCACCCTCCATCAATTATATAGAGTAGTCCAGTCGTCAACGATAGAAGAAGGGGAAGCAAAGAAAAGGACAAAGTTAGAGAGGGAAAAAGACAGAAAAGTGGTACCTTGCAGGCCTCTGGAAACCTACGAGGAGGGAGGTCTTGGTCCACTAGGGCGGCGGAGCCTCGAACATAAGAAGGTCTGTCCCCTCTATGAACAGAGTCCACCGGCCAAGCTTCAAGCCCCGCCACTGCGACACAGTGACTCCCTATCGGCGGGGGACAAGCAAGATAGACAAGGTAGGATACAGTATGTATGAAGCGATGGAGGAAGTTAATGCAGAAAAGGATATAGGAGTAGTGATAGACAATAAGTTAAATTTCTCAGAACACTTAGCGGAAAAGATAAACAAAGCCTATAGAATTGTAGGGTTGATAAGGAGGACATTTGTGTCACTTGACGAAGAAATCTTCAGGAATCTATACAGCGCTGGTTAGGCCGCACCTGGAATATGCGAACCAGGTGTGGGCTCCATATATGGTAAAGGATATACAGTAAACTTCCGTTAATCCGAAGGGCAGCGGACCGGCTCTCGTTCGGATTAGTGGATTTTTCGGATTATAGGACTTTACCCCTATGAACCTGTGTATGACGAAAACATTGAGACATTAGGCCACCCAAATGACACAATGGTGCACACACATATCATATGTTCATGAAATCACTTCAAAAGTTTACCATTGTCATTGTAGCCTATTAACTACTTCAAAACATTCAGATTAATGGTCAAAGGAATCTGCTGATATAAACTTCTTCTTCTTCTTCCGTCTACTAGCAAGTTTGTCTTGCTCTTGAAGATCAGATGTGGTTCGGGAAGTAATGCCTTAACAACGGCACTTCCCTGAGAGGTTCTTGTAATTTTCCTTTTGTGATTTTCCTTTTGTGACGTGCTCTGTTATATTATATTGTATTGAAAGCACCCTTGTCTTGTTGTCTTGAAAGCACCCTTGGGATGCTCCGATCACTGAACTATAAATAGTAGCGTATCGGAACATCCAAAGGTGCGTTTTCAAGCTCAAGACTAATACGTCCAAAGGTGCGTTTTCAAGCTCAAGACTGAATGCGCTTGCAGAAAATGCGGTGCAAGCCAGTAGCGCATCGGAGCGTCCCAAGGATGCGTTCAAGAGCAAAACAAACTCTCTAGCAGACGATGTGGAAGAAGAAGAAGACGAAGGTGTTTACGATTATATCAGTAGCTTCCTTTGACCATTAATCTGAATGTTTTGAAGTAGATAATAGGCTACAATGACAATGGTAAACTTTTAAAGTGAATTCATGAACATATGATATGTGTGTGCTCCATTATGTGTCATTTGAGTGGCCTAATGCCTCAAAAAGGGGACTTTGGGACTTCTTGAAAGGTGCGTTTTCAAGCTCAAGACTGAATGCGCTTGCAGAAAATGCGGTGCAAGCCAGTAGCGCATCGGAGCGTCCCAAGGATGCGTTCAAGAGCAAAACAAACTCTCTAGCAGACGATGTGGAAGAAGAAGAAGACGAAGGTGTTTACGATTATATCAGTAGCTTCCTTTGACCATTAATCTGAATGTTTTGAAGTAGATAATAGGCTACAATGACAATGGTAAACTTTTAAAGTGAATTCATGAACATATGATATGTGTGTGCTCCATTATGTGTCATTTGAGTGGCCTAATGCCTCAAAAAGGGGACTTTGGGACTTCTTGAAATTCGGACCATCGGGTGAATTCGGATTTGGCCTCAAATTGAAAAATTCGGACTATTGGGAGATTCGAATCATCGGTCGTCGGATTAACGGACTTTTACTGTAGAAGCAGTGGAGAAAGTGCAGAGGAGAGCTAGCAAGCTAGTACCAACGTTGAAGAACGCGGGCTATGAGCAGAGGTTGAGGACACTGGGGCTTCCGACACTGGCATATAGGAGAAAGAGAGGGGATATGATAGAGACTTTTAAGATAGTGTCAGGAATGTATGATGAGGATGTGTGTGAAGGTATTTTCTTGATGCAGGAGGGAACAAGAACGAGAGGACACTCTAAGAAAATTTACAAAGAAAGAAATAGGCTTGAAAAGGCAAAGAACTCATTTTGTGATAGAGTGGTAAATGAGTGGAACGCACTGCCCCAGTATGTAGTCGATTCCGAATCAATAAGGAAGTTTGAAAGTAATCTTGATAAAGCATGGGAAGACAAGATTTGAAGTTTGATTATAAAGCAAAAATACAGAATAGTAAAAATGTTGCGTCTGCTACCGCCGCCGCCAACACCGTGAACGACCGCAGCAGTGCGAGTACTGGCACTGAGCTGGATACACAGGCCTAGTTTGCCCTTTTCCAGAGGATCTACTGTAAGAAACTGTAAGAAAATCTTAATCTCCATTAAGACATTTATTCACCATTTATTCACCAGGGCCCTCCCTAATAACATTTTCATGGCAGATTTGACAATAGGTAAAAGTGATCACCTATTACTAAAATGGAAGTTGACCTCGAGTAATGCCAATAGATTAGATAATAGCTACATAAATGACAGATTAAATTATAGTAAAGCTGATTATGTATCCTTGAAAAGATATTTAGAGGGAGTAGATTGGGATCTTATTTTGAAGGAACAGGACGTACAAGGTAAATATAGTAGATTCCTCGAAATTTATAGAGTAGGAACCAATCTGTTTGTCCCAAGATATAAAACTGGAAATTTTACTAAGCAGAAAGATTGGTTTAATTTGAAATGCAAAGGAGCTTTGGGTAGGCGTGATGCAGCTTGGGCTAGATTAAGAAGAAGGAACACTGAGAGTAATCGGAATAAATATAAACAGGAGAGGAATAGATATGTTAACATAATTAGGCAAGTTAAAATGAACTATGAGAAGAACATAGTAAATAAATGTGAAAGTGACCCTAGATTATTTTATAAATATATAAACAGTAAGTTGAAGGTAAAGAAACAAATTACTAAATTAAGAGTTGATGCTAGGACGTATGAAAATGTATCGGACATGTGCGAGGTAATGAATAACAAATTGGGGTCAGTTTTTTACTAGAGAGGAAGGTTTTGACGAACCACAGGCGGGAGTACTGGAGAATGGTCTTAGTAAGATTGAAATAACTAGAGATGAGCTGTTATCTGCGATGAGAGGACTTGCAGTAAGGAAAGCTATGGGACCGGATGAAGTGTCTGCTTGGGTTTTAAAGGAGTGTGCAGAGCAATTAGTGGAGCCAGTGAGGGACATAATTCAAGCTTCCTTAGATAAAGGACAGGTTCCTGTTGAATGGAAAAGAGCTAATATCATTCCGATATACAAGAATGGAAACCCTGAGGACCCTCTAAACTATAGACCAGTTTCACTTACTAGTATTGTATGCAAGATTTGTGAAAAGCTAATTAGGAAGAGATGGATGAAAATGTTGGAGAGAAAGAAGATAATAACCCCAAAGCAATTTGGATTCAGAGAAGGGACATCTTGTGTTACCAGTTTGCTATGTTATTACAGTAGGGTGATAGATGTACTCCAAGAAAGAGGCGGATGGGTGGACTGCGTCTACTTAGACCTTTCCAAAGCATTCGATAAGGTACCACATAAGAGATTGTTATCTAAGCTTGAGACGCTAGGATGTGTCAGGGGGAGTTTGCTGAAATGGATGGAGAGCTATTTAACAGATAGGGAAATGAGGACCAACATTAGAGGAACTTACTCATCGTGGCGGAAAGTTGAGAGTGGTGTGCCGCAGGGATCTGTGTTGGCACCTCTCATGTTCCTTATGTACGTGAATGACCTGCCGATAGGCATAAACTCCTACATGTCAATGTTTGCAGATGACGTAAAAATTATGAGACAAATAACAAATAAAAGTAGTTGTGAGGAGCTGCAAGGGGATTTAGATAAAATATACGAATGGAGCACCAAGTGGAAAATGAAATTTAATATAAGTAAATGCCATGTGTTAAATATGGGAAGAAGTGTGAATAGACCAAATTGGGAGTACAGGATGGGAGATAATATAATTAGCAAGGCCGAAAAAGAAAAGGATTTAGGGTTGATTATACAAGATAATTTGTCGCCAGAGAAACATATTAACAAGCTCTTTAGCGGAATGTATGCAATGGCCGGGAATATGAAAGTTGCTCTGAACTACTTGGATGAGACCATGGTAGCGAAAATTATGAAGAGTATGATTAGACCAAGATTGGAGTATGCAGCAGTGGTGTGGTCCCCGCATCTAAAGAAGCATATTCACAAGTTAGAAAGAATCCAGAGAGCAGTTACTAGATTGGTTCCAAGTCTCAGAGAACTGCCATATGAAGGGAGGCTAGACAAATTAAATCTACCGAGTCTAAAAGAGAGGAGAGAGAGGGGAGACATGATAATGATGTACAAATGCACCCGGGGGCTGGAGAGGCTGGATAGGGAGGATATATTAGTTATGGATACAGGAGTAACTAGAGGCCACAGCTACAAAGTAAAAAGACCTACCTGCAAGAACGATATCAGGAAGTTTAGCTTCCCCTATAGATGTATTGACAAATGGAATGGGCTGGAGGAGGAGGTGGTAGGGGCAAGGAATATCCATATTTTCAAGAACAAATTGGATAAAAAGTAGACTGAGAGACGGGACAACACGAGCTTAGCTCAACTCCTGTAAACTACAATTAGGTAAATACAATTAGGTAAATACCAATTGTCCTCTCCCAAATTGCCCCAAACCACGGTGCACGTGCTGGAATGAATTTCCATTGACAATTCTTTCCAGTGAAGGTATACACAACCTGCGGGTCATCCATTTAATTCTGGAGATACTTGGATGCCCCAACAAAACAAGTCACATTATCACTCAGAATCATTTGAGGGAAACCATTGAGACCTGCAAAATATAGTGTAATAAGAGTGGAGTGACGGGACAGCGGTAGTGTTGTGAGTTGTTGAGATTGTAAACAAACATGGCGGAGGGAATTTCGGGATTGACGGAGGCGGAAGAAAGGCTACAAACGTTTTCGTGGGTTTAAGAGCACAGATAATAAGTTAGAAGGTTATTAATGTTGTGAAGGATTTGGAAAAGTGGAGAGTGATACGGAGAAATGGAAGGGGGATATGGTGAGAAAGTTAAGGTACTGTGTGTACTGTGTGGTGTGTCAGGTGGGGAAGGGAATAGGCCTAGCGAAACAAGTGAATGCAGGCCTATTTCGGAAGTTAATGATAGCCTACAGATGGTATTGAAAAGGGTAGATGAACTGGGAGCAGAGAATATTTCTTACAGTTTCTTACAGTAGATCCTCTGGAAAAAGGCAAACTATGCCTGTGTATCCAGCTCATTACCAGTACTTGCACTGCTGCGGTCGTTCACGGTGTTGGCGGCGGCGGTAGCAGACGCAACATTTTTACTATTCTGTATTTTTGTTTTATAATCAAACTTCAAATCTTGTCTTCCCATGCTTTATCAAGATTACTTTCAAACTCCCTTATTGATTCGGAATCGACTACATACTGGGGCAGTGTGTTCCTCATTTACCACTCTATCACAAAATGAGTTCTTTGCCTTCTCAAGCCTATTTCTTTCTTTGTAAATTTTCTTAGAGTGTCCTCTCGTTCTTGTTCCCTCCGCATCAAGAAGATACCTTCACACACATCCTCATCGTACTTTCCTGACACTATCTTAAAAGTCTCTATCATATCCCCTCTCTTCTCCTATATGCCAGTGTCGGAAGCCCCAGTGTCCTCAACCTCTGCTCATAGCCCGCGTTCTTCAACGTTGGTACCAGCTTGCTAGCTCTCCTCTGCACTTTCTCCACTGCTTTTATATCCTTTACCATATATGGAGCCCACACCTGGTTTGCATATTCCAGGTGCAGCCTAACCAGCGCTGTATATAGATTCCTGAAGATTTCTTCGTCAAGTGACACAAATGTCCTCCTTATCAGCCCTACAATTCTATTGGCTTTGTTTATCTTTTCCGCTAAATGTTCTGAGAAATTTAATTATTGTCTATCACTACTCCTATATCCTTTTCTGCACTCACTTCGTCCATCGCTTCATACATACTGTATCCTACCTTGTCTATCTTGCTGGTCCCAATCCGCATGTACTTGCATTTTTTTGGATGAAAAGGCATTAACCATGCTCAGACCATCCCTTCATGCCCTCCACATCTCCTTGAAGCAAACCCATATCTTCCTTACTCCTCACTCTTCTATACAGTTTAGTGTCATCCGCATACAGGTATACCTCACTTCCATTAGTTATAACTTCAGGCAAGTCGTTGATAAATATAACGAACAGCAGTGGTCCCAACACAGATCCCTGAGGTACCCCACTTGTAATTTCCCTCCACCCCGAGCCTATTCCATTCACCAGTACCCTCTGTCTCCGATCTTTCAGGAAGGCTTCTATCCATTTCACACATTTCTCCCTATATTATAGCTTCTAACTTTCTCTATTAACGTTTTATGTGGGACCTTATCGAAGGCCTTCATAAAATCGCAATATACCACGTCTATTACATCACCATCTTCTAGAATTTGCATCCAATCATCTACCACCTTAATTAGCTGTAGTACCGTCGACCTCCCCGGCAAGAATCCGAACTGTCTCCCACTGAAAAGTTGGTTTGACTTCATATGATCCATTATTCCTTCTCTAATTACCGTTTCCATTAGTTTACACACAACACTTGTCAAACTGACTGGTCTATAATTCCCTGGGTCATTTCTTCAATATGGCATTGAAGGAACCAGCTGAAGGAATACGAAGGACGATTCAAGGAAGTAAAAGAGCCAACTGCATGGACGGTGGTAGGTAAACAGAAATTTAAGGATTTGGAGGATATTATGAAAGAGCAAAAGGAAGAAATGAATATGACCAAAAAAGTTTGAGAGTGCAGTTGTAGGGGTCATGAAGAACAAGGAGAGTGTCGTGAGGGAGGCCATGGACAGGGATAAGGGTGTAATCATGCATGGAGATATAGAGGCTCATATGAATGATAATGGAGTGAGAAAAGTGATGGATATGGAAAAAGTGAAGGAGGTCATGAAAGGTGTGGATGTGGAAGGATATGGATGGGAAGGGCAGGTGGAGGAGGTCAGTAGGATAGGTAGATATAAAAGGGGAGAGATGAGACCTATAAGGGTACAGTTTAAAACCAGGGCAGTGGCAGAGACGGTGACAAATTTTAGTTGGAGGCTAAACACAAATGAAGAACTGAAACATATAAGACTAAAGAAGGATTTGAGCATAGAACAAAGAAAAAAAATTGGGAGGTTTGATGTACCTCCCAACCTACCAAATAGGAAAACCTACTATTTGGTAGTAGTCTTGGAAAATCCAACGTCAAGGCTATTAACCTAATTGCAATGACGACTTGTCTATTTTGACTGCTATGTCGTCATTCCAACCGCGGTTAAAAAGAAAACGTCTAGAGTCTACTCCTTATCTTGCTCTAGGAGACGTTGTACATTAACCAAAACTACCACCGAAGGTGAAAAAAGCATAGAAGAGAAGAAAAAGGGGTTTACCTTAGTTACCGCTTAAGGCCCATCCCGTGTTCCGTCATGTGCAGATCCCTGTCGAACGTGCGCATGAGCGACCCTCTCTTGTCATCACATCTCACGTCAGCAGAAGAACGCGGATGGGCAGGGGTCCGGCGTGAGGGAGGGTATTATGTACGTTGGATTTTCCAAGACTACTACCAAATAGTAGGTTTTCCTATTTGGTAGGTTGGGAGGTATGTCAAACCTCCCAATTTGTTAGTAGTCTTGGCAAATCCAACGTCAAGGCTCCATAACAAATAGGAGGAGGACATCCAAGCCCAACATACCAAAAAAAACAATGCATAAAACAAAATTATGAATGACAAAGAAACACAATTTAAACAAGAGAGTTTAATAAAAGAGTGAAAAACTGAGGAGTAGCTAAAAAGAACAGTTTTAACATGGGCCCGTCATTCATAGTAATGCAAAAACATAGACTTGTCTTAAACCAAAAAAGTACTGTACCCAAAATCCCTTTTCTTCCAAAACCAACAAAAACATTGAACACAATAACAAAACACAATTTTCAATTTGGCAAAAACACTTATGTACTGTATACATAAAACATAATCCCAAACTTGCAATCAAGTGTTGCAAACCCGTACTCCCCCCCCCCCCCCCCCTTTTCCAAATAAAACAGAGTAAAAGAAAGAGTGACAAGGGGGGAAGACCAGGTATCTTCGCCAGAGCTCTAGGAAACACGACTCCTGAGAGCTATCACAGGCCGAGGGGGTCTAACAATGGACATGGAGAGGTAGGAGGAGACGAAGGTATTGACAGAAGACCACAAACCCGCCGAGGCGATGTCAGGTAAGGATCGACTTTGCAGGAACCGTAAGGAGGCAGCAAAGGATCGCACATCGTGCGCAGAACCCCTACAATCAGGGTTACTGGCACGAATGACCCGACAAATGTGGCGTCCTATCTGCACCTTCGAGAGCCTCCCACCAGTCCGAGGAGACACCCACACAGCAGTACCCGAAGTCGGCGCCACAGACTCAACATAGGAGTGCAAGGCTTGCACCGGGCACCACACATGGTGAGTATGCCCACGCTTTAAAGCCTGGAGGATGGTGAAAGGCTTGAAAACGTGGGTCTCTCTCTCATTCTTGGCAACAAAATGAGGGGAGGGGGCTAACGTGACGACATTCAAGGACGGGGAGAATCGCATGCATTCCTGGGACCGTGACATGGCTGCTAGTTCAGACACCCTATCCCCAGTGGCCAGAGCGACAAGGAAGAGTGTACGCTCGAGCAACTGAACCGGTGTAGTGTCCCGTGTATATGCGTGTGAAGCCAGAAGGTCCAGAGCTCGCCCCAGATCCCACTGAGGAGGGATCTGGCGCGGAGGCGGTCGTTCCCTGAAGGCAGCCTTCATGAAGGAATCCAGCTCCTTCGGCGGAACGACCAGCCCAGTGACGGACTCAAAGACCTCCCGGATGGCAGACAAGTGGTTACGTATAGTGTGACTTGAAAGCGACGTGTATGGAAGAGGTGAAACAAGTAGTGTAGTATGAGGGAAGGAGAGCTAACTGTCTGGCGAGTGTCCTGTATCCACCTAGTAAAAGACCTCCAGTGGGACTCGTAAGTCCCCCAAGTCGAAGACGTCCATGAACGCTTCAGGAAGTCAGTCAGGTCCCGTCCGTGGACTGGGAGCCACCGTGCCTCATGAACATCCACGATGCGAAGGCCAACGAGGTCCGCAGGTCTCCAACCTGGCTCAAGTGGAAGTTTGAGAGAGGGAGAGGGACCGGACTCAGGCACCACCGCTTCAACTGGGCGTACCAAGCCTGGGCCGGCCACAGAGGCGCTATTAGCCAGACTCTGCCGCGGTACATCCGCAGCCTCCCCCCTCCGGAGTGCGAGTCCGGAGGGATAGGTACTGAGGCAACTTGCGCGTCTCCTTCGATGCGAACAAGTCGACCTCCGGAACACCCCAGGAAGCTGCGAGGTCGTCGAACACAGTCTGTTTCATTGCCCATTCTACAAGAACGCCCTGTCCTCTCGACAGGGCGTCCGCCCACAGGTTGGCAGTCCCGGGCAGGTAGGAGGCGTGCAGGGAGATGTTGTGTCGGTTCGCGAGGAAGAACAACTTCTCTGAGATCCCCAACAGAGTCAATGACCTGGAGGACCCCTGCTTTTGGATACAGTGGACAGCTGTCTGATTGTCCATCCTGAAGGCCACCGACTTTCCCCGAAGGGCCAGCGCGTGGTCCCTCAGGAAGAACAAGGGAACCAACAGTTCGAGGGCATTGATGTGTAGGTGTGTGTGTCCCACCCATCTGCCGTGATGTTGATGTCCCAGGTTGGATTGGTAACCCCACCCTACCTCGCTCGACGCATCTGTATCTACCCAGATCGTCGGCGGGGGGGCGGTCCAGGGCACAGCCGCAGAGAGCGTGCCCCGAGCAACCCAGTGTCCTAAGTGTCTGTGAATGGTACGCAGGATCGGCATGAGCCGATCCATAGGGGCCAACGGAAACACCTTGTTGCCCATGAGTATTAGGCGGCGTAGCCTGAGCCTCCCTAAGGGAATGGTCAGAGCGGCCCAATTCAGTGAACCCACTAACGAGTCTCCGATCCTCCTCGTGAGGGAGACCGAGTGCAACACGGCGAAGACCTTCCTGCGAAGTTTCACCGCGTTTGGCTGACTCTGGGTCACTGTAGCGCTGGTCAGATCCCATTCGAGACCTACCCACGTCACGACACGCGACGGGGTCAGGCGTGACTTGGGAATATTGATTTTGAACCCTAACTGTGTGATGTGGTGAACTACTGTGAGGGTGTCGTGGACGCACTGTTCTAGGGTGTCTGAAACTATCAACCAATCGTCCAAGTAAAACAGGATCTGGAGGCCGCTCCTGAGGAGAGGATCCAGAGCCTGCTTCACCAGTTTCGAGAAGATCCGCGGCGCGATATTGAGACCGAAGGGAAGTCTGTCGAACATGAACACACGATCGGAAGTCTGAACGGCCAAGAATCGCTGGAAACGAGGATGGATAGGAACGTGCCAATACGCATCCTTGAGGTCCAGCGACACTACCCACGACAGAGGTCGCAGGGCCAGTCGTACCTGGTGCACCGTCAGCATCCGAAACCGTGTGTTCACGATGTGCCCGTTGAGGGCCGACAGATCCACCACCGGTCGCATCGCGTCACAGTCCTTCTTTGGTACCAGAAATACACGGGAGAGGAAAACCGGTTGACCGGCTTTCACCTCCTTGACGATTCCCTGCTCGTGCATGGACGTTATCACGTCGGCCACCTCCGAAGCGACGGGCCGGCTTCGTTGACAAGAGCTGAGTGGGGGTCTGGACTTCCATCTCCAGGTTAGACCCCTCCGTGCAATCTTCCGCCCCCACGTCCCTCGCGGCCAGCGAGGGGCGCAAGGGCGAAAACAACCTGTGGTAGCCCCCGAGATGAGGTGAGCGACCCTTTCGGCTAGGCGAGAAGGAGAACAAGGAGGAGACCGACCCGGAGAACCTACAAATTTTTTGACGTGGAGGGTCCCCCGGTACGGTAGCGCCACGTTGACCTTCTCTACCCCCCCCCCCCCCCCCACCTCGTCGAAAAGGGCGGGTCACCCCATCCCCTGTCTGCCTCGCGTCTGACCCCGTCGAAGTGCGGCCGGAAGTGGAAGGCTGGCCAGCCCCTTCTCGGCGGGGATGAAAGGGAGCAAGAACAGAAGTGTGAGGCGGAACCGACGCTCTGGCCGGCAACTTCCCTTTCCTGCGCCCTTTCTTGGCGGCAGCACCCCGAAGAGGACCGTCAGAAGGACGGGACTGAGAAGACCCTGGTCGCGACACAGCGCGTCGTTGCGTGTCGTAAGCAGGGTCCGCCGACAGAGAAGCATAGCGTTCCCAAGCATCCTGCGCAAAAAGCCCTGATGTATAGAGCTCAGAGTACAACAAACCCTGACGAATATCCAAGGGGGCTTTCCGGCAGAACGAGGACCTTACCGTCTGGCGTTGTCGAGTTGCCTCGCACAAAACCGCCTTCAGCTCGGGAACCAATGACACCGCGAGCTGAAGGTGGATCCGCCGAACGTGGTCCAAACCCTCGCGAAGATCGCCGGTGCAGTCGCCTCGATAAGCCGCAGGTGGTGAACAGACGTCTGGAGGAAAACCTAAAAGACAAGATAATAAGTTCGCCACCCTCTGTCGCAAGGTAAAATCCCTGTCGACAGAGGACTTATCTGGGTGAGAGAAGAACGGGTTAGCAATAGAACAAATTTCAAGTTTGGGCGCGCTGATCCAGGACCAGAACTTGCCGTCCAATCCGCCGACAGATACAAGAGGAGGCAAAAGCAGTGATGACTCCGGGGGAGGGACTGAAGTAGATCTGTCGACGGAACGGTTTGGCGAATTCTAAGGCCTCAGCAAACCAGGCCTCCAATGGGAGAGGGTTATCGAGCACGACGGCTAAGCCAGGCTTACCGTCGTCGCACAAACCCGTCCCATAGGAGGACAGTCCCGTCAACACAGCCAGGGGACTGAACATCCTTAAGGATGTCCTGGCGACTGAAGTCTGACCAGAGCTTAGTCCGAGGAGCAGACGGGGGCTTGGGCTTCACCGAAAAAGTACTGAAGGTCAGTCCTCGTCGGGTAAGCCCGCACCTCCACGTCGGCCACCTGACCATCCACCCTGATCGCCCTGAACTGCATCTTATCATTAATTTGCACCGACCAGCCCGATGGTAGGGCCCTCTCACCGGACGGGAAGCCGGTAGCACGCTCCGGGTGGGAGGCCTGCACCCCCTTCCAAACAGCCAAGGAGCCATAGAGGAGCGGCATGGTCCGCGATGGGACCTTGGCCTTCTGGATGGGGGGCAAGCGCGGGCAAGCGCGGACCTTGCCCCGTCTGGGGCAAGCGTGGGGGGCCCCTAGCAGACGGAGAACCCCCGCATGGGAGACAGCAGGGGCAACCTCCTGAGGTAGGGCAGGAGCAGTACTAGCCGACGACCGGGCAGGCGGAGAAGCTGGGCGAGAAGGAATGTGGTCCACTGCAGAAGGGAGGGGGACCAAAGCAGGGGTAGGTTGGGTGAGGCGCGGAGGTTGTGTCCACCGCCAAGAAGCGCGATAAGAGGGAGTCTTGCATCGCCTCGAAGCACTCGTCGATGTGTGACACAACCCACCCCTGCATAGCCGAAAATCGATCCGAGAGAGGCGACCCCCCCGAAGATTGTTCGGCCCGCAGGGTGCGAGCGTGAGCGGGAGCGAGACCCACGACACGAAAACAGCAGTGTCGCGGCCCAAAGAAGGCGAGCGACGACGGCCCGTGGCGCCTCTGAGGGTCTCGTCCCTGATCACTAACGCCCGAGGGGGAAACATCACCATCCCCCTCTTCCAGCGACACGTCAGCTCCCGAGAAAGGGGACCCCGAAACCTCGCTATACTCCACCGAGTCAAGAGGCGGGGTACCCCCCTGGCGAGCTGGTAAGTGAAGATCAGGGATAGAAGAATGAGGAGGAGCAGGATGATGGGAGTGGGAAGGCTGGCCGGGTGAAAGGAGGTCAGAAGGAGCCGCGGGGGGAAACAGAGCAAGGATCCCCGGGGCTGAGAGAACAGGGCGGCCCGACACCGAGGCGGAGGAGGGAGGGACCTCCACCTTGGGACGAGACCGTGAAGGAAGAATAGGCACCGAAGCAGGAGAAGTAGGAGGAGAAGCAACTACATCCTGGCGGACCCTCCTGGACAGTGTAGGAGGAGGGAGCAGAGGGCCAGCTACAGCATGAAAATCCGCGCGCGTAGAGGACAAAGGAAGAGGACGTCTTTTATGCAGGGGAAGCGGGCGGAAGGTAGTAGAGCCCCTATCCGGAGAGGTCAGGGGAAGGGCGCACAGGGGCAGAGCCACTAACCCGGCCTCAGGGTGAGAACCATGACGAGGGCGATGGGCGTCGTCAAGGCGATCAGGAGGACGACGAGGGGCAGTAGAGGACGGGCGATGAGGCGAGCGAGAGCGTGGACGGAGCTGGTGATCCTCCCGACGATGTGATGATCGGCCGCGGGGATCCAGGGAGGAGGGCCCGTGCAGGGAGAGGGTCAGGTGAACGGCCTCCAGACGGGTCAGGGATGCCCAGGGCGACGCGGATCCGGTCGTCAACAAAGGCCGGGGAACGGTGGCCCACAGTCCTAATGTGGTGGGAGACCACCGCCCACACCGATTGAAGGGAAGCAGAGGCCACTGCCACCTCTGAGGAACCAGGGCGATGGTCCACCACATCCACCAGGTCCATACACGGGCCACACAGAGCAGGGAGGTAGGCCATAGAGGACACACATTGCGAGTGGCGTAAGCAGGACCTGTGGCGCTCCAAGCACGGGGAGCCACAACCCTGGCGAAAGCAAGGCATCCCACCTGCAACGGAAAGAACACACACCATAAGCAGCACGTTGACGGAGTAAGTGTAGAGAATGTCCAATAAAAACCAGGGAATGAGCATGGGTAAATAGTAACACACATTCAAATCGGTATCCGTACTCACTCTAAACCGGGAGCACCGAGGTAGGTGAGGAGGGCGGGCGAGGTGGAAGAGCACAAGCAGAACCTGCAAAGATGGAGAAAGTGTTAACCACCACTCAACACCTTACATGCAGGGTCCATAACACTAGTAAAGTGCATACACCAATATAGTATCAGGCAACAAGATGATATAATATTATTTTTATTAATCTCACCACCACACCCCCAATGAAATTAATTAAAGTATATATGATCCACCGGGATTCGAACCCGGGTTATCACACACATATTTTTGCCACCTTAACCATTACACCACCAGGACGGTTAAAGGTTTATGCACACGCCTACGACTTATTATCCATTCTCGAATACTGGATATTAATCTAATCATGTTCATATTCCCAACCGCACTATGGTAGCCTACTGTTTAAGTGAGAGGAAAGAATATTCATGGGGCACAGATCATATAGACCGGCCTCTCGAAGAAATATCCCTAAACCTACTAATAATATTATTTTTATTAATCTCACCACCACACCCCAATGAAATTAATTAAAGTATATATGATCCACCGGGATTCGAACCCGGGTTATCACACACATATTTTTGCCACCTTAACCATTACACCACCAGGACGGTTAAAGGTTTATGCACACGCCTACGACTTATTATCCATTCTCGAATACTGGATATTAATCTAAAAAAGGTCAACAGTGAAAGCCAACTATTACCGCAAATTTGCGGGCCAATGGAGGCATAACCGTACCGACACAACCCTCCCGCATCTCCGCGGGAACCCCCAGCGATCTCCGCAAATTTGCGGGAGCCGAAACGTCCCAGAGGACCGAATCGAGCTCTCCGCAAATTTGCGGGACCGGCCGAGATGGTCCGGCGCCGAAAAAGCGAGAGGAGCGTCTAGGGAATACCAAAAAAGGCCACAAAAATGCGTCATCTCCTTATGAACTCCAAGCGATGATGGCCATCAAGCTGAGCAGTGTCTTCCTTGAATTTATCCTAACTCAACCGGTAAAGGGAGAGGCAAGGAAGACACACCAGGGGAGAGGAGGCACATCCCCCAGGAACCACCCAACCCACAGAGATAGAGCAATGCCCATGAGGAGAAGTGGCAGGGAGGGTGGTTTCGCACAAACAGGGGCCCCCGTGGGGTACCCTTGGATTGGGCAAAAAGACTATGAAAGGATGGAGGTGAAACAGGAAGAGAAAACGAAAACCAGTAAATGAAACTGGTGAGAAAAAGGGTGGCCTAGCCGTGAGCAGAGAATGTGTCAGGGGCGAAAAACCCTGTGGTGTGAAGGAGGGGCCCCCGTGGGGTACCCCTGGATTATCACGAACCACCTGTCGCCCAGGCCCTTGAGACACAGTGAAGGCTCGAAATGGGGGACTCGGGAATAACGCTAATAATGCAGCCGACACAAACTCTACAAACAGCACCCGCCACCAACGAAATCTCAGATTGTTTACCAACGGTACACCTAGGCTATGAAAAAATTAAAACTCATAGGGGCATAGCAATTCCTGAATGAGAAAACGAGCTAGGCTAAAATAAGCTAAAAGCTAAACTATGCCCAGACTAACAGGAAAAAAGAATATGAAAAGAGAAAGAATGAAAAACATATACGAGGAACGCCAGGCGCCCCCGTACCTTCGGTAGGCTATTTCCACACGCGTCTCTCTGTTGCTCTCTGACCCCTGACCTGTGCGGACGTCCCCAGTGACCGCTAGTGAACCTGTTTACCCTTAGTGAGGTCCTAGTGAACTTTCATAGTGATGGCTGTTGTTGATGAGTCTGCTGTCTCCTCCCATACTCTCTAGCTTTGTCTTGCTTTGCAAGAGAGACTGGAGAGTGTGGAGCAGGAGATTCAGTGTCTCAAAGATGAAAATTTGGCCTTGAGACTAGCTATGGCGGAGAAGAAGTGTGAGGCTACCGGAAGTGTTCCCAGGGATCGTGAAGCCCCTTGGAAAGTGGTGTCAACTAGTGCAACGGCCTGCAAGCTGAAAAGGCAGCCAGTCAAGACCCACAACAACTTCAGCACCTTGGCTGATGAGAGTGATGGCGATGAAGTGGCGATCATCGAGGCAGTGAGAGGGGAGGGGGGAAGATGTGCTGCTGTTGCTGCAACAACTGCTGCTACACGCCGACAAAAGGAAAAAGCTAAGTCTGTTTTCATTGTCGGTGATTCATTGGTTAGATACCTTGGCAGGGCAACAAACACTCAGGTTGGTAAAGTTGTCTGCGTGCCTGGTGCCGGAGTCGGGAGGGTGGCTGAGAAGATAGATGCTGTCATGGAAGTGAGTGGGGAGGACCCCATCATCTTCCACAACGCAGGGAGCACCGACATATGGAGATGCAGGACTGAGGAGTTGCTCTCCAAGTATCAGGAAATGTTGGAGAGGATCAAGGAAAAAGGTGGAGTTCCTGTGGTAAACAGTATCCTGCCTAGAAGAGGGGTAAGGAAGGAATGGTCCTCCAGGGCTATTGGTGTAAATAGCGGCTGGAGAAGTATTGTAAGGCAAAATACTATTCCATTCCTGGATAACTGGTCCCTGTTTTATGGTAAGGATGAACTGTATGCCCAGGATGGAGTATATCTCTCACGACTAGGAGTTTCGACCTTGGCCAGCTCACTCGACAAGATTGTTGCGGGGTTTCGTTAAAAAAACCTGGGTGTGTAAGTAAAATACTGTCTCCATATGGAGCAGGTACTTCATGTGACAAACCAGTGAGTAAAATAGAAATAATCAGTCAAGATAGTGCGGATATAGTGATGTGTAATAGTAGTATCGATAACACAACACATGTAACTGATAGTAAAGATGAGAATACTGATAGAGTAGAATTTCCGTCTAGAGCTAGTAGTTCAACAGGAAATAATAAGTTTGTAGCTAACACACAATAGAAAATCTAGTTTGCTAAATATAAGTAATAGGTTGAGGGTATATTATACAAATTGTAGGAGTTTATGTAACAAAATGAACGAACTTAGAAGCACTCGTTAGCACAGAAAATATAGACATAATAGCGTCTAACTGAAAACGTGTATTAATACCGGGAATCTAGGCATTTTTTAGCAGAATTTGATATTCCAGGATATAGTTTGTTTAAATAATGACCGAAACAAGTAGGAGGGGCGGGGGTATAGAGCAGTGTTTTGGTCAGGAGTTCATTAAAAAGCTGTATTAAAATCAGGTTATTAGACTAAATAATGATAATGAAAGTGTTTGGGTAGAGGTTCAACGAAGGTTAGTGAGACCATAGTTAGTTTGGAGTTATATAGAGACCGCCTAATATGAGTAGAAATGGCAGGAAAATCGTGATGGGAGGAAATTAAAAATAGCATCAAGGTTTAGCAATGTGTGCATTATGGGGGATTTAATTTTCCGAACATTGATTGGCAGCACCAAATAGGCGACTTCCGATTCAGTAGGAGTTTTATTGAGGTAGTACAAAGATAGTTTTTTATTTCAAGTTCATAGATACGCCGACTAGAGGTATTAATATTCCTTGATTTAGTTTTCAGTAACAATGAACATATGGATAAATACTGTAGAGATTGGTGACCACCTAGGAAATAGCGATCAAAATAAATCTATTTATTTTAATATTACAGATTAGGACAGGGAATGGCTTAATTAGTAGAATAACGACACTTATCCCAGATTTTCAGAAAAGCCGATTATGGTGGGCTAAGAAGAGACTTAAGGGGTGGACCCCTATGTTAAGCGATTAAGTCAGGATATTCCAGAGTTAAACTTTGCCACCCTACATATAACCAGTTTTTATTGCGGCTTGCACCTCCACAA